>CANIUD010000523.1:0-82983 GCA_947470075.1 Closterium sp. Yama58-4 | reverse complement strand
CTCTCTCTCTCTCTCTCTCTCTCTCTCTCTCTCTCTCTCTCTCTCTCTCTCTCTCTCTCTCTCTCTCTCTCTCTCTCTCTCTCTCTCTCTCTCTCTCTCTCTCTCTCTCTCTCTCTCTCTCTCTCTCTCTCTCTCTCACTCTCTTCATCCCACCTCCCCTTAGAAGCATCATGTCGTCGCATTGCCAGACCCTCTCTACCTTATCGGGCCGATCAATATCGAGACGGAGCAGACGAGAAACAGGGCACGCACTTTGCACTCCCGATCGCACTAGATGGCGAAATTTCCGCAATGACCGACGAGTTTTCCCCGTTCACTTGACAAAATCAAATTGCATAGAGCTGTTTACGAGCGGGAACGATCGCGACAGAAGGCGTCAGCCGCGAGCTGTCCCACGACGCGGTATCTTGCAAAATATTCTCGTCGCGTCGGTCCTCCTTCTCCTCCTCGCCTCGCCCCGCACGAGTGGCTCCAGACTAACACCGCGTTGCTCCGCTTGCGAGTCCGCGCGCCCTAATGGCCTCAACGCCGTCATGTCCGCGCGCATCCTCGCATTGTCACCCGCGCCGGCTCCGGGAGAGAGCGATAGGAATGAGCACGCACGTCAGGCGCCTGGCGGAATGAGCGTCAACTGGCAAGCTTTCCAAGCGAGTGCGCTTAAGACTTCGAAGGCTGCGGAGATTAGCAAGAAGGCCAAGGCCGGCGAGAAACGCAAGAAAGCGCAGGCCGAGGCAAAGCGCAAAGCGGCGCGGGCCGCCGCGAAGCGCGAGAGAGCGGAGGCCGCAGCGAAGCGCAAAACGGCGAGGGCTGTTGTGAAAGCTAAAGCAGATAATGCAGCTGTGAAGGGCAAAAAGGCGAAGGCGCCTGGAGTGCTGGACTGCGTCTTGCCGAATCAGGTAGGCATGGGGTCGAGGTTATCGGTGGAAGTGTGGGGTGGTATGGGTGTGGGACGGTGGGTGTGCAACGACAGGGAGGGTGTGTGGCAGTGCGGAAGAGCGCGAGGCAGTGGTGGGGCACGTGGGGCAGGAACGCGCTGGAGGGCGGTCGGCTGAGAAATCCCCGCGCAAGCGGGCATGGCGGGAGATTGGGGCCCGTACGGGGCGACCGTAGGGCAGCGTGGGGGAAATCTGAAGGCAGCGTGTCGACTGGGCTCGAACCGCCGCGCACGAGAAGCGGGCTTGCAGTTCCGCATGTGCGCTTGGGGCGAGAGAAAGAAGGGGAAAGGGGGGACTGGGGGAGGTGGACTACTGAGTGGCCGGAGGGAAAAAGGAGGAGCTGTGAGGTCTTGAAAGACGTGGCTGTCGCGAGTGACATGGTTATCTCCCCATCCCGATCTTAGATCATCCTCCTCGTTCTCCGTGCATTGCTCCATCCATCGCGCGTGCGCTTCATGCCATGTCATGCCGCCGTGCTGCCATGCTTCCTTGCCGCCATGCTGCCATGCCCCCATCCGCCATGCTGCCATACTGTCATGCTCTCCTGCCGCCATACCATCATACCCCCGTGCCGTCATACCATCATACCCCCGTGCCGTCATACCATCATACCCCCGTGCCGCCATGGCAGGAGTGCGACTTCGCGTTCAACGGCTCGCTAGCCCTCGTGCCATTCTACCTGCTGCTCACCATGCGCCCATGCCCCCATGCCCTCATGCCCTCATGCCCCCATACCCCACACCATCATACCGCCATGCCGCCAAGGCAGGAGTGCGACTTCGCGTTCAACGGGTCTCTAGCCCTCGTTCCATTCTACCTGCTGCTCACCATGCGCCCCTCGCAGCCCTTCTCCGACTCGCTGCTCTTTTACAAGTGAGTTGTTTCTTCGTGTAACCTTCAACTCCCAATGAGTCTCTTCTTCAAATGACCGCTCACTTCGCTCCCATGCTCATTTTCCCTGCCAGCTCATCACATTTTGTTCCCCTTCGTCTCATCTCGCTCCCCCTCTCGTCTTACCCGCTCGCCCCTCGTTGCATCTCGCCTGCGCCTCTCTCTACCGGCGGTGCTTGGCAGTGCGTCCACGAGGACAACAGCACCCGTCATAGGCGGCACGCTCAAGCACAAATGCCGGACAGTACGAGTGCGCCTCTTCCTCCCAACTCCTTTCCCCGCTCGTTTCGCCGCTCTGCCTCTTGTTTCATCGCCGCCTGTGCTTCGCCTTGCTATTCCTGTCCCTCTCACCTCCTTCACTCACTCTCGCCCTCCTTGTCTCTGTTCCTTCTCCTCCCATCCCCCTTCTCTTCTTACCTTCCTTCTCCCTCGTGTCTGCTCTCATCTTCTTCCCCTCCCTTCCTTACTGTATTCCCTGTCGTTTACTCCCTAGCTCTGCGTATCCTTCCCCATTTCTGTATACCAAGGAACGTTGCGATTGCCTGACCACCCCTGGCTGCACCCTCCTACGACCTCTTCCCATCCCATCTCACCAGGGGGAGCGCGGCCGCTCGTGTCCGTCGTTTGATCTGGTCAACAGCTCCGGCATGAAGCTCGTCGTGCGAGGCTCGTCGCCCAAGAGGGTATGCTTCCCAGCCCGGATTGTGTTCTCTTGTGCACCATGTGCTCTTGAGGTCTGTACAGCCGTTTCCATTTCTTCCTGTTCTTGCTCCGGTCATCTCCATCGTTGTTCCAGCCTCTCTCCGCAGCAGTTCCCAGGACCAACGTGGTTCCCATGGCATGTGGCCACCATATCTGTTGATGAAGCTGAGTGAATCACCGCCTCTCTTGTCCTCTCTGCCGTGCTGTGCCGTGGCAGCAGCAGTACTCTGGCACATGCTTCATAGTGGAGTTTGAATCGCTGCTCATCAAGATGGGGCTGGGCCGCAACAACATCGCGAAGCTCAAGTCCCGCGACGACAACCCGCAGTTCCCAGAGGTGCGTGCGCCCCTGGTTTCTATACCTGCCACGCGGCGCCTCTACCTGCCCCTCTACCTGCCACGTGGGCTCACTGCCTGCCTTGTTGATTCATTATCTGTCATGCAGAGTCACCATCTATGATGATCTTTTCAGTGGTATTTGTTTTGATGGCAGCATCATGTGACAGGCATGGTGTGTGCGTGTGCGTCTCACATACCGGCATGCTCTTTGCTTGCGTGATGCAGAAGCGGAGGTGTGCAGTCTTCCGGCTGGTGTGAGTGCAGTGGAGTGTCTCAAGGGGTCTGGTTTTCCGCGTTTGAGACTCCATGTCTCGTTGTCCACGCTTCTCTGGAAGCACTTCTGCCATGGGAGGTGCTGCCTCTCTTTGGCTGTTGCTCAGCCCGTGTTGTACAGATCTTGCTGCAATGAAAAGGCTTTTATATATCATGGGAATCACCAACTGTGTTGAGTGGCAGGGGGGGAACGGAGGCCAGTAACAAGCCTGGTACGCTGGTGGGAAAGGCAGTTATGGCGAATGGCACGGTTGATTCACTGTGGCCCTGGCCGACTCACCTGCTTCTGCAGTGCGGGTACAAGCTTTGTATTACAGGGCATTCAAGTGAAGTGCAGGTGAGCGACTAGCAGGAGCAAGTGACATGCCAGTTCAAGCGTGGCACGGTAAAGCCGTGGCACAGCTACGAGAGGCTGTGACCCGACCCGAAGCAGCCCAGGGTGCAGCAGTGGGACCATGTGATGTACATCGTACAACCTAATGGGGTATTCCCAGCCTTGGTCTACACGGCATGCTGTGCCGTGCATGCACAGGGAGTGCAGGTGGTGTGATAGCTCCCCCACCACCCAGTGCTGCTCTGTAACACTCCTAGTCTTGTCGAACCAATGCTCCTGCTGTATCTCCAGCGCAATCTGCTGGAATCGTTATGTTACACGTGCTCCATTGCGGGTTTGAGAATCACTTTTGAGAATTCTCAAAAGTGAATCCTTATGTCACACATACTCCTCTGCGGGTTGCAGGCGCATGCAGTGCAGGTGGTGTGACAGCTTCCCCACCACCCAGTATTTCTCCGCGTCACTCAGAGTCGTGCCAAATCTGTAGTCCTGCTGCTGCTCCACAAACACACACACACCAGATTTGGCGGCTTAGCCACTGGTCGATACCCTGCCCCGTGCATTGGCGGGGACGTCAGCGGCTGTGGCGAATTCAAGTCCTGCACCAGAATGGCTTGCAGCCTTGCCGTGCTGCCACGCTGCTCCGTGGTCCTGTCTGGAAGCTTGATTGTGATGCTGAAGAGGTGGGCCGATAAAAGAATGGTTTCAGAGCGAGTTGCAGCTCTGATGCGAGCACCAATGATCCTGAGATGGGTGGGTGGGCGGGTCGAGAGCAGCATGGGCATGGAAGGTGTGAGGAAGAGGGAGGAGGGAGTGAGCATGGGATATGAAAAGCTGGGAGGTGAATTTTGGGAAATTGGACGTTTGAACTAGGGTATGTGGTGATGGGCTTGTATGCCAACGAGGCTCTTCATGCCAACGAGGCTCTGCATGTGGCATCATATGCCAATGTGATGTGCTGCCCTTACAGCGTTGCCAGAGGCAGTCTAAAAGGGACTCAGAGCTTGAGGTATTCACCAGGGGATTCAGAGCTTGAGGTACCCACCAGGGGACGATGCAGATTGCGATGGGTAAAGCGATTATGACTGGTATTGCGACCACAATCTGTGAGGGCGGGTGAGAGAGTTGAGAGGGCAGGCAGGGAAGTGGGGCGATGGACGGGTGGGGTAGAGGAGCGAGCAGGTGGGAAGGGGGGAGCTCGGCTGAAAAGAAATGCGAGGGGAGGGACTTGCATGGGAGGGCAGCGACTGACGAGCTGATCTATTTAGTACGACGGGAGTGAGCAGCGCTTTTTTCTAGAAAGAAAGTGAGGGAATTAGCTAACTAAGAAGCGGGTGAGGGGATGGTTCCCTGAGGTAGGAGTGAGGGCATGGGCTCACTAGAAGGAGAGGGAGGGCATGGGCTCACTATAAGGAGAGTGAGGGCATGGGCTCACTATAAGGAGAGTGAGGGCATTGGCTCACTATAAGGAGCCAGAAGGAGAGTGAGGGTATGGTCTCTCACCAGAAGGAGAGTGAGGAGCCAGAAGGTGCATCCACCTTCCCCGGGTATTCGCACCTCCATTGCCCCGCCCTCCACCCCTGATATCACCTGGGGTGGGCGGAACCAGGTAGGGGAAAGTCCAGTGCCGTGCCACGTCAGACGTGAAGTGCGGTGGCACCAACACGGGGGCGTGGTGCGCTGATGATAAGAAGCAGGCCTTCGGAGTTCCAGCCAAAGAGTGTTGCTACGTGAAAACCGACAGGCGAAGTGGGCAGTGCAGCGGGGAGAGGGAAATACAGAAGATTCTTAACAAGTCCCCCTGTCTAAAAACTTGCTATTAATACCATCATGGGTCCCGCACTAAAATCTATATTACGACACTGCAATCTACATTGCGTACCACGCGGCTATTCTCGGGTTTGGCGCAACGAGCAGGCCACGGCGACGCCACGGGAGTGCCCATCACGGCGAATGGTAGTTGGGGTTGAGGCGGTACGTATTGGGGGACAGACGGAACGTATTGGGGGAGAGGCGGAACATATTGGGCGAGAGGCGGGACGTATTGGAGGAGAGGCGGAACAGGCTGCGGAGGGAAAGCGGATGTGGGGACGGCAAGTGGAGCATCAGCGGCTTTTATCGGAGGCGCAAGCTCCGGTTCGGCTCGTTCAAGCGTTCTAGCCGCCTCCTCTTGCGGCTTTTCTTGCGTCGTGCTCCCCGGGTTAGTTGTCATAGCGGCTCTTATTCTCGCGGGCCTACTAGCGGCCTAATCGGCACGGTCGCACTGCCGCCAATGGTGGGAGGAACCGAATAGTGCCCTTAGTTACACGCGATTATAGCTCTGAGATGGTGGTGGCGAGGTGTGGGACAACGGAGATTTGTGTTGTGGTTGCGCTGGTAGAATTTGTGCATCCACAGCAGAGTCAAGTGAACCAACGGTTGGTGAGGGGGAGAAGAGGTGGACGGGGAGGGTGGGGCAGAAGGGGAAAGCCTTTTCCGCCACTTCCCACGTTCTCGCGGAAAACGCGAGGAGCGCGCGCGCGGTGGTTGGCATTGCCTCGCTTGCAGTGTATCCCCACCGTTGACTGCAGCGACCTGACTGGGGGAGACATTTCAGGAAAGCAGGTGTCAGAACTCGATGGGCCTGTTCCGATATCGCGAATAAGTAAAAGATATTTATATGGAACATTCTGTAACTTCAAACTGTCTTTGTCTGAACACAACACATAACCGTTTCTTTACACACACAAAAACACAAACAAACATGGCATTTAGATGATATGGCAACTCATAATGATTTGAAGATCGACATCCATACACAAAATACCAAGGCTTACCAAAGTCGGAATGACAACCTGCAGGAAGTATGGGCGTGCGTGGGCCTGTATGCCGAACTCTGCCAGCGGTTGTTGCATCATGGTGGCTTGCACAGTAGCAGTAACTATTTTGCTGGTGCTTGGCAGGGAGGGATGTGCGGCAGTAAGCAGGTGCATTCATTGCACGCGTGGACGGGATGCCCTCCTGAGTGCGTTGGTGCAAGAATATTGCTGCCCATAGGCTGCTGGCACCAGCATTGTCTTGGTCGTTCTGGGTCTGCAGTCTACGGTACGTAGTGCACTCTACAACAGCGAGGCCCAACCGCGCTGGTTGTGAGCAGATGTGTGACCATCAGCATGGGACTCTACTGGTCGTGGGCCAAAGCGCAGAATGCAGTGCATGCTGCAATGGGTGCATGCTGCACTGGGTGCATGCATGTGCGTGGAGTGCAGGTCAGGTGGTTCGACAACTCGCCCACCACCCAGTGCTTCTGTTAGTGGCTCAGGTCCTGCCCCTGACGATGCTGCTACGGCTCGCTTTGCCCGTCAGCGCGCTGACAGGACGGCTTGGACGTCGCGTGACGCTGCGGCCTGCATCGCACTCAGCAGCCTCCTCCCTGAGTCAGAGGAGGTCCACTTCACTCAGGTTCGCACCGCTGCTGCGTACCTCACTGCGATTAAGGCCCGCTACTCTACTCCCGCTACTGTCTCTCTTGGCCGTCTTTTCCTCCCGTTCCTGTTTCCTGATCTCGCCTCGTTTGAGCGCTCTGCTGACTTGATCGCTCACCTCCGCTCGCTCGACGCTAGTTACCGCGCTGCTTGCACTGACGCACAGCTTGCACTGCTTCCTCCCCCTATGGCGATTACTATCTATTTCATCGCCACTAGCCTCCCTGACCGCCTTGCCTCCGTTCGCGACGCGCTTCTGCTGAAGCACCCTAGTGAGCTCACCGTCGATGTCCTTGAGTCTACACTCAAGGACGTCGAGAGCAACCTTCGCTCGGTAGCCGCTGCCTCTGGTGCTGTGCCCCCCCCACTCTTCCACGGGTGCACAGTCCCGCAGTTACCCACCTTTACTGCCTCACTTGCCACTGCCGCTACTGACGCGACTGCAGCTGCTGTTACGACTGCGTCGCGGTCCCGCGGTAGGAGTGGCAAGAAAGGCGGTTCTGGTGGTGGTAGTGGAGGTGGAGGCGGAGGTAGTGGAGGTGGCGTTGCGCCTGGCGGCGGTGGAGGTTCAGGGCCTGGAGAGGCGCCTCGTGCAGTGACTGGTGACTCCACTGCGCCTGCTAGTGGTGGCGACGCCCGAGTTCGTCAGTCGCCTCCTGTACTTCCTGCCCCGGTTGGTGGAGCAGCGGCGTGGTACCAGGCTCAGCGTCAGCAGCAGCTTCTGCAGCACCAGCAGCCCCTCTCCTCCCAGCAGCCTCAGCAGCAGCAGCGGCAGCAGCTGGCTCCAGGGTCGGGGCTGCGTCAGACCCAGCGTGGTGCTGCTTACACTCCCTGCACCTACCAGGTTCTGACAGGCCCTCGTCGTGGCCACCCTTGTGGCCGGTTTCACCCCCCTGGTCAGTGCTTTGCTCAGCTCACTGACACGGTTCGTTTGGTCTACGGGGTTGGTGCTCCTGCCCCTGACTGGCTGCCTCTTGTTCAGCGCTACGGCTCCGCTCTGTGGGGCATGTCTGCTGAGCAGTTAGTTGATCTGATTGGTACTCCCCATGCTATGTATGCTGTTGTTGACTCTAGTGTTTCTGACTCTGCTTACTCTGGTGTTGTTAGCTTAGGTGCTAGCCTTGCTCAGTTGCCTGTTGCTAGTGTAGGTTCTTGTGTAGACTCTAGTCCAGCGGCTACCTCAGAGGACGGTTCGCTGTCGTTCACGCTGGACTCTGGAGCCTCTCACTGCTTCTTTCGTGACAGCACGACACTTACGCCTCTTCCTGCGCCTGTTTCTGTGGCGCTGGCTGATCCCACTTCGGGACCAGTCACCGCGCGTCACACTACCACCTTGCCGTGTCCGGCTGCTCCTTCTGGGTCTCTCACTGGGTTTCACGTCCCCTCGTTCTCCCGGAACTTGGTGGGCGTGCGACCCCTCGTGAGTCAGCACGTGGGTGTGTGGTTTGAGCCTTCTGGAGAGACTGCGGTGTGTGTTGACGGGGACTCTTACCAGCCCCTCGCCACTTTTGCTGCTGAGCCGGGCTCCGGTCTCTACACTCTTCACACTGGCCCGCGCGCTCAGCAGCGACTGCAGCAGCAGCAGCAGCCGCAGCAGCAGCAGCAGCAGCAGCAGCCGCAGCAGCAGCAGCGGCAGCAGCCGCAGCCGCAGCCACAGCGGCCGCCGTCGCAGCAGCCACTCCTCCCAGTTCCTGTCCCTCCCCCTAGTCTCCTCCCTGCGTCTCACCAGGTGGTTCCGTCCCCTCAGGTTGTCGCGTCCAGTCCAGTCGCTGCGTCTTGCTCCTGTCGGTCGCTTGCCCACCCCACCGTTCTGTGGCACCACCGGATGGGACACCCTTCTCTTCCACGTCTGCGTGCTATGTCTAGTCAGCGTCTGGTCTTAGGTCTCCCGCGTGTCTTGCCGTCGCTGCCGCCGTCCCTTGCACCACCGTGCGGTCCTTGCGTCGAGGGTAGGCTGCGTGCCACCCCTCACTCCTCCTCCCTTCGTCCGGCCACCGAGCCTTTTGAGACGCTGCACTTGGACGTCTGGGGCCCCTCTCCTCGCCCTGGCCCTGAGCGTGAGCGTTTCTTTTTGGTGGTCGTTGACGACTACTCCCGCTACACCACAGTGTTCCCCCTGGCGAGGAAGTCTGAGGTGACTTCTACGCTGATCAGGTGGTTGCTTACCACCCAGGACACTCGTGGTCGTCGTGTCAGCTGTCTCCACTCCGACCGCGGGGGCGAGTTTCGCTCCGGCATTCTCGCTGGATTCTGTCGCGAACAGGGCATTCGTCAGTCCTGGACGCTTCCGGAGTCCCCACAGCAGAATGGGGTTGCTGAGCGTCGCATAGGCCTGGTCATGGAGATTGCCCGCACCTCCTTGACTCACGCCCGTGCCCCCCATTTCCTGTGGCCATACGCAGTCAGGTACGCCGCGCACCAGCTGAACCTCTGGCCACGCGTCTCTCGGCCGGAGGCTTCACCGACCAGTCTTTGGACAGGGTCCCCTGGTGTCGCGTCGAGGTTTCGTGTCTGGGGGTGCTTGGCTCTTGTCCGCGACACCTCCGCGGACAAGCTCTCGCCTCGCGCCGTTCCTTGTGTCTTCCTTGGTTTCCCTGAGGACTCCTCTGACTTCACCTTTTACCACCCTCCCTCTCACCGGTTCTTTGACTCCCGTGACGTCCGTTTCGAGGAGTCCACCCCGTACTACGTCAGGTACCCCAGTCGAGGTCTCCCGGTTCCTCCTCCCCCCCTCTTCCTGACAGCCGCTCCCCCGCCTGCTCCCCCGGTACAGCCTCCCCCCCTGGTCCAGCCCCGTCTGGTGTGTCTCAGGCTAGCCCTCCCCCTTCGGTAGCCCCCCCTGTACAGCCTCCCTCCCCACAGTCTTCCTCACCGCCTCCTGTAGGTGCTCCCTCTCGGGAGGTTGGTCCTGCGACTGTCCCTGTACAGGTCTCTGGTTCTGGGGGTGCTGGAGTTGGAGCTGAGCCGCGGGTTGCAGAGGACTCTTCTCTTCCGGGGGCTGGTACTGGTCGTGCGGAGTCTGGGGGTGCTGGTGCGGAGTCTGGGGGTGCTGCGTCTGGGGGTGAGGGTGTTCCTTCGGTTTCTGGAGAGCCTGGGTCTGGAGCTGGTGTTGGTGCTGCCTCTGGGGGTGGTGTGCTTGGTGCTTCGGAGGTCGACTCTGGGGCTGCCGCTGCCCCGGACACTACTCCTTCCCCCCACCCCTACCCGACCAGGTTCCAGGCTCGTGTTCGCCGTGCTCGTGAGGAGCAGCTGGAGTTGGAGAGAGAGGAGAGAGAGTTGCAGCGGCTCGAGGAGCAGGAGCGACAGCAGCAGGGGCAGCAGCCGCTGGAGCAGCAGCAGCCGCAGCAGCCGCAGCAGCAGCAGTTGCCGTCTCCTCCTCCTGTCTCGGGTCTTCGGACCCTTGGTCTCCCCTCTCCCTCTCCTTCCTCCTCCCCCTCTCCTCCCGTCTCTGGTCCTCCGCTTCCTCCTCCTGACCCCTCTCCCGCTGTTTTCCCTCGTTCTCAGTCTTCGTTGTCCCCTCCTCCTTCTCAGACTTGGGCCTCTCGTCGCTCCCCTCGTGCTCGTCCCTCGTCTCCTGTTCCCTTCACTGACCTTCGTACTGCCTTACTTCGTTCTAGTCCACCTCGTCCGTCTCCGTCTGTGCTTCCGTCTCCTCCTGAGTCGGCTCTCACTGCGTCGCTCCCTACTCCTGTCACTGACTACTACCGCACGTACCGTCCTGTTCTCTCTCGTGTTCTCGCCTCGCTTGTTACTCACCCTCGTGCCTCTGTGTCCTCTGTGTCCGCTCTTACTGCCGCAGTCACTGAGTTTGCCTCTACCCGCCGCCTTGACTTCGCCACCGCGCTTGTGGCTGCTCCTCCTTCCAGTCCTCTGGCCGTCGGGGGTGTGTCTGCCCTTGGCTGTGACGCCCTAGAGGACAGGCAGTTTGAGCTAGAGTTCCTGGCGGCCGCTTCCCCTCATCTCTGTGCCATGCTCCTCGCCCCTGAGGGTGACCCCGACGCCCTTGACATTCCGACTCCTCGCACTTACGCTGAGGCAGTGTCAGGGCCTTGGGCCTCTCAGTGGAGAGCTGCCATGGACGCAGAGATGGCCTCCTACAGATCCACAGGCACCTACGTCGATGAGGTTCCCCCTCCGGGGGCGAACGTAGTCGACGGCATGTGGATCTACAGGGTGAAGCGGCCACCGGGATCTCCTCCGGTCTTCAAGGCACGCTACGTGGCTAGAGGTTTCAGTCAGCGCGAGGGAGTTGACTTCTTTCAGACCTTCGCGCCCACCCCGAAGATGACCACTCTTCGGGTGTTACTACACGTAGCAGCACAGAGAGACTACGAGTTACACTCTCTCGACTTCTCTACTGCTTTCCTTCAGGGCAGTCTTCACGAGGAGGTCTGGTTGCGTCGTCCCTCTGCCTTCACTGGCTCTTTCCCTCCTGGGACCCAGTGGAGGCTGAGGCGACCGGTTTACGGTCTTCGTCAGGCTCCTCGTGAGTGGCACGACACCCTGCGTTCTACCCTGTCTGACCTTGGGTTCCAGCCGTCTTCTGCTGACCCGTCGCTGTTCGTTCGTCGTGGCCCCACACCTTTCTTTGTTCTGGTCTACGTTGACGACCTTGTTTTCGCCACCCCTGACAGGGTTGCTTTGGCACACGTGAAGTCCGAACTGCAGAAGAGACACACCTGCACTGATCTTGGTGAGCTGCGCCACTACCTTGGCCTGCAGATCACCAGGGACAGAGCTGCTCGCACCATTACACTTTCACAGTCGCACATGGTGCAGCAGGTCCTTCAGCGGTTCGGGCTTCAGCACTCCACAGTACAGCGCACACCTCTTGCTGTTGACCACAGACTCACTGGACCCTTTCCTGACGAGCCGTTCGAGCCTAGTGGTCCCTACGCAGAGCTTGTGGGTTGCCTCATGTACCTGATGACCTGTACTCGCCCGGACCTCGCCTTCCCTCTCAGCGTTCTTGCGCGCTTTGTTGCGCCAGGGAGACACCGTCCTGTTCACTGGAGCGCAGCTGTGAGGGTGGCGAAGTACCTAGCGACGACGTCAGGCGTGGGGCTAGTTCTTGGAGGGCAGCAGTCTGTCGTACTTACTGGTCACTGTGACTCCTCTTACGCTGACGACGCTGAGACTCACAGGTCTACTCAGGGGTACTGTTTCAGCCTGGGTTCTGGAGCTGTTTCCTGGCGGTCCACGCGCTCCTCTTCGGTCTCGACCTCTACAGCTGAGGCTGAGATCTACGCTGGTGCCATGGCGGCACAGGAGCTGCGTTGGTTGACCTTCTTGCTCACCGACCTTGGTGAGCGGCCGAGCTCTGCACCGACCTTGTTCACTGACAACAAGGCGTCTATTCTCCTTTGTCGAGAGCCACGACTGGAGAGCAGAGTGAAGCACATTCACGTCAGGTACTTTCTTCTGCGAGAGTTGCAGAGGCGTGGACAGGCTCGCTTTGAGTTTGTGGAGTCCGAGGCCAACACTGCAGACATCTTCACCAAGGCGCTTCCGCCTTGTGACCACCAGAGGTGCTGTGTGCAGTTAGGCCTTGTTGACACTGGTTCTCGTGTTGCTTAGACTTGAGTGTACTGTTTACTTTGCTTTCTATATACCTCTGTTACTTCTTGGACTGGCCTTGTGGCCACTGTTGTTTGTGCTCAGACTGTGTGGTGACGTTGTGATCCACCCTGAGCTTCGTTTCTTGGACTGGTCTTGTGACCGTACTCGTGTGGTTCTGCTAGACACCCCTCACTTAGGCTATGGGGGTGTGTCAAATGTTGTAGCCTATAGTGAGGTTTGTCTTAGGGGGTACAAAACTTAGGGTTAGCTATATGTACCCCAACCAACATCAATGCATCATCCATTCTTCATTCTGACATCAGGGTCCTGCCAAACCGAGACTCCTGCTGCACCTCCAGCTCACACTGCCATCCGTTTGTCAAACAGCCTGCTGAGTTGGGTGCATGCGCATTTCCTGCAAGTGGTGAGACAGCTCGCCCACCACCCAGTGCTTCTCCGCGTCACTCAGAGTCGTGCCGAATTGGTAGTCCTGCTGCTGCTCCACAAACACACATACCAGATTCGGCTCCTCAGCCACTGGTTGATACTTTGCCCCATGCATTGGGGGGGTTGGCAGCGGTGTTGCACCTCGATGGCTTGTAACCGTGATGTGTTGCCGCACTGCTCAGTGACCTTGTTTGGCCACCTGATGGTGATGCTGAAGCGATCCGGTGACAGCACAATGGTTTCGGAATGAATTGCGGGTCTGACGCTGAGAAGGGTGCGCCGAGAGCAGCACGGGAATGGAAGATGGGAGGCAGCGGGAGGGGGAGTGGGCATGGATGTGAAATGCTGAGAGCTGAAGCTAAAAGAAAATTGGACGATTGATTGTGTCTTGAAGGGCTTGCATGCTAAGTGGGTATACGTGATGCGGATTTGACATGCTACGCCTACCGTGCTGCGAGAGGCGGTCTCAAAGGGAGTGAGAGTTGGAGGTACCCACCAGAGGAGGATGCAGAGTGAGATGGGCAAGGAGATGGCGACTTTCACTGCTACCACAAACTGTGAGGGAGGGTGGGGGGGTTGAGAGGGAGGGCGGGGAAACGAGCAGGGAGTGGCTAGTCAGGAGTTTGAACGCAGGAGCAGGTGGGAAAGGGAGGAGCTCTGCTGAAAAGAAATGCGAGGGGAGGGGCTTGCATGGGAAAGGAGCGACTGAGCAATGGATTTGAGTACAAGAGTCCAGATACTTACTGAGTGAGAGAATCTGCTTTTTTGGAAAGAGCCTGAGACGATTGTTTCACTGAAAAGGAGGAGGGCAATGGCTCACTAGAAGGAGAGTGGTGAGCAAGACGATGCACCCAGCTGCTGCGGGTATTCGCACCTCCAGCGCCCCGCCCTCCACCCGTGATATCACCTGCGAGTGGTGGAACTAGGTAGGGGGGAGTCCAGTGCAATGCCACGTCAAACTTCAAGTACCGTGCCCCGTCAGACATCAAGCCGTCTCGTAAGAAGTCAGCTCCGTGGCACCGACACTGCGGTATAGCGCGCTGATAATAACAAGAGGCTTTCTTAAGCATAGTTTTCTTCAGAAAAGAGTAAAGGCAAAACGGGTAAGGCAGCGAAGAGAGAGAAACGCTGATAATACCTAGCGAGGTCCACACCCTAAAGCTGCGCTAGTAGAGCCATCAAAGGACCCCGCGCAAAGATCTATATTACGACATTGCTAATAGCGCATACCACGCGGCTTTTATCGGGTTTGGCACAACGAGCAGGCGACGGCGACGGCGCGAAAATGCCCATCACGGCAGGTGGAGCATCAGCGGCGCTTATCGGAGGCGCAGGCTCCGGTTCAGCTACCTCAAGCGTTGTAGCCGCCGCCTCTTGCGGCTTTTCTTGCGCCGTGCTCCCCGGGTTAGCTGTCATTGCGGTTCTAATTTTAGTCCTACTAGCGGCCTTATCAGCGCGGTCGCACTGGCTCCAGTGGTGGGGGATCTCTGATGGTGTCCCTTGTAGAACGCGATGTTCTCTGTGAAATGGTGGCGAAATGTGGGAAAATGTGAATCTGTGACTGTGAGCAGCATTTGTTCTGTACATTGGGAGAAGAGGGGGGAGGAGGGGATGGGGTAGAGGGGGATGCCTTTTCCGCCATTTTCCACGTTGTCGCGGAAAATGGATGGATCGCGCGGACAGTGGTTGGCGTCGCCTCGCTTGCATCGTATCCCCGCCGTTGACTACAGCGACTGGACATGCAGGGTCATTTCATAAATCCAAACTGCAAGTACGGTATGTGAACTACAAGTATGCAAGAAACACGAGTAAAACACATACTGTACCCCAACCAAGCATGCATACACATCCTTACATGTCATCCAACTGAATTTTATTAATTGTTGCCTTGTAATAGCTATTAGCTGTAGATCAAGTGATCTAAAACACTCTGTGGTAGAGCTATGGGACCCAGTGACCAAAATCTAAGCATAGTATAATACAGCTATGGCCTACGCGTGTTGCTCTGGGTGCACGCACATGCATGGAGTGCAGGGGTTGCATGACAGCTCCCCAGCACTCAGTGCTACTCTGTGTCTCTCAGGTTTCTTGCTAAACTGGGACTGCTGCTGCACTTGCAGCGTCCTCCGCCTTCCTTATGTCATACATTCTGCTGTGCCGGGTGCAGCCGCACGCTCTGCAGGTAATACGACAGCTCGCCCACCACCCAGTACTTCTCCGCGTCACTCAGGTTCGCGCCGAACCTGTGCACGGTGTCCGGCAGCGCAATCACACACAGCAGCTCCGGAGGCTCTGCTGGTGTCTCCTGCGCGCGGGCATTAGCGGTGGCAGCAGCAGCGGCGGCGGGACCACGCCGGGCAGTGGGAGCGCTTCCGCTGGCGGCAGCAGCAGGAGCGGCTGCAGTTGGGGGAGTAGGACCCGGGACGGGAATGCCAGGAGCCATTGTGGAGTGCGGGGGGGGCAGCAGGCGCGGAGCGTTGCGATCGACGATGAGGATGGAGTGGATGAAGTGCGTGCTGCCTTCTCGCCGCTTGGAGAAGCCGTAGCGCGTGTGTACGACGGAGAAGGCGTCGGGGCCGAGCGTGATGGTCTCCCTGCGCGTCGCCACGCCCACCCACGAGATGGTTGATCTGAGAGGGGTGGAACGAGTGGGGGGTGCAGCATGTGAGGTGGGATGGAAGCAGATACAAGAGGCATCGAATGCAAAAAAATGCAATCATCGAATGGAATGAATGAAAAGCGAAACGCTGATGCGAGTGGGATCGATTTCGAGGGGCGGTGAAGGAGGGACGGTGCTGTCAATATTGGTGATGCGGTAGGGCGCGCTCACATGGCGATGCCGAGGAGGAGCCAGAAGGTACCGACGAAGAAGAAGGACGCCGCCACTGCCAGTATCAACTGTGGCGCGCGGTTGGGAGTGGGGGGAGGGGGGAAGGCCGTGGTTGGGAGGGGGAAGGTGACGGAGGTTGAGACGCGAAAGGTGGAACGAGTGGGAGGGAAGCATCTCGTTTGGGGGAGTAGAGGGCATCACCGAAATGCGCTTGCACCGGCACCGAAGGGCGCGGGATAAGGGCGGTTCGATGGGTGAGAGTTGAAGAAGGTGCTCACGAAGAGAGGCGTGAGGAGGCACAAGATCCACCCGACGACGCCGCGTTGGAAGAAGCCCGGCGCGGGTATGCGGACGTGCAGCGCGCCGTCCCTCCTCGCCATCTCCTGAAATGCGCATTGCCATGGGCGCAACGGGAGAAGAATCGTAGCGGAGGAGGTGCGGAAGCACGAGGCTTGGTGGCGTGTTAATAAATGGGATGACGCATCGCGTTACACGATCACATCTACTGATAGTATTTATTAAAATCGAAAAAAAAAAAAAAAAAGAGCAGTCGACGGGCGTACCACGCGGCTCGATTCGGGCTTGCAGTATCGAGGAGTCTGTGAGGTCGCGGGAAATCCTACTGCGGGAATTCCCATTGCGGGAGGGTGCGGAGCCGGGGGGTGAGAGACAGGCGGCGGAGGCGGATGAGCGGGCTCGGACTTGGCAGTTCCCTCGGACATTGCAGCCGCCGTTGCTTGCGCATTTTCATCAAGTTGCGCGTCGCACGTTGCGTTACCCATCGTCGTGGTCGGCAATGCAGGTTGAGCAGCTAGACGGCGCTGGTACGAACTTATGTATTACAGTAGTACTAGAAGTAGGAGGCGTTTGAAGTGCTGAAACGAGGCAAGAGCAGGAAGCGTTGTGTGATTTGGAAATGCTCGCTGATGTGCAAAGCAACTGCGATGGCACAGGTGTTTTGAATGGGTCGCATCGCATCGCACGTTTGGGAGCTCTCATTGGGTCAGTTGAGCACCACGGTGTCGTGTCGTGTCCTCTCATCAGAAGCAGTTCACTGGAACACACGAAGTCGTCCTTCGTTCGTTTAGCTACGGTGCAGTACACTATATTTGGCGATCCAGAAGATTTCAGTGCGGTATATTCCAGCCAGTCATAATTTGCTGGCTGCGCCAGGTGCTGGTTGTTGAGCCTCGCTGGCCCAGCGAGGCAAAAATGTCACAAGCTGACTTGCTGGCAGCGCCTCGCTGGCATGCAATGACCTCCTTGACCTTAGCGACACACAAAAAAGGTGTTGATAGTCAACAGCCAAATTGAATACGAGTTTGCAAGTTTTGAAGTTCGATACACTCACACCAAGAATGTGTGATTCACCCCGTTCTCTGATTTACCTCTATATTAGCTCTTATATGTTCTGGGCCACAGGCAAGTGTCAAACCTTCCAACTAGTGTTCTATACAGAAATTGACTATCTGATATTCAGGTATTACAAAACCTGACTTCTAGGAAGTCAGCGCACAAGCACAAGCTACAGTAAGTAGCTAGAGCACAAACCGTAGTAACAAGCTAGAGCACCAGCTTGATCGCATCATAACACTCGATGACACAGCCAGGCATTAACTCGTGCACCACTACGTTAGACTCCACGTTTTGCTCCTTCAACGTCACCGCCACATGCAACTTGCCGCTCTTCACCCCTTGTAACGGTAACCAGAGCGCATGGCGCTGCCCATCCCGCAACACGTTCAGGTTGACATTCGCATTGCCTATCGACTCGTCAGAAGAGAATGTGTCTCGATCTTTCACAAGAAGTTGAAGGTACGTGACGTCAGGGTCCCAGACAGGAACGGAGACCCTAAACTCCTCGTACCATTTAGGGTTGAGTGTTCGAGAGATATGCTTCGTTTGAAACGTCGCTTCTCCAATTTTGCCAATCGTGTAAGGATCCGAATAACCTGCAAGTAACGAATCAGGAAAGAAGAGTTTGTCACGATGCTCCAAAACAGTCACATCAAGCCATGCGCAGGATCAGCACCAAAAGAAAAAGAAAAGAAAGAACATAAAAAAAGAAAAGCAAAAACCGGAGGAGAACGGCAGCCACAAGCACAAGCACAGGCTCTACCCGATCTCTCACCTGTCATGTCAGCAACGACCAGATTCGTGGCTTCGATAATCTCCACATGTGCCACCCACACCTGCGGCACCTCTTTCTCCACTCCCTGCTGCCCCTGCCCATCACACTCCCCGCCTCCTTCTGCCACCGCTCCTGCCTCTCCAGCCGCCACAGGAGAGTCACTGGCAGGCGGGGGGCTGGAAGGCCCGTAGGAAGAGGCAGCAGGGGGATCAGCCATGGCTGAGAGCTCCTCGCCTGATGGAATGCTGGTCAGTGCACGCGCCTTGCTCACTTGCCTCTTGAACGACCGTGACGCCGACTGGGAAGGTGATTCTGGTGCAGGTGTTACCTGGGCAGCAGCATTAGGGGCAGAGTTAACCCCCTCCTCCCCTCCTTCCACTGACTCATTCTCCTCCTCATCGGTCTCTGCCTGCCCCATGTGATCCTCTACAGTCACAGCCACATGCACCCTCCCTGTAGTCACATTCTCTAGTTTCACCCACAGGTCGTGCCTAATACCGTCCCTGAGCGGCATGATATCGAGGACAGCCATCCCTAGCGGGTCATGCTGAGTCATCATGTCGCGGTCGAAAACATTCAGCTTCAGCAGGAACGGGCTGCCCGCAGGCGGCCATTCCTTCACGGGCAGAGAAAACTTTTCGTTCCATCGCGGGCAGAGCGACTTGAAAATGATTTTGGTGGAGAATTTGGAGGAGCCCAGGGAGCCCTTCAGGTAAGGGTCAGATGTGCCTGCATGGTACGGATCAGGTGAGGTTGCGAAGAAATAAGTTAGCATGGAGAGCAAAGAGGTGGGTAGACCCACACCAAACCGTGAGTGAGTCAGTGCCACAAACTGAGAGAACAATACTCTAAACCCTGAGTCGGAAGCATGCGTACAGGCAACTGCATTTTTTCAATAGCGATGCATCGCGAATGTGTTAACATCTGTGTCACGCATATGTAACACGAGCAGCCTTGCAGGGGTGGCAAACTCACAAGGCCCTATCATATCAGAACCCATCAATTGGTAGCACATAGACTCGAATTTTTGCAACATCTCTGCTGTACCCAACTCGACCGCCCGTGTAAATGGCGGCCTTTATACACCTCCGCATGAGCATCACTGTCATGGGCGTGGCCGTCCAGTCTTCCCGCCACACCGAGCCCTGTCTTTCTGGCAACACAGACTACATCAGAGCTAGCTAGGCTGCTGGTCGACCTCCAGCGCAGCACGGTCGACCACGTTCCAGCGCAGCAATGCTCGCATCGCTCCAGCGCTGCAGAGATGCGGTGCGCCAACGTTGCATGTCCACGGTGTGCCAACACTGCAGCAAGTCGGCTGCACAACGTTGCACCCGCAGGAAAACGGTGCACCTGCTCAACCCCACCCCGGGCCGCCAATCAGCCCTTACAGCAAACAGTCTAGGCACTCACCGGTCTTGTCGGCGGCAACAAGGGAGTCTGCCTCGATCACCTCCACGTGGACGGTCGCCACTGCAATGGCCAAGCTCGCACCGGCCCCCGACCCCAGGCGCCTGAGCGACCCCGCCTTGAACGACCAGCTGCGGCTGCTTGACCGCGGTGTGCCCTCCTTGGGCGTTTTCGGTGCAGGAGCCATGTCCTTGGGAGTTGAGGCCCCAGGGGTGGTTTCCTCAAGCGCCATCAGCTGAGAAGAGGTGCTGTTGCTGCCTGTGCTGGTGTTGTTGCGGCTGTTACGGCTGGCACGGCCGGAGCCCGACAGGCCTCGGAACCAGCTGCTGCTTTTGGAGGTTGAGGAGGAGGAGGAGGGCGTGAGAGATGGGGAAGGGGGGACCTCGGGGGTAGATGCACGGGGAATGACTGTGGGCGTGGGGAGGGTGGGAGGGATGGAGGTCGGTGGGGAAGAGGGGGAGAGAAATAAAATAAGGCTGCGGCAGGTGCTGGACAAGTGCGGCGTGTGGCTGTGGGAGGCAAGATAAAGGCGCAGAAAAGTAAGAAAGAAAGAAAGGAAAAAAAATAAAACGGGAGAGAGTCAAACAAGGTTGCGTTGATTTCGGAGTGCTGAAAAGACAGTGACGTGATGGTGCACTTTTTGAGAATTCTCAAAAAACGCACGCTCGAACATATCACCCTCCCACGGATGTGATGGACCACTCGAATGGCGTTGTGTACCTGTGGCTGTGGTGGGAGCAGCCGCTTGAGCAGCATCCTCTGAGCGGGCAGGAGACACGGATTGGGAGTCATGAGTGTAAGACTCCATCGTGGTCATTGATGCATCTGACGGTGCTCTCTCCACCCCCTTTCCACCCACAGCACCACCACTCTCACCACCACTCTCACCACCACTCTCACCACCACTCTCACCACCAGCACCACCAGCAGCAGAAGCTGAAGGGCCAGCAGGATCGGAATCACTGCTGTTGGGACCAATGCCCCCCCCATCCTCCTTCACCTCTACGGCCACTCTAATCTTCCCCTTCCCACCGTCAACCAAAGGCAGCCACTCTTCCTTTCTCCCAGCCCCCCTCACCGCACTAATGTCCATCTGAGCCCGCCCAATCGCATCGTTTGCCGAAAACATGTCGTAGTCTTTCACGCGCAGTACCAGAGTGTAGCTTTCGGGCAGCGACCAGTCCGCCACGGGCACCTCAAACTTTTGCTTCCACTGTGGGTTAAGGTTTTTCGAGATGACAGCGGTTTGGAAGCGGGCGGCGCCAATCGACCCCTTCACATAGGGGTCAGACGTGCCGCCCGAATCAGCTGCCAAAAGATCCTTTGCCTCAATGACTTCGACCAATAGCGTGGCGACAGCTGGCAAGGCGGCAGTGGGACCTTTCTTGGAAAGGAACTTTTTGGAGATAGCAGAGAGGGTACCTGGGGGCACGTACAGAGGTGGGTGCGGAGAGAGCGGAGGAAGGGGCGAGAGCAGGAAGGGGCGAGAGCAGGAAGGGGCGAGAGCAGGAAGGGGGTTGGTATGGAGGGAAGACAAAGGTTGGGGAGAGCAGAGGAGGCAACTGAATGGGATCCAGAGGGTGTGGAGAGTGGGGAAGTGAGAGAGTGGGAAGAGGGGGAGGCGGGAGGGGGCACAGTACTCAGTCTTTCCCAAGAGAGCACAGCCCTCACTCCCCCCAATCGCAGCACATTCACTTCCTCGTTTCCTTGACAACCATTCGCAGAGTGAAAATGCAAATTTCCTCAGGTACGAAAAGAGGGCAGTGACAGGTGTGTGTGACGCCATGGCACGTCACAAACCGCCATACCTGCTCCTTAGTTAAATGTGCCTCCCACACCTCCCGCTCTCGTGCCCCCAACCCCCATTCATTCTGTCAGCTCCACTCTCTCTGCCAGCTCCACTCTCTCTGCCAGCTCCACTCTCTCTGCCAGCTCCACTCTCTCTGCCAGCTCCACTCTCTCTGCCAGCTCCACTCTCTCTGCCAGCTCCACTCTCTCTGTCAGCTCCACTCTCTCTGTCAGCTCCACTCTCTCTGTCAGCCAGCACCCACCCTTCCCCATCACTCTCTTTGTAAGCACACTATTCACCCGTCCCCTCAGCACCACGCCACTCACTCTTCCCATTGGTAACGGGCCGAGGGGTGACGATGCTGATCTTCTCGGCCGTGGGGGGTGGCACTGGTAGTTGAAAAGCATGAGGGCACACCCCCCACTCACTCCCTCACCACGCACACCCCAGTACCTCTGTCCCACGCCACTCACTCTTGCTCTTGGTGACGGGCCGCGGAGTGACGATGCTGATCTCCTCGGGCGTGGGGGGCGGCACTGGCAGGTCCAGCACGAAGGCCGCTGCCCTCACCGCGTCCACCACCACCAGCCGGTTGGGCTGTGCATGGGGTGGGGTGGGGTGGGGTGGGAAGGGGAGGGGGGAGCAACAGATGTGAAGGGATGGGATGGCACAGGGAGGTATGGTATTGCCAGCCGCAAGGCAGAGTCGTCACTGCATCCACGAGCAACAGTGGGTTGGGGCATGAATGGGAGGCGAAGGAATGGCATGGTTGCCCGCTACGCCACGGCAGGTATGGCATGAGGGTACTACTGGTGGTGGCATGGGGCATGTGACATGGCATGGGGGTATGTGACATGGCATGGGGGTATGTGACATGGCATGGGGGTATGTGACATGGCATGGGGGTATGTGACATGGCATGGGGGTATGTGACATGGCATGGCGCGGTTTGGTGTGAAGCAACAGCCATGAACATGCGGAGGGAAGGGGCAAAGGCACGTACCCAGCAGAGGGACGTCTTGAGGGCGTTTTGAAGCGTGTAGTCCTGCTCGCCACCCAAGGGTGGCAGGGGGAGGGCAATGGCAGGGGGAGGGCAATGGCAGGGGGAGGGCAATGGCATGGGGAGGACAATGGCATGGGGAGGGCAATGGCATGGGGAGGGCGATGGCATGGGGAGGGCAATGGCATGGGGAGGGCAATGGCATGGGGAGGGCGATGGCATGGGGAGGGCAATGGCATGGGGAGGGCAATGGCATGGGGAGGGCAATAGCATGGGGAGGGCAATGGGATGGGGAGGGCAATAACATGGGGAAGGCAATGGGATGGGGAGGGGCAATGGCATGGGAAGGGCAATGGGATGGGGAGGGCAGTGGGATGGGGAGGGCAGTGGGGATGGGGAGGGCAACAGGAATAGCACACATAGGCAAAGCATGACTCCTAAGCACGGGGCATGAGCATGAAGCATGAGCGTAACCCAACAGCAAGGGGCATGTCCATCCCCTTGCAGTGTGACTCATCCCATCCCACCCATCCCATCCCATCCCATCCCACCCCACCCCACCCCACCCCACCCCACCCCACCCCACCCCACCCCACCCCACCCCACCCCATCCCATCCCATCCCATCCCACCCCACCCCACCCCACCCCACCCCACCCCACCCCATCCCATCCCATCCCATCCCATTCCATCCCATCCCATCCCATCCCACCCCATCCCATCCCATCCCATCCCACCCCATCCCACCACACCTCAACCCACCCCAACCCCTCCCATGCCATGCACGCACCACATAGGAAGCCACAAGCGGCATGCTGGCAGCGTCGAGGGCGCCCATGACCTTGATGGCGCACGACACCTGCGGGGGCCTCACGAAGCTCAGCGTCACACGGTCCACAAAGGGCAGCGAGCGGCGGAACCGCAGCCCTACCCGCATCTGCAGGGGGCGGGTGGGGAGAGGAGGGGGTAGAGGGAGGAGAGGGGATGGGGAAGGAGGGGAAGGGAGGGAAGAGTGGCATTCGTGTGAGCTGCAGTCCTGCTCCCAACACTCAACACGCATGATCATCTGAAAACATGAACCCCCTCCCCACAATGCCATGTGCCCTTCTCCTACCATGCCAGTGAGCTGCAGCCTGGTGATGTGCGCGGTCCAGGGGATGCTAGCCATGCTTTCCAACCCCAGGCTCAAACTTCCTTCTCATCACCTAGAAGCACTCATCACCAAGCCAAACCCCCACCATGCCATACCGTGCCGGTGAGCTGCAGCCCAGTGATGTAGGCGGTCCAGGGGATGCTAGCCATGCCCGCCACATATGCCGTGGCCTGCACGCTCATGTTGTCCGCACCCACTATTTCCACACTCGCCTCCAGCTCCTGGCGATGGAAGGGATGAAGTGCGGAGAGTTGGAGAGGAAGGGGCGAGGCGAGGGAGTGTGGAATGGTGGTGCATGCAGCACCGCACACTCCAACACCTTGTAAGCGGGGTGAGGCGAACGGGTGAGATGAAAGTGGCAGAGATTTGAAGAGGTGAGGCAGCAAGGAAGTGACGGTGCTGGCTTGCACACTACAGAGAGGATGGTACTCGGCAAGCATGGAATGTTATCGCCTGCTCCTAGACACGAAGATAATGGGCAGGGATGGGCAAGGAGGGCGAGAGTAAGCAGGAAGGAGGAAGCAGATACTCACCACATGCTACCAGCAGCACTCACTCACTCTCCCACTCACTCATCCACTCACTGCCCACTCTCTCTCACTCACTCACTCACCACATGGTTCCGCCCGCCTCCTTCCCGGAACGCCTTGATGGATGTGATGACGGGCGCTGTGTCACCGAAGTTGGCCTTCACCACCTCCACCTTCGCCTGTCATGGGAGGAAGAGACGCATGCACGCATCAGACACACAAGTGGCATGTGGCAGCCACATGCATTTCCATCCCCTATGCCTCAGGGATTTGGGTGGGAAGGACAGACAGTGAGTCACTGACAGACACTGACAGACACTGAGAGATGCTGTACGTCCGACACTAACAGACGGATATGGAGGCATGGAGCAGCATGGGAGAGCATCCGGCATCGGGTGGGAAGGTAGAGGCGGATGGACGCACGAGCATGGGCGGCTTGTATCGGGAGAGGAACCAGGGCGCGACTTTGGGCATGAGCTTGGTGGACATCAGGTCGTTGAGGAAGAGCGGCCACGCCTTGGACAGCAGCACTGATGCCCAGAAGGCCGTCTCCGCCTCGGGCATGGCCTGATGGTGGACAGACGCAACGAGGAGAGAGAGGTGGGAAATTTTCAGTTGACTCAAAAAGGCATGAGTTTGGTGGACACCAGGCCACGCCTTGGACAGCAGCACCGACGCCCAGAAGTCCGTCTCCGCCTCGGGCATGGCCTGCGTTGTGTGTCGTAAGGAACAGGGCGCGGGGAGCAGAGTGGGAGTGAGAGAGCGGAGGTTGAGGAAGGGGGGCCAAGCCTTGCCCAGCAGCAGTGGGCATGTTTTTCACCCTTCTAGGTCTAACAACTGAAAGGCTTCTTTCACTGCTATCACCCCAGACACAGTACATGAAGAACACCCTAAAAGGCTGTTGAGCTGTGCTGCAGTTGTCTCACCCGGGACATGAGCTGCTCGATGCGTACGGCGGCTCTGACTGCCACTTTGAGGCGCTCGTAGTGGTGCGCCCACAGCTGCATGCATGGGTGGCAGGAAGCGGAAGAGGGGGGCGGAATAGCAAGGGCGGTTGGGGTGGAGACGGAGGGGATGGTCACTTTCCGGAGCTTGTAGTGGCGCGGCTGCACCAGCATCAGTGAGAGAAAAAAACAAGGGTAACGGAAAAGCATAGCAGCAGCAGCAGCGGCGGCGGCGGTGGCGTACCAGCCAGAAGTAGAGCACAGCCCAGGGCAGCAGCAGCAGCGAGAGGAGGAAGCCCGTCTGGCAGAGCAGGAACGTGAGCCCCACACCGATGCACACATGCGCCAGCATCGGCCACTTCACCACCTCCCCCACCGCCTGCCGCCCGTGCGCCGCCCACAGCTGCCGCCCGGCCTGCGCCGCCCCCTGTGCTGCTGGTCCCATGCTGAAACGGAGGGCAAGGAAGGTACGAGAGTAGAAGCAGGGAGTGAAACAAGGGAAGTGTACAGCACAGTCGCCTGAACAACCAGCTGTATTCTTCTCTACACTCGTACTGTCCTCGCCCTCCATAAAAAGCATACAGCCGTTATCTTAGAATCACGGGGGTTATGCAGCGTACGCTCCCCCGCCCCCTTCCCCGCTCCCAACCCCGCTCCCTCCCCCGCTCCCTCCCCCGCTCCCTCCCCCACTCCATCCCCCGCTCCCTCTCCCGCTCCCTCCCCGCTCTCTCCCCCGTTCCCACCCCCGTTCCCTCCCCCGCTCCCTCTCTCCCTCCCTCCCCCCCTCCTTTTTCCCCCCCTCTGACTCACTTGTGAATCGCATGGTCGATAGCAGCCACTGCGCGCGCTCCTATTCCCTGCCGTCTGAGCCAATCAGAAGCCACGGCGAGAGCTGCCTCTATGGGGTTCTCGGCTGGTGGCGATGTGGACGGCGAAGATGCATTGGACGGTTGAGATTCGGATGGTCGGGATCCGACGGGCGGCAGTGGAGAATCCCCGACCTCACGCTTATCACCGCCATCGCCATCAGCAGCCCCGCCTACTGCCTTGGTGAATCCCTTAGCTGATTCGTCTGCTTCTAAGGGAGGAAGAGCAAAGGCAACCCTCTTAGACGTGCCTGCTTGGCCCGCATTTAGGCTCCCCTCGTTACTCCCCATCTCGTCTGCCCCACTGCTTCCAGCCTGGACGGATTCGTTAGTGAGAGACTCGTTTCTAGCCTTTCTAAAAATGCTCCCTGTCGCTTTACTGGCGTCAACTGCAGGCGAAGGGTCTGGAGCAGCAGTGGTGGCGCTGATAGGAACAGCGGTGGTGCTGGGCATATCAGGTCGGACAGTGGGACTAGGTGCACTTTCCAGACGAACACCTGTTTCCTTCACATCCGCTTTCTTCACATCTGCCTTCTTAGCAGTCGTCGCCGCACCTGCTGCCGGTACACCCCGGTTCGTCGCGGACGAAGTCGCAGACCCTGATGACGGCGGCAACCGCACACTGCACGCATGCGAGGAAGAACGGAAGGAGGGAGTTGACTTAAACGTGCACTCAGGAATCGCGCAGTGTTGGCGTGTTGAGTTTGATAGTAAGCGCGGAAATAAACAGGGAGGACTTCGCTCTTCCAGCCTAAGGTCCACAAGATAGGCCCTCATGAGCTATGGATTGGCATTCACGGGCGCTTCGGCATAACATCAACCAGAAACTTTTTGTGAGGTAAAGCTGGGACATCTCAAACGATTGCCATAAAGAGATTGATATCGTCAAGGTAAAATGCTGTCCTGATATACCTTTTCTGGGACGGAGACGCGAGTTTCTGCTTTAAACTGTTGTATTCCTCGTCATCTCCACCGAATCCTGGTAGGCCTAAGCTTCCGTTGCGAAACATGGCGGCTCGCAGCTAATACCTCCTACATCTATGGCTTCAAGCCTTCCAACATGCACTTACTGGTAACGCGCTCAGCACGGCGCGCGAAGGACTGAAACTTAGAATGTAAGGTTACGGGAAAGGATACGGAGAAGGAAAAGGATTTGGAAGGGAATGTATGGTGGAGTGATTTGTGTTTCTACTAGCTGTAGTGGACTTTTACATGACCTACAACAGTGCAGTGTGGAAATGTCTCCGTTTCGCTTGTGAACCTCTGTGCTCTTGGGCATGGGTGTTCCGTCTGTCCGTCCGTGTGATCCGAGGGGACCCCAAGAGCAGCATGCACGTTCCTGCATGTGCTTTCGTGCCGCATCGACGATCTTATCAAACCACGGGAAATCCCATCCGTCGAATTTCCTCGATTCTCACAACGTACTCCGCATGCCGAGTTGTAGCCTTACCCCATCTCCTATAACAGCTTGCGAGCATATTAAACTACTGAATCAGGGCATGCATATAGTCTTACAGTTTATGGACCTATCACATAGCAAACAAGCACAGCGGCCACATAAAGTGCGTGTCATACCGATTATTACATGGTTTATTTACTTTGTAAGACTTCATGGACCGATCTCCTAGGTTAAGGTGAAAACCATTCCCAAGCACACAGGGGCTTGCTGGGTCAGGTAGGCGGCAGGTCCCTGCACAACACACCACACACCACTCAGGATGCGCTGCGAGTGTGCTGCACGAAAGCAAACAGAGATGATCTGTTCTCTGTTTCGCAAAGCGAAAGGTACCCTAGAAAAGCAGTAGTTATGACTGCTGCTCTGTTTTTAGCTCCACATCATACAGTGCTGCCATACATCACTCTAAACATTAACTTGCTCTGGGTTCATGCGCATTGTATGCAAGTGGTGCGACAGCTCGCCCACCACCCAGTACTTCTCTGCGTTATTCAGGAGCTTGCCAAAATGGTACTCCTGCTGCGTGTCAACAATCGCACACACCAGCTCTGGCTGAAACCCTGCCGGCACCCTTGGGCTGGCAGCAGCATCTGGACTGTGCATGGCGGGGGCAGGAGGAGGGAAGGGGCCGTGTGCAGCGATGCTATGCACTGGGGGGGTGGCAGCGGCTGTGGGGAGTCCAAGTCCCGCACCATGATGGCTTGCACCCATGGCGTGCTGCCCTGCCTGTGCTTGCCCGCGCCGAGGGATGTGATGGTGACGGTGAAGAAATCGGGCGACAGGACAATTGTCTCTGAGTGAGTTGCGCCTCTCATCCATGCATGGGCGAAGCTGACACATGTGGGGTGTGGCAGGGAGCAGCAGGGGTGTGGAACGTGGGAGGCAGAGAGGAGGGAGTGTACATGAGACAGGGGTGAAAAGCTAGGACTGTAATTTGGAGTTGGATGCTTTGGTGTTGATGGGGGGCTTGCATGTGCGACATGTGGTGATAAGTGCGATGTGACAAGCCATTGTGACATGCTTCACCCATTGTGACATGCTTCACCCATTGTGACATGCTTTGCCCATTGTGACATGCTTCACCCATTGTGACATGCTTTGCCCATTGTGACATGCTTCACCCATTGTGACATGCTTCAGCTACCATATCAACACATAAGCAGTCTGATGCTCGGGTTCGCAATGTGAGGTCCCCCACTCAATTTCGGTATGCAAGCTACCTACTCAAGTTCTGCAACGCACTTACATAGCAGACACGATGAATACAAAAGGGATGCAGATAGTGAAGGGCAGGAGCATAGCGGCTGGCACTGTGAATAAAGCCTGCAAGGGCAGGGCGCGTGAGGGGACACACGGTGGAGTGGGATAAGGAGCGGTCGGGCGAGATGGAGGGTTTAGCAGGGGGGCGAGAGGGGGGGGATTGGGAGAGGGGAAGGGGGATATGGGGCGGTGGCTGAAGTAATTGCCTCGGTTACGTTTGATTGGAGGATTTGGTTGCGACTTGGACCAATTTGGTGGGTAACGAATGGGGCGATGGTCACACTGAAGCTAGCTTGCAAGAGAGTCGCGCGGGGAGAGCAGAGGGGGGATTGGGGGAAGAGAGAGCAGGTGGGAAGGGGGATGGGAGGAGCTTAGATGAGAAGCAACGCGACATGATGTGAGGCGCGCGCTTGCATGGAAGGGAATGCGCGGGAGGAGATGCTGGGAGGGGATGCTAGGAGGGGATGCTGGGAGGGGATGCTAGGAGGGGCTTGCTGGGAGAGGCTTGCTGGGAGGGGCTTGCTGGGAGGGGATGCTAGGAGGGGATGCTGGGAGGGGAGCGACCTACAGAAAAGAAACGGAGGGAGAGAGTGGCTCTTTACACGCGCAGTGAGGGGTGGCTCTTTACACGCGCAGTGAGGGGTGGCTCTTTACACGCGCAGTGAGGGGTGGCTCTTTACACGCGCAGTGAGGGGGTGGGCGGGCGTGACGAGCAGGCGGCTTACGACGAAGGCGGTGAGGATCCACGCGCAGGTGCCGTCCTGGTAGTACTCTCTTGGGGGGATGCGCACCTCGAGCGCCCCAGCCTCCCCCTGTGAGATCACCTGCGGACGGCGCAGCATGTGGGGAAGATGGGCGCTGCTGAAAAGAAAATACTGAACAGTCCTCATCAAGGCCCTGTCGAGCAAGACGTACTATCTAATAACGCGCGGCGCACTGTTACTATGACTAGTAGTAGCTGCATGATGCCTGCCAAAGAAGAATAAACGTTGTCCGTACCACGTTGCTATTTTCGGGTTTGGCGCAACGAGAAGGCCACGGCGACGCCACGGGGATGCCCATCACGGGGAATGGCGGAACAGGTTGGGGATAAGGCGGAACATATTGAGGGAGAGCGGAAGGTATTGAGGGAAAAGCGGAACATTATACTGGGGAAGAGGCGAAACAGGGTGCGGGATAGTGGGTGCGTGACCGGCAGGCAGGGTATTTGCGTCGCTAATCCGAGGCGCAAGTTCCGTTTCGACTCGTTCGGGCATTGCAACCGCCGCCGTTAGTGGCTCTTCTTGCGACGCGCTCGCCAGTCTCGCCGTCATTGTGGCTATAAACTTTAATGCAATCTTTTCGACGTACTAGACGCATGCGCTCCTACAATTGTGGGAGGAAAAAGCTGCGAGGTGTATGCGAGATAGTGGCTGACGACACGATGCCAGAATCAACTCTGCGGGGGAAATTTCTACATCAGCAGCAGCGCCACCATCGTGTGAGAGGGCTTGGCTTGGGGAAGGAGGGGAGGGGGAGTGGGAGGTTGCAATTGCGCGCGCGCAATGTGCATGACTCCCTTGCTCGCATAACGACCGAAAACTCGACGTGCGGGAGCACGCCTTGCATGGTGGGTTGCATGCGTTGCATCGCTGGCATGAAGTCACGCGCGTTGACCCCAACGACCATACCGATAATGTTTCAGTAACATGCTGAACATTGAACTCTATACAGTATGTAATCAGAGTATTTTGAACAGGGAGAATTCTATGAAGTCACGATGCATGAACTCTTCCATAGAGCAAACACATTTAGTCTCTTTCCACTGTGTCCCTCGTTTTGGAAAGGTAAGATTTCCAGAAACTGATTTGAGTGTCCATGTGATACCTCAGGTTGTCTAGGAGGAACAAACCACGAAGCCTAAGCTCAGTCACGAAAGGCCCTAGGAAATCCCAACTGTTTGTCTGGGTGTCCCAAAGTGTATCATGTTTTGCAAACCAGAACCCTGGATGAAAACTGAATATTTGTTCATGATATATAATGACTGCTGCTCAGCTTCCACAGCATATAGGGGTTCCATATTTCGCACGCTAAACATTTTGTTGCTCTGGTTGCATGTGCATGGTATGCAAGTGGTGAGACAGCTCGCCCACCACCCAATGCTTCTCCGCATCAGTCAAGGTCTTGCCAAACCGGTACTCCTCCTGCTCCATCCCAACAATCATGCACACCAGCTCTGCCGGCTTAGCTGCTGAGCGCGTGACAGGGGCAGGAGGAGGAGGGATGGGACCTTGGGCAGCGATGCTATGCACTGGCGGAGGTGGTAGCGGCTGTGGGGAGTTTGGGTTCTGCACGACGATGGCGCGCACCCTTGGCGTGCTGCCCTGCTTCCGCTTGGTCGAGCCGGAGCTTGAAGTGGAGATGGTGAAGAGCTCGGGTGACAGCACAATGGTCTCCGAGCGAGTTGCGCCATTGATCCATGCAAAGGAGCAGCTGAAAGGGGTGCGGCGCGGCCGGGAGCAGCACGGGCGTGGAAGGTGAGGCAGAGAGGAGGGAGTGAGTATGCTGTGTGAAAAGCAGGTAGAGGAAGTTTGGGACTGGACTCTTGGATGCCATGTGGGGCGTGCATGTGCAACATGTGGCAATAAGTGCGATGTGAGAAACCAATGTGACATGCTGCAGCTACCATATTCACATAAGCAGTCGGACCTCAGCTGCAGGATGTGAAGCACCGACTCAATTATACGATGCAAGCTACCTAGTGCGATTCAGCAAGGCACTGACACGGTGAAGCCGCAGAGGATGCAGATGGTGAAGGGCAGGAACATGGCGACCGCCACTGCAACTGCAACCTGGTAGTGCAGGGCGAGGTGAGAGGGTGGAACGAGGGAGAGGGCGCGCGGTGGAGCGGGTTAAGGAGCGGTCGGGTGAGAGGGAGGGTTGAGCAGGGGGATTCGGCACGAGAAGGGGGGAATGGAGAAGGGAGTGAGGAGGTGACTGTAACTATTCCTTGGGTTATGTTTGGTTGGAGGATCTGGTGGGGACCCGGACTCTGTTTGGTTGGTGGGGAAAGTATGGAGCGATGGTCGCACGCAGTGAAGGTAGCTTGCTCGAGAGTCGCGAGGGGAGGGCAGGGGGGGGGGGGGGGGTTGGGATTGGGGGGAGAGTGGGGAAGAGAGAGCAGGTGGGAAGGGGGATGGGAGGAGCTTAGATGAGAAGCAACGCGACGCGATGCGAGGAGCTTGCATGCGACGGAATGCGAGGGGAGGGTATGCATGCGAGGGTAGAGGCTTGCTGGGGGGGCCTTTCTCATAGGGGCTTGCTGAGGGGGCCTTGCTCATAGGGGCTTGCTGGGGGGGCCTTGCTCATAAGGGCTTGCTGGGGGGGCCTTGCTCATAAGGGCTTGCTGGGGGGGCCTTGCTCATAAGGGCTTGCTGGGGGGGCCTTGCTCATAAGGGCTTGCTGGGGGGGCCTTGCTCATAGGGGCTTGCTGGGGGGGCGTTGCTCATAGGGGCTTGCATGGGAGGGTCGCATGGAAGGGGAGAGAGCGACAAGAAACGGAGAGAGGGTGTGGTTCACAACACGTGCAGTGTGGGGGGTGGGCCTGTGAGCAAGGAACTGAGCAGTGGGCCTGTGAGCAAGGAACTGAGCAGTGGGCCTGTGAGCAAGGAACTGAGCAGTGGGCCTGTGAGCAAGGAACTGAGCAGTGGGCCTGTGAGCAAGGAACTGAGCAGTGGGCCTGTGAGCAAGGAATTGAGCAGTGGGCCTGTGAGCAAGGAACTGAGCAGTGGGCCTGTGAGCAAGGAACTGAGCAGTGGGCCTGTGAGCAAGGAACTGAGCAGTGGGCCTGTGAGCAAGGAACTGAGCAGTGGGCCTGTGAGCAAGGAACTGAGCAGTGGGCCTGTGAGCAAGGAACTGAGCAGTGGGCCTGTGAGCAAGGAACTGAGCAGTGGGCCTGTGAGCAAGGAACTGAGCAGTGGGCCTGTGAGCAAGGAACTGAGCAGTGGGCCTGTGAGCAAGGAACTGAGCAGTGGGCCTGTGAGCAAGGAACTGAGCAGTGGGCCTGTGAGCAAGGAACTGAGCAGTGGGCCTGTGAGCAAGGAACTGAGCAGTGGGCCTGTGAGCAAGGAACTGAGCAGTGGGCTTACGAGAAAGGGGGTGAGGACGCAGAGGATCCACCCCGCGGGGCCGTCCGGGTAGAACCCTGCTGCGGGGATGCGCACCTCGAGCGCCCCGCCCTCTCCCTGTGAGATGACCTGCGGGCGGCGCAGAGGATAGGGAGATATGGGAGCTGCTGAACCGCCGGCGCCGTGTGTGGGTGGCGCTTTACATGTTCCAGCCCTGAAAGAGCAGCATGGCTACGTGCGAACCGACACGCGACGCGGGCAATGCGATGCGGAGACGAAAACACGGAAAATCCTCATCGAGGCGGAAATTGCCTACGGGGCAAGACGTGGTATCGAGTACCCGCGCGCGGCGCACTGTGCTACTAGAAGTACCGGCTTGATCCCTGCTATTCAAAGAAAACCGTTGTGCATACCACGCGGCTATTCTCGGGTTTGGCGCAACGAGCAGGCAACGGTGACGCCACGGGAGTGCCCATCACGGCGACTGGCGGAACAGATTGGGGATAAGGCGGAACAGGCCCGGGATAAGGCGGAGCATGTTGGGGATATGGCGGAACAGGTTGGGGATATGGCGGAACAGATCCGGGATAAGGCGGAACAGGTCCAGGATAAGGCGGAACAGGTCCGGGATAAGGTGGAACAGGTTGGGGATATGGCGGAACAGGTTGGGGATATGGCGGAACAGGTTGGGACGATGCAGCCGCCGCCGTTTGTGGCTCTCCTTGCGGCGCACTCGGAAAGTCCGCTGTCATTGTGGCTCTCGTCAATCTCCTCTTTCGGCGTGCCGGACGGAAGCTCGTCTACAATGGTGGGAGGAAGGAGGTGCGACGTGTAGGGGAGATGGTGACTGACGGTATGCGTGATGGGAATTCACTCTGCTGGCAGAGCTTCTTCCACAGTACCAACCAACCAACAACAGCGTTCAGGGAGCGGAGAAAGGGAGTTTGGGGGAAGATAAAGGGGGAATGCGGGTGGGGTGGTTTCGCCGCTTGCCACCTTTGCGCAGTGCGCATGGGTTGCTCGCAACCGTTCAGTGTTTTCGACGTGCCGCAGCACGTCTTGCGATGCGATCCCTTTGGTTGTCGTCGCCTTGCTGGAGCGTGAAGTCCGGAATATCAATAGTACCAGTGTGCAGAACTGAGTCTGGAGTACGCAGCATGCTAGTTATCAAGTCAAAAGTAATGATGTATGAACTCTTACAATAGCAAGCATTTCCACGTGTCACCTATTTCTTCCCAATGCCATTCTGCGTGGACATTGTTCAGCAAGCACATTGCAGAAACCTTAGGGCACTGTACAGCAATGTAGCCTTCAATTTTAAAAGCAAGGCCTGGACTACTAGAGACTACGTATTGTATGCTAGCTCAGGATTCGTAGAACTAACTTATGTCAACTGTTAATGCTGACAAACTAACCCGCCTCCTATGACCTGGCTTCGAATGCGTTGCAGATTTTCTGCTGGCCATGCAAACCCCAGTAGTGGTATGAGCCTCAGGGATTGAGCACTTGATTTCTTGTGTCCTTACATCTGCTTCCCATGCATGTCGGAGCATGCTTCGGGGGCCTGCTCCTGCAGAAGGAACGGTTACACAGTCGAGCGCGGAAGCGTGTGGAACACTCTCACTTGCGGAACGGGAGAACCCTGTCCTGCTGCCTGAGGCATGCGATGGAAATGGATGCTGTTGGCAGCTTGGAAACACAAACGAGTTGCATCTGCTGCTGCTGCTACCTGCTAACCCCTTCTTACTGCTGGGTGATAGTGCTGCTCTTGTGCCAACCACAGCAAAATCCATCTCAGCACCTGATTGGTCCAACAGAGAGCCTTTCTCCCTCTGCGACTGCTGCTGGTGTCCATGTTTTCGCTGGCTGATTTGTGTTTTCCCCAAGTCCATCAGCGACTGGACGCTCTCTCTTCCGTCAGCACCAGTAAACGCCATATTCACCACGGCAGAATCGAGGCTCTTTCGACTCTGATTCCTCAGAACAGTGCAAGGCGCATTCCCTGCATTCCCCTTGATAGCAGCACGAGATCCCAACGCTGCTGCTTTGGGACTTGGAAGCAGCGCCTCAACTGATGTGATATCATGATTTAGGAGCATGTCAGCACAGCCGGGCGCATTAAGGCGGCCCTCATGCTCATCAGCAGCTACCACAGCACATGTCTTGTCGTTGGTAGTGGACATGATATCGCCACCAGCCCATCGGATACTGCTGCCACTGCCGCTCTGAGATGTGAACTTGGGGCTAGAGCCGTTGCCAGACCCAACCTTTGGGAAAGAGTTGCTGCTTGATCTGATGATACTGCTACAGCTGCTGCGAGTCCCATCCTTGGGGCTACAACCGCTGCCAGGCCCAGCCATGGAGAGGCACCCACTTCTTGATCTGGCAATACTGCTACAGCCACTGGCACTTCCATCCTTGGGGCTAAAACCGCTGCCAGACCTGACAATGCTGCTACAGCCGCTGCCAGTAGAGCTACAACCGCTGCCACTCCCCATCCTCGGGCTACAACCGCTGCCAGTCCCCATCCTAGGGCTACAACCGCCGCTGGCGGGTTTGGAGAGCACTTTGGCGAAGGCGTTGGAGACGATGGCTCGCTCTGCTGCGCGGTGCTGGGCGACCAGCCCGTACAGCTTCACGAACTCCTCGTCCGAGTCGTACGCCTCGCTCCCCTCATCATCCAAGCGCGCCAAGCCGCTCTTCCCTTTGCTTCTCCTGTCGCTTGTCGCAACCGTACCCCTCATAGGACCGCTCTCTTCCTCTCTCTCAGGAACCTGTGTTGCTGATCCAGCGGTGGTTGACAGGCTTTGAGCAGCGGGGAACGCGGGTCGGCGGTGAGAGGTGAGCGAGTCGGCCCGGCTGAGCTCCACGCCGTTTGCGCTGATGCTGCGCGGGTAGTCGCCGCCGCCGCCCAGGGAGTATCGCCGCGCGTGCCCCGTGCGCTTCAGCAACGGCGGCCCGCTGTCCAGAAATGCGGGTTTCCCCGGCTTCTCTTTGCCGATGCCTCCGTTGTTCATGCACACCTTGCTTCCAGCGGCTTTCGCTCGGCGCGCTCCAGAACTCGAATCCAAAACGGAAGACTCAGAGAATTTTGGGCTTGGGCTGGATTGCGAAGGTGTTGTGGCGGAAGGAGAAAACGGTGGGAGGATGACGGGGCTCGTGGGAGAAAGAACGCCTCTGGTCCAAGGTGAAGTGAGCGGCTGAGTGGTGCAGTCCGGTGCAACGCGGTTGACGTCCTCCGACGTGGAATCAAGGGAAGTAAGGTCCGGCAGGGACGGCGAAAGGCGCATCTTTGGTCCTCCCATGGGTGATCCTCCGACTCTGAGCGGCGTGTTGTCATTTCCGCGCGACCCACCATGACGATCCGAGGCATCGCGTCGCGTCAGAAATCCCTTTCCGCGGCCTTGGATCAACGGCGCGCTTTCCATGGTGGGAGACAGCATGGTAGCGCGACCCTAATGCGAGAATAAAGTTGATCGTTGCGTGGCTTGGCTTGCTCAAGACATGAAGAGCGAGTGGGCTTGCTGTAGTCACGATGCGTCGATTTGCGACTATGAACGAGCGGCCGGCGTAAATGAATGCTAGAAACGTAAGTGCCCATAACGAGGGAAAGGTGGAGCAACGTTCGAATGGCACAAGTCACGCGACGACGGAGGTGACGGGTGGAATGGGTTGGGTCAAGACCAGATGCATGGAGGAGTGTTGCCAGCAAGCACCAGCAAGGGAGAAAACTAGGTGCGTGGTGGTGGCGAGAGGAAACCTGTTCAACAGGCGGAGCAGAGTTGGGAGGTGGTGGGGAATCGATTTTTTTGCAGCTGTCCGAGCCGACGGCCTGATGCCTCGCGGGATTCACGAACCAAACCACTGTACCCACGAGCTTCGCATATCGACCGATTATTGGCTGGAGCCCTCCTGACCCCTGAATGGTGCCAGACTCTGTGGAGCGGTGCCTTGTGGTACAGTCAGGTCACCCCGACCTCCCGGAAAGAAAGCCGATTTCAGGTAGACGCACGTCTGTGCGCCACCTGTAGAGCACACTGTTCTGTAACACGGGAGGTTCTTCTGTCGTACACTGTTCGTGAAAACCGTTTTTTCTCGCCGCGTCGAGCAGGAGCGTGCAGCGGAGTCCGCGTGCTGCCCGTCATGATCGTCCAGCGTAAAAGCCGTCGCTGCAGCTGTTGTGGCTTGTAGTCCGCGTGCTGCCTGTCATGATCGCCCAGCGTACAGTAAAATCTCAGCCGTCGCTGCAGCTATTGTGGCTTGATTCACTTATTGCCACCGAGGAAGATACAAACGTGGAGATTCGAGTTTTTTCTCCATCTCACCCCATACGCGTCAATAGCAGGGGATTGCACAATGAGTCATCGGCACAGCGAAACATGAACTGTAGAATCCACGAGGTGGATACATTGGGATTGCATATTCCTCATTCACTCAGTGAATCTAATTACCATGTCTTAGACCTCCCTCCCGACACTTGGCACTGACACGGCGCAGCATACAGTGAAACAGCGGCTGGCTAACAACGCGGCCACTTTCCACATGTCTCGTCAGCGGCACGTCAAGCCACATAGGCGACCGTAGCTTCCTGGTGCCTTCTCATAACGGATGGCGACACCACGAGGAGCGACGGCTGACGACTCCACCTCACAACATGCCGGCCAGCCGTTACTGCTGGCGTCGACTATCGCCGCTTTAGGAGGCCTCGGCCTGGCGCCCGACTTTGATGGTTTCCTTACCCGCCTCCAGGGGGGTGACTGCGGTGTTGCCGGCGGAGATGCTGATTCCGCGGAATGGGCGGAGCGGAAGGTTCTGGGGGAGGAAATCGCAAATCGGTGCGGGGATGGGGCGGAGCAGGTGCTCGTGCATCAGGCGACCGGAGGCCACAAAAAAGGGCAGGCGCGCGGGGAAGAGGGATTGGCGGAGCGAAAAGCGCCCATATTCCGCGTGGCTCCGCTGAAGGGGCTGGCGCCTGCGCATTTGCGCGAGCATGGGGGACGGCGGGGACGTGGGGGAAGAGCGAGGGGGGAGGGGCGGTGGGCGGCGGAGAGGGCGAGTGAGGAGGAGAGCGTGGTGGCGGTGGGGGAGGCGGGGCTTAGGCGACTGGGGATGTGCGCTGGGGACATGGTGAGGGGATGTGCGCTGGGGACATGGTGAGGGGATGGGGGACATGGTGAGGGGATGAAGGGAATGATGAGAGCGCATGAAGCGCAGGTGGGTACTTGGGATCTAGTGTTAGTGCATGGGTGTCACTGCAAGCAAGCATCACTGGTCCGCTCAACTCCGTACTTGCCCGCGTCTTGAACCTTCTCTCCCCCCACACCCCCCTCCCCCACCACTCCCCACGCCCCCCTCGCCCACCGCTCTCCACCCACTTCCTCCACACCTGGGCAGGTGGCGGTGGCGCTGCTGCCATGCGCGCCAGGCGCACAGGCCACCCAAGTGATGCCCGCGCGCCTGCTGCTGTGGCGACAAGGGACGCGGACGGGCAGCGCCGGCAGACGACACCGCAGCAGCAGCAGTGGGGGAGGCACGGCGTGGGTGTCGCCGCTGCTGGGGTTCAACCTGGGCCTGCCGGGGGGAGTCATGGGGGGGTGGGAGCGTAGTGAGGGGGAGAAGGGGCGCGATGCGCAGGGCGAGTCTGAGGAGGATGACGAGGGGGGGAGTGAGGAGGAGGAGGAGGAGGAGGAGGAGGAGGAGGAGGAGGAGGAGGAGGAGGAGGAGGAGGAGGAGGAGGAGGAGGACGAGGGGAAGGAGTCAGGGCGGGCAGCATGGGCGGCCATCCGCCTGCTCATTCTGCCCCTGCCCGCCCTGCCCCTGCCCGCCCTGCCCTTGCCCGCGCCCTCCCCCATGCAGGCCCCCCCCATGCAGCCCCCCCTGGCAGCGGATGCGGATGGGCGCACGGCGAGAGGGGAGATGGCAGTGCGCGTGGGCGTGGCGAGTGTGGTGCGCCTTGCCCCTGTGCGCTGCCCCTCCGCCCTCCCCCCCTGGCACGCTGTAGGGGGAAGGGGAAGAAGGGGGGAGGGAGCGCGGGGGGGAGAGAGGGGAGATGGCAGTGGGGCGGTGGGAGGGGGGATGGGGAGGAGAGGGAGGGGGAAGGAGGGACATGCATGGGCCAATAGGCATGTGCCACGTCATGAGGAGAGAGAGGGGAGGCGGGATGGGGAGGAGCAGCGCGAGCATGCGGGTATGGGTGGGGAGGAAGGGGCAGAGGAGGAGGAGGGGGAGGAGGAGGAGGAGGAGGAGGAGAGGGCGTGGGAGAGGGAGGCGAGGCAGAGGGAGGTGGACGAGGGGGTGCGGCGGGCTGTGATGCGGCAGCGGTTCGTTGCGGTGGGGGCGTGCTTCCTCACGGTGCTGGGCGGTAGAGCGAGCGTGGCTCGCATGGTGCAGTCTGTCATGGGGGGTCGAGGGGCGGGGGGACGGGGGGGGACGGAAGGAGGAGGAACGAGGAACAGAGGAGGAGGAGGAGGAGGAGGAGGAGGAGGAGGAGGAGGAGGAGGAGGAGGAGGAGGAGGAGGAGGAGGAGGAGGAGGAGGAGGAGGAGGAGGAGGAGGAGGAGGAGGAGAGGGAGGAGAGGGAGGCACGGGTGGTGTATGTGAGGGTGATGGCAGTGCACCCACCCGGCAGCACCATCTACGCCATCCACCGCCACTCCACGCACCTCCTCCTCTCCGCCTCCCTGCCCTCCCCTCTGCCACCTGTCGCGCTGCGATTTGCCGGGGACCTAGCAGGGTTTCCCCCGCCGCCTGAGGCTGGGAGGTTGGTTCGGGTGCTGGCTCCGGCGCTGCTGCCTGTGGGGTGGAGAGGGGAGGGCGGGGAGGGCGGCAGAGGGAGCAGTGTGGTGGGAGGCATGGCGCCATCCGCGTTCAGCTGCGCGCTGCTTCTCGTTGGGCCCTCTGGTGCGTGCTGCTGCTGCTGCTGCTGCTGCTGCTGCTGCCGTGTGTGTGTGTGTGTGCATGCATGAGTGTGTGTGTGTGTGTGTGTGTGTGTGCATGCATGAGTGTGTGTGTGTGTGTGTGTGTGTGTGTGTGTGTGTTCAATGATGCCTGTCTCACCACTATCACGGGCAGCTCCAGCACTTGCCAAGTGCGCAATGCAGGAACATGAGCACACTTGTCACCACCGCACACTTGTCACCACCGCACACTTGTCACCACCGCACACTTGTCACCACCGCACACTCACCAAACCCACACCCCAACCTGCCATGCGCCCCCACCCATCCACCATGAGCGCTCCACCAGGAGTGGGGCGGCGCACAGCAGTGCGGGCGGCGTGTCAGCGAATGGGCGTGCACTGCGTCGAGTACAGCAGCGCCGACCTCGCCTCCTCCGCCAATGAGAGTGCAACAGCTGGCGCACTGCAAGCGGCCTTTGAAACAGCGAGCCGGTGAGAAGTGCGATGATTGGCTGAGGGTGATGACATGGCATTTGCATTATCGAGATCATGTTGGTGGATTCAAAGGGGATGTGTGTGTGCAGTAAGACAACACTCTTGCGTCACATCTCACTGCCCTCCACTACACACTCCCTCCCCTTCCCCCCGCTGCCCCCCCCCAGCTACTCCCCTGCAGTGCTGCTGCTGCGCCGCTTCTCCGCCCTCCTCACGCCCTCCGACGCCCCCGACGCCTCCTCCTCTGCCTCGCTGTCTCTGCTCGCCCACACGCTGCGCGCCTGCATCCGCTCCTTCTCCCCCCCCCATGGCCCAACCCCCCGCACACCACACAAGCTGCACCTGTAGCAGCAGGGGGAGGGGGAGAGGGAGGGGGAGGGGGGGCGGCGGTGGTGGTGGTGGCGTGTGTGGAGGAGGGGGAGGCGGAGAGCATGGGCGTGACGGTGCGGAGGTGCTTCACTCACGAGCTCGCTGTGGGGCCACCGGATGAGACACAACGCCACCGCCTGCTGCGCTTCTTCCTCAAGGTGAGTTAGTCACGGGGAAAAGCAGCAGGTGCAAATCACTCTCTGTGAATCAGCTTCTACCTCTCCTCTCCTCTCCTCTCCTCTCCTCTCCTCTCCTCTCCTCTCCTCTCACCCGACTTCAAGCGTCCTTTCCACCTCATTGCCCCTTCCTTTCTTCTTTCCTTTCCTTCTTCCCACTGCATTCCCCATTTCCTCTCCCACCACCGCCTCCCCATGTCTCTGCACCACCACCACCGCCGCCTGTCCCCAGAGCCCTCCCCACAGCGCTACAGCCGGTGGCGGGGAGGACGTGGCGGCGGCTGTAGCACGGGAGACGGCGGGCCTGCTGCCGCGCGACCTCAGGGCGCTGGCCGCCGACGCTGCTGCCGCCGCCATCCGCCGCTCGCTGCCCCCTGGGGGAGCAGACAAGGGCGCTGGTGGGGTTGCGCATGGGGGAGCTGCCGTGCAGACAGCACTGGGCAATGGGGGCGTGACGGAGGGGCGGGGTGGGGAGGATGGCATTGCAGAGCCGAGCAGCAATCGCGAGGGGGAGGGGGCGGTAGAGGGGGGAAAGGGGAAGGTGGAGTTGGAGGGGAGCAGGGGGGTGGAGGATGCAGGGAGAGAGGTGGGCGTGGCAGGGGGTTTGGCGGTGGGGCGGGCGGACGTGGAGGAGGCGATGGGGGCGGTGAAGCGGCGGGTGGCGACGGTGATTGGCACGCCCAAGGTGCCCAACGTGCGGTGGGATGACATCGGCGGACTGGAGGACGTCAAGGCCGCCATCCTTGATACCATCCAGGTGAATTCACTGGCTCAGGTGAACTCAGCAGCGCTCAGGAGAACTTTCAGCATTCCTGTGAATGTACCGGCATTGAGGTGGGCTATGAATGTGCGCGTGGGCAAAGAGTAACTGCTTAGCATTTCGCAGGGTTATGCTGGCCCGCAGCCAGTGACTGCTCCCTCCCTTTGATTCTGCGCCCCATGGTGTGTCTGTTTTCCTTCTCTCCTATCCCATTGCCCTTTCTCCCCTCGCACCCCCCCAGCTGCCGCTGCGGCACCGGCATCTGTTTGCGTCTGGGCTGCGGCAGCGGTCGGGTGTGCTGCTGTACGGCCCGCCAGGCACAGGCAAGGTGAGCTGACAGGGGTGGCATGTGGAGAGAGAAGGCACGTGGGTGGTGGGGGCGTGTGTGGGGCATGGGAGGTCACGCAGGGGCATGTCATGCGAGTCAGTGGGTCTTGCACCCATTGTTGACGGAACTCACATTCTTCACACTGCTTGCGCTGCTTGTGTTCTTCTAAGGCAGTGCATCATTGTGCGCACCATCAAGCAATGTGATGCCATGCGTGCACCGCTCCGCCATGCGCCCCGCACCACCATGTGCATGCCTCCCATCAGACGCTGCTGGCAAAGGCGGTGGCAACGGAGTGTTCCCTCAACTTCCTGAGTGTGAAGGGCCCCGAGCTGATCAACATGTACGTGGGCGAGTCGGAGCGCAACGTGCGCGCCATCTTCGCCAAGGCGCGCGCCGCCTGCCCCTGCGTCGTCTTCTTTGACGAGCTCGATGCGCTTGCGCCCGCCAGAGGGGCTGCTGGGGACTCGGGGGGTGTCATGGACCGCGTTGTCTCCCAGGTGGGCCTCTGTTGGCTGTTTGGCTCTTGCCTGTCAGGTGGGTCTCTGTTGCCTGTCAGGTGGGTCTCTGTTGCCTGTCAGGTGGGTCTCTGTTGCCTGTCAGGTGGTCTATGTTGGTGCTGAATTGAGTGAATGTTGTTGAGGAGGGATGGCGGCAAGGCAAGGGGTGCATGGATGAAAGGAACCTTGCAGTACGGTTCCCCCGTTCCTCACTCACTCCTCCCTGCTTCACCCTCTGCTCTGTCTGGGCCTGCCCGCCAAACCCCGTCACCGCCAGCTGCTGGCTGAGGTGGACGGCATAGGGTCCACGTCAGCATCGGATCTGTTCCTGGTGGGCGCCAGCAACCGCCCCGACCTCATCGACCCCGCTCTGCTGCGCCCGGGCCGCTTCGACAAGCTGCTCTATGTGGGCGCCGGCAGCACCGCTCTGCACCGCTGCAGGTGCGGATGACAGGGATGGCTCGCACTGGAGTGAACAGGGAGGCAGTATGCACTGAGAAAGTGTACTTGTGCCCACAAGTGTGCTGCTGAAGCCCTCTCAATGCACTCAAATCCCTCACTCTCTCTCTGCCCCATGCACATGCATTCTCTCCCTCCACCCTCCCCCCCCCCCCCCCCGTGCCCCACAGGGTGCTGCAGGCGCTGACACGGCGCTTCCACCTGGCAGGAGGGGTGTCGCTGCAGAGCATAGCAGAGCGCTGCCCCGCTACGCTCACGGGCGCCGACCTCTACGCCCTCGCTGCCGACGCCTGGCTCTGCGCTGCCAAGCGCACCGTGGGCCACGGCCAAGCAGCAGGTCGCTCTGTTGCACGCTCCAAGGGGCAAGGCGTGGAGAGTGGAAAGGAGGGTGAAGGAGAGGATGCGGTGGTGGTGGAACAAGCAGACTTCCTCAAGGTGCTTGCCACTCCTGTTACCTCACCTCCTGCCTCATGGCGTTCGGGTCCTCCTCGCCCACATCTCTTTCACATCCTTTTATTTGGTTTCCATATTACTGAATTGAAGCGTCTTCTGTTTTTTTTGGTTTCCATGTTCGTACGTGTTTCTGCCAGGCCTTGTCACAGCTGACCCCCTCGTTATCAGCGTCAGAGCTGCATCGCTACGAGGCTTTACGAGAGCAGTTCCAGCCAGCAGGGCGAAGCCGTGCAGCGGCTTAGATGGCTGATGGCACGTCTAATGTCTTCAGTTATCACGGTGCAGTACATGACAACGCTCGTGTGATCACACTAAAAGCTGAGGTGTGTTATGTTTTACTGTATAGTAATGTATAAATATGTTATCCCGGTGGTTCTGTAGTCCTTCCACTTCGCTACGCACAGTGAAACTGCTCCCACGTCATGCCAAGAAGATCCACCCTTTTCGGCAAATTATCTGGGTGTTGTGGTTTGGCTCTTTCACTCCGCTCAATCAAGCGAAACTGCACTTCTGTGATGAATGTACACGTACTGTAAATCCTCAAGGCTCGCTGGACAAAGTGGTCGGATCACCAAGCCAGTGCTTTGCCAAAGCCACTCCAACGCGGAACCGAAATGTATCGCGTTAAGTGCTTCGGAGAATAGTGCAGAAGGGGAAACTGGAAACTCCTGCCTCCGCTACATGCGCTGAACATTGCAGCTCTCCATCCACCCAACGACCGCGTTCGCTGCCAGCCAGGTAGCCAACAGCCCTCGTGATCAGAGAGGATAGCAAAAGCGCCCCCCCCCCCCCCCTCCCCACCAGCCGAACCACAACCCGAAGCATGTTTTCAAGTGTCTTTCAAGCAGAGTGTACGCCTGCTCCTCAGTTCAATTGCATCAGTCTGGTCTGGGTTGATGCATTTCAGGGGGAAATAGAAGGAGAACACGAGTTTCCGAGTCTCTTGATGGACCCAAAGATTTCTGATTGAGTAAATCTGCAGGCGTCATTCAAGCCAACTTAGGGCTAGGCACTGCGAATGCTGGATTATTTGTTCGATTTTTAACATCAGTGCAATGGCTGAGCGAAGCACCACGTGCTCGCAAAGACTGTCGCTGCTTCACTTCTTGACGTTTCAGCTATGGCTTCTGGTCTCACACAGCATCACCTTCGCAAATGCCGGCGCGTCGGAGAATGACGGTTAGTTCGCACTCCCACTACGCCATTCGTGCATCACCATGCGAGAGATCTGTTCATTAAGTTTCGAAATGCGAATAAGAATTATAATCGTATTGGATAGTATGACCACTACTGGTGACTGTAGCGCTGAACTTCGTGAATGCGGCATTGCAATGTTGCGACCAGGGACCGTATTCATCGCATTGCACCGAGCAGAACGGTATCAGTCGCAGTTTAGGGTCACGGAGAGCCAAGAACAATGTCCGCGCAGTGAATGCACGTGACCCGCCAGAGACGCGTGGCAACATTCGTGTGCGTGTACCGGCGCACCTGGACTCGCACCAACGCAGTGTGGATGCCGCCTTGCGCCACCATCTCACGCACTCCACCCCTTCCTTCTCCCTTCGCCCTTACCCCCCCCACCTCCTCCCCCCCTTTATTTCCCCCCTCGTTCCGCCTACCCCCACGGCAGTGCGCGCGCTGCTGGACGTGCGCGCGGCGCTGAAGGAGGCGAACCCGGCGGCGCTGGAGTCGTGGTCGGAGAGCACGGACCCGTGCGGTGGGTCATGGGAGGGCACCTTCCGCTGCGACGACAACGGCCACGTCACCTTCTTGTGAGCGCCGTGCGGGGTTGACTGCGCGCGTGAAAGCCGTTCCGCCCATCCCCTCATTCCAACCTCGCTGCTGCCACTCGGGTCCCTCCGTACCCAGTCCGCGCGCTCTTACATCTCTTCCACCCTCCCCCCCAACCCCCCAAAACCTCCCCCCTCCTCTCCCGCGCCCACGCGCAGGTCGCTGGAGCAGAAGCAGCTGCACGGGCCCATCCCCGGCGTGCAGCTCGCCGCGCTCACATCGCTCATCTACATGTACGTCCGCATGTCGCGACAATGCACGCCGCCCACGCGCATGGTAAGCGCCCCACACTGCTCGTGCGAGTGCGTTGGCTCGCCTCGGCGCGCGTCTCAGCGCGGCAGGTTATGACGGCGCTGGGGGTGTGGCAGGCGGAGCAGCAGGGAATGCGGCAGTCCAGGTTCAGGCTCAGGCCGGGGGAAGCACGGCAGAGACGTGCTTGCGCTGACGTGCTCGGTTCGCTAGCCCTCCTCAGCTCTTGCCCACCCCGCCACCACCACGCGCCGTTCCCCTCCCTCCCCTCCCTTGCCCCTCACGCTCCCCATGCCTCTCACCCGCCGTCCCCCCGCCCCCACTTCCCCCCTGTGCAGCAACCTGGGGTCGAACTCGTTCACGGGCGCCATTCCCGAGCAGCTGCTGCGACTCACCTCGCTGCAAATCCTGTGAGTGCCACTCACCTCGCTGCACATCCTGTGAGTGCCACTCACCTCGCTGCACATCCTGTGAGTGCCACTCACCTCGCTGCACATCCTGTGAGTGCCACTCACCTCGCTGCACATCCTGTGAGTGCCACTCACCTCGCTGCACATCCTGTGAGTGCCACTCACCTCGCTGCACATCCTGTGAGTGCCACTCACCTCGCTGCACATCCTGTGAGTGCCACTCACCTCGCTGCACATCCTGTGAGTGCCACTCACCTCGCTGCACATCCTGTGAGTGCCACTCACCACCAGCACTCAGGCCCAGGACATGCCCTCACTCCATACAACCCTTCGTCCATCCTTTTCAGACGTCCCATCTATGCTCTATCGTACAATCCCATCCCCAGCCATCCCATCCCCAGCCATCCCATCCCCAGCCATCCCATCCCCTGCCATCCCATCCCCAGCCATCCCATCCCCTGCCATCCCATCCCCAGCCATCCCATCCCCTGCCATCCCATCCCCAGCCATCCCATCCCCTGCCATCCCATCCCCTGCCATCCCATGCCCTGCCATCCCACGCCCTGCCATCCCTCTCCCAACCAACCACCTCCCCCCCCCCCCCCACCCAACGCCTGGCGGGCAGGTCGCTGTCGTTCAACCAGCTGTCGGGCACGCTGCCAGCGGGCTTCAGCCAGCTCCAGGCGCTCAAGCAGCTGTGAGCCGCGCGGGACGAGGGGACCGGGCAGGGCGGGTGGGGTGGGGTGGGGGCACAAGGGGTTGTCTTGGCCGGCCCTGTAGCTTCCGTAAAAGCACACATGGCAGCACGCGGATCACATTCCACAGGGAACACGTTACCTGTCCATTGACACCCTCTGTCGTGTGTGTGCCCCTCTCTTTCTCTCACTGTGCACGTGCATGTGTGCATGTGTGCATGTGTGCACGTGTGCATGCATGCATGTGTGCAGGCAAGTGGCAGGCAACCAGCTATCGGGCGAGCTGCCAGCGTCACTCTCCTCGCTCTCCAACCTCACCCTCCTGTCAGCCCCACTGCGCTCTGCCATGCCATGCCATGCCATGCCATGCCATATCTTGTCATGCCGTACCGTGCCGTACCATGCCACACCATGCCATACCAGTCATGCCATACCGTGCCATACCATGCCACGCCACGCCATACCAGTCATCCGTGTCATACCATGCCATGCCATACCGTGCCATGCTAAGCCATGCCATACCATACCATACCATACCATACCAGGTTGACATCCATGCCATACCGTGCCATGCCATACCGGAGCATACCAGGTTGACCCATGCCAGCTATGCCATGAGTCATGTATGCAACCCGCTCTGACTCCGCCTCTCATATGTCTCTCATATGCCTCTCATATGTCTCTCATATGCCTCTCATATGTCTCTCATATGCCTCTCATATGTCTCTCATATGCCTCTCATCTGCCTCTCATCTGCTCCCACCTTTCCCCTTCTCTCTCCTCTGAAACGCTCCTGGCTGCCTGTGGCATGGCATGGCATGGCATGGCGTGGCATGGCGTGGCATGGCATGGCATGGCGTGGCAGCAACCTGTGCAAGAACCAGTTCACGGGGTCCATTCCAGGCGACTGGAGCAGGATGACTCAAATGGCCACCCTGTGAGTGCTCCCCTCACTGCCACACCGTGAGTGCAGTGCTCCCCCCCTCCCATGCGAGTGCTCCCACCCTCCCTGCGAGTGCTCCCCCCCTCCCTGCGAGTGCTCCCCCCCTCCCTGCGAGTGCTCCCCCCCTCCCTGCGAGTGCTCCCCCCCTCCCTGCGAGTGCTCCCCCCCTCCCTGCGAGTGCTCCCCCCCTCCCTGCGAGTGCTCCCCCCCTCCCTGCGAGTGCTCCCCCCCTCCCTGTGAGTGCTCCCCCCCTCCCTGCGAGTGCTCCCCCCCTCCCTGTGAGTGCTCGCCTTTCACTGCCTTTTACTCGCCCCACTCCCACCCCTGTGAGTGTTCCCGACTAATTGCCACCACACTCGTCACTTGTGTGCAGACACTGACTGCTGCATGTCACCATATTAGCAGCGTCCAAATTTCATCGCACCCACCGTCCCCACTCTCCTCTCCCCCTGCCTGTCTGCCTGCCTGCCTGCCTGCCTGCCTGCTTGCCTGCCTGCCTGTGTGCGTGCGTGTGTGCCTGAGCAGGCGGCTATCGTCCAATCAGCTGTCAGGGGAGGTGCCCTCGTGGTTCGGCTCCTGGCCCAATCTCGCTGTGCTGTGAGCGCGCCTCCCTTCGCCCACCTCACTGCATTCCTGCCTTGCCTTGCTCGCATAGCACTGCACTCCCCATCACAGCACATCGTTGCATGTAGCTGCGTTGCACTGCACTGTCAAGCCATTCCCATTCCCTCAACTCAATCCCTTGTATTCCACCACCTCCCCGCCATGCGCCTTGCCCCCCCAACCCACCGCGCCAGGGAGCTGTTTGGCAACAAGCTCAGCGGCTACATCCCGCAGGACCTTGCCCAGGCCACCACGCTCGCCTCCCTGTGAGCGCCTTGCTGCCCTGCCTGCTCCCACTTATATCCCCACACTCGCCCCCTTGCGAGCATTCCTTCCTCCCTGCTGCGGCATTCACTCCGTGTCCGTGCCCTTGTCACACTGCGCCGCCCCGCACTCACCTCACCCACTCACCTCACCCACTCACCTCACCCACTCACCTCACCCACTCACCTCACCCACTCACCTGTGCCTCTCTCCTCTCGGCCTCCCCTCAACCTCCCCTCGACCTCCCCTCAACCTCCCCTCATCCTCCCCTCAACCTCCCCTCGACCTCCCCTCGGCCTCCCCTGCCATGCACCCCACTCTGTACCCCATTCCCCGCACGTGGCAGGGCGTTGGACGTGAACGAGCTGCGGGGGTCGCTGCCGGACTCCTTCAGCCGCCTCACCAACCTCAAAGAGCTGTCAGTCACGCTCCCTTCCCCCCTCCTCCCATCTCCCATCCTCCCATCCCCCCTGCTGCTCCCTTCCCCCTTCTTCCCATCCTTGCTGCTCCTTGCTGCTCAGGAGCCTTCTTTCCACCCTTTCCCCCACGCCATGCTCGTCATGTGTGCATCCTGTTGGCTATGTGAAGCTCTTTCCCTCCATGCCAACATGATTTCCGTGTGCTGCCTCCACGCATGTGTGGGGCACGTGTGTGTGGGGCACGCGTGTGTGGGGCACGCGTGTGTGGGGCACGCATGTGTGGGGCACGCATGTGTGGGGCACGCGTGTGTGGGGCACGCGTGTGTGGGGCACGCGTGTGTGGGGCACGCATGTGTGGGGCACGCATGTGTGGGGCACGCATGTGTGGGGCACGCGTGTGTGGGGCACGCGTGTGTGGGGCACGCATGTGTGGGGCACGCGTGTGTGGGGCACGCGTGTGTGTGCATGAATGGTGGATGGATGGGTTGCCGGGGGCGCAGGTACGTGTCGAGCAACAAGCTGGAGGGCAGCATCCCGGCGTCCTATAGCACTCTCACGCAGCTAAGATTCATGTGAGCTGCACTCCCACGCAGCTGCGATTCATGTGAGCTGCACTCCCACACACGCACGTGCAAGCACAAGCTGCCGGCATCACATCATGTCGCGCGCGTGCAGGAACTCACAGCAAGCAGCCTTCAAAGAGAAGCAACCACTTTCCTTGCATCATCATCTTCTGTCTCACGCAAGGTTCAAAAATACGGTTTTCGTAAAATAAATTACGGTCCGTTTTTAACGGCGTTTGTTTTGTTTTGTTTTGTTTTGTTTTGTTTTTTGTAATTTAATTTAATTATTTAATACGGCCGTTTTTTTGTTAGAGAACTCTGGACAGCAAGAAAAAAAAGGGAAAAAACAAGGTCAAACACTTTTTCAAACATGCCAACAAGCGCACACATGCAAGAAGGGGCCCATCCCCTTCATCCTGCTGAAATTCGGGTTCAATTCGGTCCCATAAAGTGGCCGATTTGTTAGTTAAACTGAAAACATTTCCTGCAACCGTTTTAAACAGTCGTTTTTCACGGTACCATTTTTTACGGTTAAAATTCAAAAAGACGGTCCCTTTTTTTAACCATGGTCTCATGTCTATGCTCCTTGCACCTTGTGTCCACAGCCAATTCCCAAACTGTGTTTTTCTCGCCGCTCACCTGCTGCAGTGATGTGAGCTACAACGCTGGGCTGGGTGGCCCCATTCCCGCCTTCTTTGGTGACTTTGACAACCTGGCGTCCATGTGAGTCAACGAGGGTCAATGGAGTCAATGTGAGTCAACGAGGGTCAATGGAGTCAATGTGAGTCAACGAGGGTCAATTGAGTCAATTCAACGTGAGTCAACGTCAATGGAGTCAACGTGAGTCAACGTGAGTCAACGAGGGTCAATGGAGTCAATGCCTGTCAATGAGTGATTTCGACTCAAAGCCAGTCAATGTAGTAAATGTGAGTCTAAGCGAGTCAATGCAGCCCACGAGATGGCAAGTCACACGCCACCACACTCACCTCACCACCAACACAGCACCACCCCAACTCTACCCCCTCCCCTCCCACCCCTTCCCCCCCTCCCCCGCAGAGCAATGCAGTTCTGCTCCTTCTCAGGCCCCCTGCCCCCGTCACTAGGCAACCTGGTACACGTGCAGGAGGTGCTGCTGGACAACAACCAGCTCACTGGACCCATCCCGGACGAGTGGGGCACGGGGCTGGAGCGAGTGGAGGTGCTGCACCTGAACGACAACCAGCTGTCGGGGACCATACCGGGCACGTTCTGCCACCTGGAGTACGCCAAGGACGTCAACCTCGCGCTCAACCGCCTGCAGGGGACCATCCCCATGTGCCTCACCTCGCTGCGCCGCATCTCCTCCCTGTCAGTGCCTCACCTCGCTGCGTCGCATCTCCTCCCTGTCAGTGCCTCAAAGCGCTCACCTCCTCGTAAGACGCATCATTCCTCTAAGCTGATTGGCTTCCTCTGTCGCCTCCCATCCCATCTCCTGCCACTCCTGCACTGCACCACTCCTGCACTGCACCACTCCTGCACTGCACCACTCCTGCACTGCACCACTCCTGCTTAGCAACTCTCCCCCCATCGCTCTCCCTCTCACCCCGTGCACCCCCCTCACCCCGTGCACCCCCCTCACCCCGTGCACCCCCCTCTCCCCGTGCACCCCCCTCTCCCCGTGCACCCTTCTCACCCCTCGCACCCCTCGCACCCCTCTCGGCCCCCAGAGTGCTCTCCTTCAACCGACTCACTGGCCCTGTGCCGCCGGTGCCAGCTGGCGTGCAGGTCTTCTTCAAGTGAGTGCCAGCTGGCATTGCCGGTTGCATAAGAGTCTTGTAGCCTGCTCATATGCATTCAAGCTCCTGTGCGCGTCGCGATCTCGTCCTGCTGCTGTGCGTCCCCGTGTACAAGTAAAACATTCTCATTCCTCTCCTCTCCCTTTTTGACGTTTACTTGCATGGCATGGCATGGCATGGCATGGCATGGCATGGCACGGCAGGGTGAACGGCAACTGTCTAGACGGAGTGGAGGACCAGCAGTCTCCCTGCCCGGCCCTCGATGACCCTCCCCCTGCTGCCCCCATCACACCCGAGCAACCCCAGCCACAGGAGGCAGCACCATCGAGCTCATGTGAGAGCTGCAAGCTGGCATGGCAGCAGCAGAATGGGTTCTGACAGGCAAGGTTGTATTGTCCCACTGACAGGCAAGGTTGTATCGTCCCACTGACAGGCAATGTTGTATTGTCCCACTGACATATCCCACATGCCCCATGCATATCACATGTGTGTGCCATGCACTTCATAGCGTCAACTCCATCCCTGCTTTTTTTTTTTCCATTAACCCCCTTGCCCCTTCCCCACGTACTCCCATGTGTCATCCTCGCAGCCACATGGTCATGGATGAGGGGGTTCCTCATAGCGCTGCTCTCAGCCACGTTCGTGCTGCTGCTCATATTCGCCTTTGTGCTCCTTGCCAATCGCACTGACGCCCACAACACCTCCCGCTCCGACAACTGTCAGTGCCCTCCTTCGCCCACACTGCCTTCCTCTCCCACCCTTCTGCCTTTCCCCGCCCACACCGCCTTTCCTCCCTCATGCTGCCTTTGGTCTCCCACATTGCCTTTCCGCTTACACACTGCTCTTCCTCTCTCGCAATGCCCCTCCATGCACCCATGTACGCACACGTGACATGCTCTCCATGCACCCATGTACGCACACGTGACATGCTCTCCATGCCAATCCTTGCCGCCCTCTGCTCTGGGCGGCAGTGGCGGTGCAGGAGTACAGTCTGGGCAAGATCAAGAAGGCCACGCGCAGCTTCACCACGGTGTACGGGCGGGGCAGCTTTGGCACCGTGTACCTGGCAGAGGACTTCCTAAGGGACCAGATCGAGACGCGCGCCATCATCAAACGCGCTCACGACCCCGAGAGTGAGATGACTGCGGGTGGGGGGCCACATGGGGAAGGGTGAGAGTGGGTTGGTGGAAGGTTTGAGTGAGTTTGAGAAAGGTGTGAGAGCAAGATGGGTGGGTGGAGAGTGAAATTGAGACGACATGGGTTGCAATGCAACGTGCAAGTGAGTGGGTGAACCGAGTGAGAAGCCAGGATTGCCCTCTCTTCACCTCCTCACCATGCCTCTTGACCATCCTCCCCTCATTCCCCCCCCCCAACATGCTGCCCCTGCCACATCAACACCCCACCATGCCAACCACGCCCCTTGGCAGAGCTGGGCGAGTACGTGTTCAAGGCGAAGGCGGACTTCTTGGCGCGGGTGAGGCACTGCAGCCTGGTGGCGCTGCTGGGCTTCTGTGTGGGCAAGGGCGAGCGCATCCTCGTCTACGAGTACCTCCCCAACGGCTCCCTCTACGACCGCCTCCACCGTCAGCCCCCTACCCCTGCCCTCTTCCCCCACCCCCTGCCCTCCTGCCATCTCACACTCTGCTGTCCCCGTCCCCCTGCCCTTCGCCCTCGGTCCCTTGGCCTGCTGCCCTCTGCCCCCCTGTCGCCCCCTTTCCGTCTGCCCTCTGCTCACTGGCCTCTGCCCTCTGCCCTCCGGCCCTCTGCTTCTGCCTTCCAAGCATTGTGTGCCGTAATGTGCCATGGTGCCGTAATGTGCCATGGTGCTGTAAGCCATCTGCTCTGCTGCCACCCCACCATCGCATGGCCCCTCCCTCCGCTTACTGCGCCCACCGTTACCTCTCCATGATCCCAGCCCCCCTCAACCTCACTCGTATCCCACCAGCCATTGTTCCGCACCATTTCTTCCTACGCCTGCTCGTGTCCCGTGTCCCCCTCTTCCCTTATCTCATCCCCCCACCCCCTGCCCGCCACATGCACCTCATCCCACCTCCCTGCATGCAGGGCCAGACCTGGAGCCGATCCCGTGGGACACGCGGGTGCGCATCGCAGCGAACGTGGCGTCGGCGCTGAGCTACCTGCACCACTGCTGCCACCCGCCCCTCGTGCACCGCGCCGTCACCTCCTCCAACATCCTCCTCACCTTCGACATGTCCGGCAAGGTCCGTCCACATTTGACACGGTGCTGTGGCATCCGGTGACCGCATTCCTTATTGCAGGGCGAGGGGCAATCAGGCATGCTCGCCACTCCTGCCGTCCCTCATATCCCTCGCTCATTTGCCCAATCTTCTCCCTCTTCTCTCCCTCCCTCTCCCTCCCCGCCTGCCAGCTGTCTGACTTTGGGCTGGCCCGAGGCGGCTCCCCTGCGGTGTTTGACGATGGCTCCAAGCGCCGCCGCCCCTCCAAGCCCACTCGCACACGCAGCGGAGGGGTGGCGGAGGGCGAGGGGAGCGAGGGTGGGGAGGGGGGGGAGGAGGGGCAGAGTGCGCTGCAGGGGGGCGAGCTGGAGAAGGTGGATGTGTATGGGTTCGGAGTGGTGCTGCTGGAGCTGATCACGGGGCAGAAGGCCATGAAGGAGGTCCACATCACCAGCCTCGTGCGTCCGCCCTCCACCCCGCTCCTCTTCTCCTCACGTTTCCGCTGCTTCGACGCGTGGTTGCTGCTTGCACACCGCTCCCCCCGTGCACCAATCAACATTAGGTTCACAGCTATCCGTGCCTATCCATGTGCTCATGCCCTCCCCCCTTTCTCCCCCCTCCCCATCCCCTCCCGTGTGCCAGGCGGCGCCATTCCTGGAGGACGCGCAGATGATGCCGCTGATGGTGGACGCGGCGCTGGGGGGGTTCTTCGACCAGGCGGAGCTCATAGCGCTGGGCACCATCGCACGCGACTGTGTCAAGGAGGACCCCTCCGCGCGCCCCTCCATGCGCGATGTGGTGCGCACCATGCAGGCACAGCTCGACCTCGAGGCCGACCTCTTTGCCGCGCCTGCTGGCGTGGCCGGCACGGATGACATGGACCGGGGAGACGGGGGTGATGGGGTGGCCAACTCCAGTGGATACGCGCCGGTGGGCGGCAACAGTGTGCTGACCTCCGCATGGGTCTCTTTGGAAAACGTTGCCTCCTCCGTTCGCACAGCCCTGACCAGCCCCCGAACGCCACAGCCGAGCAACGAGAGCGCAGCCGATCCCACGGATGTCGAGATGTCCTCCCTGTTGCTCATTGCGCCTCGTGCTGCACGTCGGTAACCTTAGAACGGCACTCATTTTGGCTCTGTTGTAGAGTAGTTTATTGGTTCTGCTTCCTACTATGTACAATAATGAATGGCATAGGGCAGATTTTTGGAAATTTACTCCGCTAGCCAATCTACGACCTTTGTAACACGATAAGGTTATGCTTGACGAGGATGATGATTGCCGCATCGCGGACCAATCACGATCGCGAAAATTACAGGCGAATCTATGTTACCACCTACCAACTCCTGATGGCCCGATCAGACTTCAGGCCATCTGAGCCATCCTTGGTAACTCTAGCAAGGCCGCTTTTTTCGCCTGCCCAGTCCCCCCCAGTCTCGTTTCGAGCTCGACATGTGTGGCCGAGCAGCGTTTTTTGCTCGTAGGGCTGCCCGTTCCCCGTCACCCGCAGGGTGAGGCTGCCCGCACAGCAATCCTTCAGCATCAAACCCAACCGCCATGAGGTCACAAGTCCTCCTGCCCGAATCTTTCTGTTTGCAGCCATGGCTGCCTCTTTCCCCAGCCCATTCACTCACCACCACATCCATCCCATACCATGCCGACACTGCTCGCTTGACGCTTATCCAGCCTGTCAACTCTGACCTAAAACAGCATCGCTGCCATACCACCAGAGAATAACCAGGTTTTAGAAGCTTCGGTTTATCGACTTAGGTCCACTGTTTCGGACACTGGTTCCTGTCAACCCATTGCGTCGTCCGAGCGAGCGCCGCCATAGTCGCCATGGACGTGAGGCATCAAGCGGCGCGATTCGAAATCAACGAGTTGCGTCGCTGCATGAGCACGTCGCTCGACAAGCTGGTTACCACCACGCCGTCGGTGCGTTTCGCCGACGAGGTGGTCGACCTGGAGAAAGCGGCGGAGGCGGGTCCGCCGCAAGTCACGTTCGCGCGGTCCACGTCGTTCACGTCGCACAGCTCGTCGGGCGAGACGGAGGCGGCGCGGCGGCTGGCCGTGCGGCTGCTGATCGGCGGTGCCAAGGAGGAGGGCGGCGGGGAGCCGCAAAAGGAGGGACGCGAACGACGGCGACGCCACGGCAGCAGCAGCGGCGGCCGCAGCAGCGGCAGCGGCAGCGGGAGTGGCAGCGGCAGCGGCAGCGGTGGTAGTGGGGAGGCGCGAGGGTCGTGGCAGAAGCACCGGAGCTATTCGTTGAACCAGGAGTGGTCCGGAGGGAAGCCCGTGTCGCGGTCCAGTGGGGGCGGCTCGGAGACGGAGAGCGCAGACGGATCGAGCAAAAGCGAGAAGCGATCGCTGGCGAAGGAAGTTACAGCGCTTCGACGACAACTCGCGGAGTTTCAAGCTGCGAATCAGGACCTTCTAGGTGAGCTGTGACTCAGGACCTTTTAGGCGAGCGGCGTTGCAGGCGTGGCAGAGCACGGCTGGGGCAGAGCACGGCTGGGGCAGAGCACGGGGCGTGGCTGGGGCAGTGCTGCGTGCACGCGTCTCCGAGTGCATGTTTGATGCGCTCTCGCTCGAGGATTGCGGAACGAGCGCCTCCAGTGCGAATTCGTGCCGCACCTGCCTTCCAGATAGCAGCTCTTGATTTCCCGCGCGCTGCGCTGCCCTTTCTCGCTTTCCTGCTCCTTCCCCCCTTTCACCCTCCAAATCCTTTCCCACACCCCCCCCTTCCCCACACCCTCTCCTTTCCCACGCCCGTTGTGCTGCATGCCTTTATCCCGTCAGCACCCCCTTCCTCCTGCCCACTCCCCTGCATCCTCGCTCCTCCACCTCCCACGTTCCACCTCCCCACTCACCTCCATCCATGTTCACCAATCTCCATCCCCCCACTCTCCTGCAACCCCCCATTCCCCTCCATTCTGCCACTCTCACTCTCTTCCACCTCCCCCACTCTAATCCCCCAGCCTCCTAATCCCCCTCAGCACCCATACACCATTCTCAGCCCCCAACATGCCCCTCTCCCCCTTCCAAATAAGCAACCCCCCTTCTTCTCCCTCCCCTGCCCGTACTCCCCCCCCCCCACCCCCCACCCCCCCTCCCCCCCGACGTGGTCGCCCTGCCTCCTTCCCCCCCTTGGCCAGACGAGTTGGACCGCAAGTCGCTGGCGGTGGCGGCAGCGGAGGAGGCGGTGAGGGACGCGCGGGCGGAGCGCGACCTGATGGCGGCGGAGATGGAGGCGGCGCTGGGCACGTGGACGCTGGCGGTGGACGAGGCCAAGGAGGCGGCGCACGCAGCGGAGGCGGCGAGGGAGCAGGTGGCGGAGCTGGAGACGGAGAACAAGCGCCTCTGGCAGCTCGTGGAGCTCATTCTCGAGCAGAAGGACAAGGCCGCGCTGGACGGCGCTGATGGCAGCGCTGGCAAGTTCGACCCCACCACCAATGCCCGCATCATGTGAGTGCCCACGCTGGCTCGCGGGCTGTGGGTGTGTGGTGCCGCCCGTGCGTTGAGTATCGTGAGTCGTTGCCTCTCATGCTCTGTGGCACATGGAGTGCCCGAGGACAGGTTCGCTGCCTGGCATGGAGTGCCCGAGGACAGGTTCGCTGCCTGGCATGGAGTGCCCGAGGACAGGTTCGCTGCCTGGCATGGAGTGCCCGAGGACAGGTTCGCTGCCTGGCATGGAGTGCCCGAGGACAGGTTCGCTGCCTGGCATGGAGTGCCCGAGGACAGGTTCGCTGCCTGGCATGGAGTGCCCGAGGACAGGTTCGCTGCCTGGCATGGAGTGCCCGAGGACAGGGTCGCTGCCTGGCATGGAGTGCCCGAGGACAGGTTCGCTGCCTGGCATGGAGTGCCCGAGGACAGGTTCGCTGCCTGGCATTCACTCCTTCCCTGCCCACTCACTCTGCACCGTGCTGTCACTCTTTCTAACTGCCACTCTTTCTAACTGCCACTCTTTCTAACTGCCACTCTTTCTAACTGTCACTCTTTCTAACTGCCACTCTTTCTAACTGCCATTCTTTCTAACTGCCACTCTTTCTATCTGCCACTCTTTCGAACTGCCACTCTGTGCATCAAGCATGCCCACACCTCACTTGCCCTCACCACCTGCCCTGCCCTGTCCATGTGTGGTGCTTCCAGGAAGGTGCTGGAGTCGGTGAAGAAGCCAAGTCACAGGAGCTCAGCCTCTCCCAGCCGGCCGGCCACGGGCAGCAGCAGCAGCAGGCGGGGGGGCAGTGGGGGGTCGTCCGCATCCAAGGCGGCAGGGGACTCGGAGAGGACGGGCGAGTCGGGCTCGCGCAGCAGCAGATCGTCATCGTCCAAGCAGGTCCGCTGGTGATGCCTCCTGCCATGCGCCCTCAATCCCCGTGCCACACACTGCCCAGCCTCAGCCGTTGCCCAGGAGGCTGTTGTCGTGCTTAGTACACCCGTGCTCCGCTGCGATTCACAACACAACACAACACAACACAACGATTTGTTGATATTTATACACGAAGGAGTGCGGTGCAGCCCTGTGTTTGTTCATGGGGTTTCTTTAGTCTGGTAGAGTGTAGGAAGTGCTGTGCAGCTTCTTCATTTTTTTCTTCTTTTCCGGATCTAGGATTTTGTAGAGGCCATTAGTACAGCAGTTTAGCTTGTGTGAAATTATACTACACATTTTTTTAGGCTGCTTTGTTTCCAATTAGCCGTAAGGTCAATAAAAATGGGACTGCACTCGATGTGTGCTATTCCTGAAATAATGAGCGATCCCTGTCACAATTCCGCGTCTGCTCTTGAGGAGGGCAATGAGGCATTTCAGGTCACGTTTCACATTGCCACCAGGGCCTAAGTTATCAGGGCAATTACCCTGTTTTGACTGAAATTATAGGGTGTTTTTTCTAGGAGCCCTGATTTTCACAAGGTTTTTTCCGGACCAGCCCGTAAAACTGAAGGGTGATTTTTGAGTCAGCTCGGATCTCTCCGGGGAGTTCTCAAGGGGACCCGTATAATTTTAGCAGACATGTTCTCCCCGACCTGCCTTGCATTCCTCTCGGTCTCCCTCTAAACACACGTTGGGCCAATTTTAGTGAATTTCCTAACCACTCTCTCCTTGTTGGCCTCCATGTGTCTGATTGCCCCGTTCTACGTCGACATGGCTTAGAAGGCCAATAAGGAGAGAGTGTCTGATTGCCCTGTTCTCCCTATGTACTCTTCCTCATCGTATTTTTTTCTAAGTCTACAAAAAGTATCTCGCTCACCCCTCCAGAGCCACTCCATCTCCAATCTCCCCAGCCCTCGCGCAACCCACTGTGAGTTTCCCGCGAAATTCTGGTAATGCATGTTTTCAGGCCTTTTCTGGCTCGAACCCGGATTCGTCAAGGTTTTTTTCCCGCTGGCTCGGATTTTACAGGGTCTTTTTCACAGGGGCCCGGATCGTCCGAGCTAGCAAAAATCCTAGCAATAGCCCTGATTGCCACGCCACACACCATCCATGCGCACCGCCGGCTCTCCGCATTCCGTCCGCCTCCAGCAGCCGTCCACTCAACCGCGCTTCTCGCGTCTCCCGCCGTGCCCTCCTCCCCCCGTCGCGCGTGGCCATGCCCGCTTCAACCCTTCCGTGCTCCGCGCTGCTCGCCCGCCTCTCCGCTCCGCTCGCCGCCTCCCCCTCTCCCTCTCTCACGGCGCGCCTTCTCCCTTCTCTCCCGCCCCTCGTTCTTGGCTCCCTGCCCGCGCTACGCTCCGCGCCTTGCCGCAATTCACGCTCCTCCCGTTGTGCCGTCGGCGAGGGTATGGCGACGGCGTCGCAATCGCCGCCTGACGCGGGCAGCACGCCACGTGTCATCAAGCTGGAGGCGATCCCGCTGACACGCGAGGCGTTCGCGCCGTTCGGCGAGGTGGTGGAGCCCGCGGAGGACGGCGTCGCGTTCGGCGCGGCGGACGCCGCCCTCGACCTCTCGCAGGGCGCGCCCAGGTGGGCGCGTGGTGGGGGGGGAGAAGTGGCGGGGACGAGGGGCCGAGGTGGGGAGCGCGGAGATGAATTTGATGTGCCGGCGGAGAGGCGTAAAACAGGGTTGCGATGCAAGAGGGGGAGGGGATGGGCAGTGCGGTGGGCGTCACTCTAGGCGCGCTGATGGGCACGCGATGCAAGAGCGGGAGGGGGCGTGGCGAGGGCCCCTGGCAGCCGCGCGAGCGAGCGCCGGTAGCGGGGCTGCCATGATGGGCAAGGCGCGCTGCATAGCGCCATCCCAGAAGTATCCACTCCCTCCTCCCATGCGCCCGCGTGAGGGCGTGCGTGGTACCCTCGCATCGCCCCAGTCACACCTTTTCCACGCAAACACTTTCTTGCCCCTCCTGCCCCTTCCCCCTCCCCCTTCCCCCTGCCCGCCCCCACAGGGTGTACATAATGCGGCTGAGGGATCGGAAGCTGGGGTTTGGCAGCATCACGCACCACGCGCGCGTGACGCAGTGCCTGGGCGCCGTGGGCGGGCACCCCTGGTTCCTGGGCGTGGCGCCGCCGTCCCTCGTGCATGATGGGGACGGCCGTGAGGGTGTCAGTGGCGCTGATGGGGACGGCTGTGAGGGTGTCAGTGGCGCTGATGGGGACGGCCGTGAGGGTGTCAGTGGCGCTGATGGGGACGGCCGTGAGGGTGTCAGTGGCGCTGATGGGTAAGCGGGGCGCGAGGGTGTCAGTGGCGGGTGGTGGGGAGTGCGAGGGGTTGTTGCAGTGCAAGAGGAGGTGGTGAGAGGCATAGACGGAGAGGCAAGTGGAGGTCCAGTGGTGGGTGCTGGCTGCGTGTGTGTCAGCTCTGCTGTTCCTCTCTGCCCGCTTGGGATTGCCTCCACCACATGCTCGCCGCCCCTCACGTCCCCCATCCCTCCCCTCCCCAACCACAATGCCTTCCCACCGTGCTCGCCCCCTTGTGCACACTGTGTCGCACCAACCATGTATTCACCGCACACCATCACTCATTCCTTGCCCGTCCCCGCCCTCGCCCCCCTCTCATGCGTGCACTGGCCCTCGCCTCCGTCTCTCTCTCCCCGCCTCCCTCCCCTCCTCTTTCCCACGGCTGCCAGCAGGGCGGTGAAGCAAGGGGCGGCGGGGCAGAGGTACCGCGTGCCGGAGGTGGGGGCGGTGAGGGTGTTCCGCATGGAGGGTGCGGTGGTGGTGAAGCTGCACGCCGGCACGTGGCACGCGGGGCCGCTCTTCACGCAGCCCTGCATGGACTTCTTTAACCTTGAACTGCATGACACCAACGTGCGTGGGGAAGGGGGGGAAGGGGGAGAGGTGGGGAAGGGGGTAGAGGGGGGGGAAGGGGGAGAGGCGTGAGGGGGTAGCGCCCGCCATGAACTTGTTTAACCTCGAGCTGCATGACACCAACGTGCGCGTGGGATGGGGGGGAAAGGGGGAGAGGGATGGGCAGGGAGCGGGGAGGGGTTAGTGTAGGCGCGTCCTCTGCGCTGCTCGGCCATGCACGTGCTGCTCTCCCTCTCCACCCGTCACACCACACGTGCTGCCCTTGCTCCATGTGCGCCCCCTTCGTTGCTGTGCTCCATGTGCGCCCCCTTCGTTGCTGTGCTCCATGTGCGCCCCCTTCGTTGCTGTGCTCCATGTGCGCCCCCTTCGTTGCTGTGCTCCATGTGCGCCCCCTTCGTTGCTGTGCTCCATGTGCGCCCCCTTCGTTGCTGTGCTCCATGTGCGCCCCCTTCGTTGCTGTGCTCCATGTGCGCCCCCTTCGTTGCTGTGCTCCATGTGCGCCCCCTTCGTTGCTGTGCTCCATGTGCGCCCCCTTCGTTGCTGTGCTCCATGTGCGCCCCCTTCGTTGCTGTGCTCCATGTGCGCCCCCTTCGTTGCTGTGCTCCATGTGCGCCCCCTTCGTTGCTGTGCTCCATGTGCGCCCCCTTCGTTGCTGTGCTCCATGTGCGCCCCCTTCGTTGCTGTGCTCCATGTGCGCCCCCTTCGTTGCTGTGCTCCATGTGCGCCCCCTTCGTTGCTGTGCTCCATGTGCGCCCCCTTCGTTGCTGTGCTCCATGTGCGCCCCCTTCGTTGCTGTGCTCCATGTGCGCCCCCTTCGTTGCTGTGCTCCATGTGCGCCCCCTTCGTTGCTGTGCTCCATGTGCGCCCCCTTCGTTGCTGTGCTCCATGTGCGCCCCCTTCGTTGCTGTGCTCCATGTGCGCCCCCTTCGTTGCTGTGCTCCATGTGCGCCCCCTTCGTTGCTGTGTGTTCCCAGCCCCACCTTCGCATGGCACACGCTTCCGCACCTGTCATGCCGTCCACCTCCCTGCACCCCCCTTCACCTCCCTGCACCCCCTTCACCTCCCTGCACCCCCCTTCACCTCCCTGCACCCCCTTCACCTCCCTGCACCCCCTTCACCTCCCTGCACCCCCTTCACCTCCCTGCACCCCCTTCACCTCCCTGCACCCCCTTCACCTCCCTGCACCCCCTTCACCTCCCTGCACCCCCTTCACCTCCCTGCACCCCCTTCACCTCCCTGCACCCCCTTCACCTCCCTGCACCCCCTTCACCTCCCTGCACCCCCTTCACCTCCCTGCACCCCCTTCACCTCCCTGCACCCCCTTCACCTCCCTGCACCCCCTTCACCTCCCTGCACCCCCCTTCACCTCCCTGCACCCCCTTCACCTCCCTGCACCCACCTCACCCCCCTGCACCCCCCTGCACCCCCATGCACCCCCCTTCACCCCCCTGCACCACCAGGTGGTGGACCACACAACGCACAGCTTTGCTGACAGTGACGGCGTGGTGTTTGAATTCGAAGATGCCCGCTCGTGACACATCAAGCATGGGCCGCAGCTGAACGCAGCCCACATGCAGCTCCTGTCGCACATCGTCGCAGTCGACCCCATGAAATATAGGGTGTACATTATGAATATAGCATTTTTCTCAAGGGTGATGCACAGCGGAATGATGATGACTAGGAAGATGGGAAATACAAATGCTAAACATTGAAAAGTGTACTACTCATTATAACCTATCAACATAATGTAAACGGTTGACACACCCCCATAGGCCAAGTGAGGGGCATCAAAACAAGTAAATGAAACAAAGGGCCAAGACCAGTCAAGAGAAACAACAAGGCCATGCACAGGGTGGATTTTTCAAGATCACCACACATTCCGGGCAGGGCTAATTTTATCAGTGTAAATCACCCTAATACCCTGATAATCAGGGTGATTTTTTATGGTCACACTGATGGCCTAGGGTATTTTTTTTAGAGATAGGTTTGTTGGAAACAAGTAATTCCTAAAGCGCCTCTGTCGTGTCGAACCGTCACACCAGAAGCGAAGCGAGTCATATCGAGGCACGAGCGAGTCAACCCTCGGAGGTTAAAAGAGGTTGCTGGAGGTTACGCGAAAGTCAAAGGTCAAGCGACCTTTGACCTGACAAGTACAGCGCGACAGTTAAGGACACACAACTGACTCGTTACAGAGCAGTTGCCCGAGTCGTACTGTATCGAACCGCAACAGCAAATTAGTTACAACCGTACCGTCATACCCCGGATATAAGCGCCACCCGCGGATAAGCGCCTGGCGCTTTTAATCGGCGCCCGGCGCTTATATCCGGTGCTCGATTATAAGCGCACCCCCCTGAAAAAACTTGTTTTATTATAAGCTCACGTAAACTTTAATTTTTGAATTGTGTTCGAAACACTGTAACGATTCCTACTTTAGCAGGGGAATGTGTTGCAGATTCGCTTCCCTTCACATTCGGACCCTGCACTGGGTGCGGGTCCAGTCAGCAGGAGCAGTCAGGGGCTGTCAGAAGCTGTCAGAAGCTGTCAGGAGCTGTCAGAGTGGGTGTATGTCCAGCGCGCGCGAGAAGTTTCACAGAACTTCGACTCGATTGGAAAAGGCAAGCACGAGATCTACAGCTTGGTGTTAAAAAATATATCAATTATAGATGTCGTTTTATAAACGCCGGCGCTTATAAATTTACCCGATTATAAGCCCACCCCCCCTAAAAAAACATGTTTTATTATTGCCCCCCATGGGGGTATATCCGGGGTATGACGGTATCCTTTCGTATTCCTTGTACTACTATATATTCTTGTATCTCTTTGTTATAATCAACTTACTTTGCTCTCACACACCAGTGCAAGGTGGTTCACAAGTCTTCATTAAACGCTTCCGCTATTACAATAGTCCTACCCCGAATTTACCCCTGCAAAAGATCCTAAGGGCTTTTCTCAGCCCAACATGGTATGAGAGCTATCAGGGAAAATTCAACTATTACCAAGACACCAACAGACGACATGGCAACATACAAGGAAAGGAGTTCCTCCAATGGTTCTCCCGGGACTACTCCTACCCCACCTCCTGCCTCTGGCCTGCAGACAGAGGAAGGAACTGCAACGGGACCAGCAGCGCCTTCAGCCAGCCAACCTGCCAGCTTCGACCAGAGTATGATGGAGAAATTTTTCTCCTTCATGTCGTTCTACGAACAACACCAGCAGTCGGCACCTGCGCAGTCAAACAACAGCAACAACAACAACGTGACTCCAATGAGTCTTGATGGTTCATCATATGCGCGCGGGAATCAGCAACAACCTACCTTCGCTCCGTACGAACGCGGGTCCATCAGCTTCATGCCGCACCCGCAAGCTCCATCTGGACAAGAAAAACAACTGGATGCACTACAAGTCCAGTCGCAATTCGCGCACGTCTTGAAGCTGCAGACGTCAAGGCCCTTCGACGGAAAAGACTTCTTTACCTGGTCGTTCGAATTCGAGCTGATGATGGAAGGCGCGCAGATACTTGGCTTCTTCGACGGGTCCCTGCCATACCCAACAAACGGCACACAGTATGAGAAGCAGCAGTACACATATCAGTCGATGATGGCGTACACGATCCTGCTGAGAAATATCACCCCAACTCAGCAGCAGAACATACGGTCTTACCGGGGATTCGGCAACTCCGCGGAACTCGCGTACAAGCACCTCAAGGACCTGTATCAAGCAACAGACAGCGTCAGTCAAAGTCGGCTAATGGCGCAACTGACAACAGCTGAAATGAAACCAGGCGAAAAAGGGATGGCATATGTCAGCCGATGTCGCGAACTGCGCGACAAGCTTCTTCGATGCGGAGGGTCGATCTCTGAAGACGCCTTCGTGACAGTCATCATCGGCGGCCTCGGTCCTCAATGGCGCGCAACAAAAGCCATTCTCCGAGCCCACGGAAGAATCTCCGAAGCAGCGCTCTGAGCCGAAATACATGCTGAGCAACAAGACATGCCGTTGCAAGAAGAACGACACAAGAGAAAGACATCAGTACCGGAATTCGCGTTCCACACTCAGCGACGGTACAACAACAACAACCGACAACAACCAAAACCCGTACCTCCGTTCTGCCATATCTGCAAGACGTCAGGGCACCCGCGCACACACTGCCCGAATCGACAACAGTCAACGCCACAACAGCGACAGCTTCGACCTTCAAGCAGCCAAGTTGCTTCAACGCAAGCGAATCCTACGACCCAGATTCAAGCTTCAACATCATCAACGGGACAACCTGCACAGGGAGCAAGAAACATCATCAGTTGCATGACAAAACTGACCGACTCCTGCGTCACTGAATCACCGCCACACTACTCACCGGAAGAACAGCTCGACAACAGGACACCACGCCGGGAGACACTGAAGCCGAACCCGACATACGCTGCTGTCGCCCAAAGCGAGCCATCCGGGAAGGACACATGGTTCTTGGACAGTTGCTGCGGACAACACATGTGCTCTTCAGGACGCTTCGTACAGAAAGAGTACCAACTCCAACGTGAAGTCGTCATCACCGTCGCCAACAACCAGAATCTGCGCACACGACGACAAGGAGTTGTTCAACTTCAGTCACGAGAAACGAACGTCATACTACAGATGTCGAAAGTCTTAATCGCAGAAGGCCTCGGCTACAACTTACTCAGCGTCAGTCAGTTGATGGCGAAGGGCATCCATCTTGAAGCAGACAGCACCACCCAGGAGTTCAAGCTGTACCACGGAAAAGGCGGCCTCTACATCGGAAAGGCGATCCTCAAGAACAACGTCTTCGTCCTTGACTTCGTCCCCGATCTTGGCACTGCCGACAGCGACGCCATCGTCAACTTCACCGACTGGATACACCCTCCAGATCTTGATCCAGATTTCAGTCCCGGCGGCTTCTGGTACTCCCACACCATCCCTGAAACAGAACGAACAAGAGCATTAGCGACAATTCAGCAATCGGCAACAGCAGAGACAACATCGGCAGCAGCAGAGACAACATCGGCAGCAGCAGAGACAACGACAGCAGCAGCAGGAACATCAACACCAGTCGCCGGTCCTTCAACGGCATCACTCCTCATCGACGATACACCTCCGACACCAGCACAACAGCTTAACCCGGCACGACGAGAAGCCCACCGAAGCGCTAACATCACCGTCGGCTTCTATTCGAACTCCGATATATACCGACGTTCACCCGGACATCGCACCAGCGAAGAAACCTGGCACGCAAGGATGGGACACCCAAGCAACACAGTGTTAAACAACACGATAAGAGCAGGCGTGCTCGACAAAGACTCACTCATGTTAACCGACGGCAGAGAACTTCAGCGAGCCCGTGGAACGTGCTTCACCTGCCCTGAAGCAGACTTACCGCATCAGCCGTTCCCTTCACACCACAACCCAAGCGCACCCGCATACGCACCACTCGAAAAGGTGTACAGCGACATCTTGTACAACCGCGAGCCCGGACAAAACGCATACAACTACACCATCACCTTCATCGACGCCACCACTCGATACGTCTGGCATCTAAACCTTCCCAGCCGTGACATGGCCTTCGAAGCCTTCTTGGCGTGGCTTCCTGCAGCGGAAAGAGAATCAGGTGCGAAGCTGAAAAGCTTCCAGTCAGACGGGGGAGGAGAATACACCTCACAGAGGTTCAAGCAGTATCTGGCGGAAAGGGGCATCAAGCGGCTCATCTCCCTTCCCTACGCCCACCAACAGCAAGGCGTAGCAGAAAGGATGAACAGAACTCTTCTAGAACACCATGCGCAAGCTGCTACGTGGCATGCGGCTACCCACCTCCAAGTGGCCCGACTGAAGCGATGGACCACGCTGTCATGCTGCACAACTTGCTATCTTCGTCGTCACTCCCGAACAACGCATCACCGCACCTGCTGTGGACAGGAAAACTGGGCAGCACAAAAATGTTACGAGTTTTTGGGTGCATGGTACAGTACAGACCGCCAGCAGCACGAGCCGGCCGATTCTCCCAACGCGCACAATGGGGACTACACCTGGGCATCGAAAAACACTACAACGCATGGAAGATCTTTGACGTCGCGACAAAAGAAACAGTGGCAGCACGTGATGTCATTTTCTACGAGCGGCTCACACTGCCAACGTACCTTGCCAACCTGGGCGAGAACCAAGACCCCACAGGTGGATTTCGCGGAGACCGAGCCTTCTCCTCGGCAGAAGACGAAGCAGATTGGGACGAGCAGAACGTGGAAGGAGCCTCGGAAGAAGCCGGACCACTTCCATACTGCTCAGTTGACATCCCGATGGACGACGAAAATCCTCGCGAAAGCATCAACGTCGAAACGTATTACCACTTCGCCGACAACGGCTACGTTACACCTGCACAGGTCAATACGCACGAAGCAGAACGAGTAGGACCGAATTTCAACCCAACACCAGAAGCGGGAGACGAAGCAGTTTATCCCGAGGACACAACACTCCCCCGCTACACACAGAGTGGACTCCAAATCCTTGGACTCGTCACCGCAGTCCACGGGGCAGCACGACATTCCTAAGGAGCCTGCAACGGTTCAGCAGGCTCTGGGGGGGGAGCACAAGGAGAAATGGCGTGAAGCCATGGACAGGGAACTAAAGGCACTGGAAGAGCGCAACACGTGGAAAGTCGTTCCGATCAGCGTAGCACGAAACAAGACAATTCTTACCGGGAAATGGGTCTTTCGTGTGAAAACGAAAGCAGACGGCACCATCGAGAAGTTCAAAGCACGATGGGTCGTACGCGGCTTCGACCAAGAACACACTGGCGAGACTTCACCGAGACATTCGCTCCGGTTAGCAGACACACATCACTCCGAATCCTTCTCGCAATCGCCGCCATGAAAAGGAAGAAGCTGCGGCAAATCGACGTCGCGAACGCCTTCCTCTACGCACCCGTTGACGCAGAGATCTTCGTGGAACACCGCACGGCACCAACGGAGAACCGAACAAGATCTGTCAACTACTGAAATCGCTCTACGGGATTAAGCAAGCCCCGCGGCTATGGCAGCAGTATCTACACGCCCGTCTCATCCGCATTGGATTCAAGCAACTGCCCCACGATCAAGGGATGTACCGGCTTACGAAGAACAACGACTACGTCTTACTAATCGTCTATGTAGACGACCTCCTCTACATCGGCTCGACCGACGACATCACCACCTGGTTCGAAGGGGAGCTGCAGCAGGACCTCACGCTCACGGTTTCATCTACAGTCACACAGTACCTTGGGCTCAACATCCGAGAAGAAGAAACTGCAATCTACCTCAGCGCCGAAAAGTACGCCGACACCATCGCCAATCGTTTCGCTCTCACACCGACCGCGATCTCCACGCCATACCGCTACACGACAGGAACTGACAAGGGAGGATCTACTCTACTGAAGCCCGCCGGCATACGCGACTACCAGAGAAAGCTGGGCTGTCTTCTCTTCGCAGCTGTCACCTGCCGCCCCGACCTCTCATATTCCGCAAGCCAGCTCGCTACCTACCTCAAAAGGCCCGAAGCAGAACACCTGGCGGAGCTCGACCGCGCTCTTCACTACTTCGTCAGCACTCCAACGATCGGCCTAACGTATCACAGGAATGCAACTACACCGACTAAGCTAATCGGTTATGTCGATGCCGATCACGCCGGCGATTCCGACAATAGGCGATCCCGCACCGGCTACATCTACCGCCTCGAGCCTATCGGTCCTATCTCCTGGCAGTCGAGTAAGCAAGAACTAATCGCCCTCTCATCAGCTGAAGCAGAATATATCGCACTCTGCTCAGCCACCAAGGAAGGACTTTACCTTCGCGAGCTGCTGGAAGAAGCGAAGTTGGCCGAGTTACCTAATTTCACTCTGTTCTGCGACAACCAATCTGCAATTCGCATCGCCAACAAAAGTGGGTTCGCGAACAGAACGAAACATATCGCCCTGCGATATTTCTTCGTGAAAGACGAGATCGAGAAGGGGAGACTTGAACTATCCTATTGTCCCACATCCGAGATGGCAGCCGACTATTTGACCAAGAAGCTCGGAAAGCAGAAGTTCGAGTACTGCATGCTGCTGACTGGACAAGGCCACGTCACCTGCAGCGACACTCCAGAAGCGAAGGGGAGTGTTGGAAACAAGTAATTCCTAAAGCGCCTCTGTCGTGTCGAAACATCACACCAGAAGCGAAGCGAGTCATATCGAGGCACGAGCGAGTCAACCCTCGGAGGTTAAAAGAGGTTGCTGGAGGTTACGCGAAAGTCAAAGGTCAAGCGACCTTTGACCTGACAAGTACAGCGCGACAGTTAAGGACACACAACTGACTCGTTACAGAGCAGTTGCCCGAGTCGTACTGTATCGAACCGCAACAGCAAATTAGTTACAATCGTATCCTTTCGTATTCCTTGTACTACTATATATTCTTGTATCTCTTTGTTATAATCAACTTACTTTGCTCTCACACACCAGTGCAAGGTGGTTCACAAGTCTTCATTAAACGCTTCCGCTATTACAATAGTCCTACCCCGAATTTACCCCTGCAAAAGATCCTAAGGGCTTTTCTCAGCCCAACAAGGTTTACCGTCATGCCCCGGATATACACCCAGGCATCAGATACACCCATGCGCTTATAATCGTACTGGTGCGCTTATAGGCAGGGGCCGATTATAAGCCCACCCTAATTTTGGGTCATCTTCGTATAAGCGCACCTAACGATTTTTTGCTCAAATCTGTGTTTTTTCTAGTCAGTTTGCCACTAACGCGTCAGGAGCAATCGTCGCTGATGTGCCTGGCGAGATTCTCCCTGGCGAAATTGCCACAGGCGCGCACGTGTTAGCAGCATTTCAGCACGTGATGGCAGGGAATCTTGCCAGGGTGGCACATTTTCGGCAAATCTCGTAGCAACCACTTTTTTGGTAGATTCGATTGAAACGGCAAGGCTGAGATCTACATTTCTATGTATCAAAATCATAATTCTCTTAGTGCCATTTATTTAGCCCATGGGGTTATAAAAAATTCCACATTATAAGCCCACCCACCATTTTTCCAGGTTTTTTTATTACACCCCCATATGGGGGTATATCCGGGGCATGACGGTACCCTGATGTGTCAGAATTTTTGTTTAAGGCACACTGATGCCCAAGGGTTCCCGAATCCCGTAACGGGTTTTATCGCAAGCGCCGATGACCGATGATGCTCGCAACCCTCCCACGCCCTTGCTGGCTTGGCAATAGGCCCAGACAAGCGCAGCCACATGACCCGGCGGAAGAAAAACGCTCGTAACGAGCGCTTCCACCCCAAAAACGCGGAAGGATCCGCACATGTGCAGGAAGTGCAGCGAGCGCTCTTCATTCGCGAGCGCCGATGACCGATGATGCTCGCAACCCTCCCACGCCATTGCTGGCTTGGCAATAGGCCCAGAAAAGCGCATCCACATGACCCAGCGGAAGAAAAACGCTCGGAACGAGCGCTTCTAGCCCCAAAACGCGGAATGATCCGCACATGTGCAGGAAGTGCAGCGGGCGCTCTTCATTCGCGAGCGCCGATGACCGATGATGCTCGCAACCCTCCCACGCCCTTGCTGGCTTGGCAATAGGACCAGACAAGCGCAGCCACGTGATCCGGCGGAAAAAAAAACGCTCGGAACGAGCGCTTCCAGCCCCAAAACGCGGAAGGATCTGCACATGTGCAGGAAGTGCAGCGTGCGCTCTTCATTCGCGAGCGCCGATGACCGATGATACTAGCAACCCTCCCACGCCCTTGCTGGCTTGGCAATAGGCCCAGAAAAGCGCAGCCACGTGACCCGACGGAAGAAAAACGCTCGGAACGAGCTCTTCCAACCCCAAAACGCGGAAGGATCCGCACATGTGCAGGAAGTGCAGCGCGCGCTCTTCATTCGCGAGCGCAGATGACCGATGATGCTCGCAACCCTCCCACGCCCTTGCTAGCTTGGCAAGAGGCCCAGACAAGCGCAGCCACGTGACCCGGCGGAAGAAAAACGCTCGGAACGAGCGCTTCCAGCCCCAAAACGCGGAAGGATCTGCACATGTGCAGGAAGTACAGCGGGCGCTCTTCATTCGCGAGCGCCGATAACCGATGATGCTCGCAACCCTCCCACGCCATTGCTGGCTTGGCAAAAGGCCTAGACAAGCGCAGCCACGTGACCCGGCAGAAGAAAAACGCTCGGAACGAGCGCTTCCAGCCCCAAAACGCGGAAGGATCCGTACATGTGCAGGAAGTGCAGCGGGCGCTCTTCATTCGCGAGCACCGATGACTGATGATGCTCGCAATCCTCCCACGTCCTTGCTGGTTTGGCAATAGGCCCGGACAAGCGCAGCGACGTGACCTAGTGGAAGAAAAATGCTCTGAACAAGCGCTTCCAGCCCCAAAACGCGGAAGGATCCGCACATGTGCAGGAAGTGCAGCGGGCGCTCTTCATTCGCGAGTGCCGATGACCGATGATGCTCGCAACCCTCCCACGCCCTTGCTGGCTTGGCAATAGGCCCAGACAAGCGCAGCCACGTGACCCGGCGGAAGAAAAACGCTCGGAATGAGCGCTTCCAGCCCCAAAACACGGAAGGATCCGCACATGTGCAGGAAGTGCAGTGGGCGCTCTTCATTCGCGAGGGCCGATGACCGATGATGCTCGCAACCCTCCCACGCCCTTGCTGGCTTGGCAATAGGCCCAGACAAGCGCAGCCACGTGACCCGGCAGAAGAAAAACGCTTGGAACGAGGGCTTCCAACGCCATAACGCGGAAGGATCTGCACACGTGCAGGAAGTGCAGCAGCCGCTCTTCATTCGCAAGGACCGATGACCGTAGCTCGGTTGAAAATCGTGTATTCTCATTGATGCAAGGAAGAGTATGAGTACAACATTGCCTAGGGGACTCATAAGGGGTTGGGGTCATCCTGGGAACTCAGAGAAGGTTGAGTCCTAGGGGAGAAAGGCTAGAGAAGGATGGGAAACGTCCTAGCTAGGTCAGCAAAGCCAACCACACATGGATGTTCAGAGCTGTACTCAAGGCTACCAATAGTGAGTCAAGCCAACCATGAGTCAGCTTGTCTTCCCACTTGCACCCTCTTGCAAGCTGCTTCCAGGAAGACCACACTTCTCAAAAGGAGGGTGGTAGAGTCCCACTTGACCACCTGTACTTCTTGTCTCATTCTCTGTCCCTGCACCATTGGCATGACAACAATGAAAGGGTGGCAAGGGAAATGCTGCCAACAGTGCACCATGACAACGGAACAGTGACTTTCGACAGCTGTCACGCAATGCTCCGATGTTGGATCGTTCTGAAACTTGGTGACCACCTGCACAACGGGGCAAAGGACTGCCAGACCGAATTTGAGACCAATCAAAGCTTGGTAGACGAGTCAGCAGCCGAAATGGTGAACTCGGGTGTTACCAAAAAATTAGTAACACACACTTCCGGAATGCCATAAGTCTTGAAACTTAAAATATTGTCATGCCTTGCTAACTGAAAGCGGGAGAAGGTGATGGAAAGCGGGAGAATGGGGCGGGGTGATGGAAAGCGGGAGAATGGGGCGGGGTGATGGAAAGCGGGAGAATGGGGCGGGGTGATGGAAAGCGGGAGAATGGGGCGGGGTGATGGAAAGCGGGAGAATGGGGCGGGTGATGGAAAGCGGGAGAATGGGGCGGGTGATGGAAAGCGGGAGAATGGGGCGGGGTGATGGAAAGCGGGAGAATGGGGCGGGGTGATGGAAAGCGGGAGAATGGGGCGGGTGATGGAAAGCGGGAGAATAGGGCGGGGTGATGGAAAGAGGGAGAATGGGGCGGGGTGATGGAAAGCGGGAGAATGGGGCGGGTGATGGAAAGCGGGAGAATGGGGCGGGGTGATGGAAAGCGGGAGAATTGGGCGGGGTGATGGAAAGCGGGAGAATGGGGCGGGTGATGGAAAGCGGGAGAATGGGGCGGGTGATGGAAAGCGGGAGAATGGGGCGGGGTGATGGAAAGCGGGAGAATTGGGCGGGGTGATGGAAAGCGGGAGAATGGGGCGGGTGATGGAAAGTTGGAGAATGGGGCGGGGTGATGGAAAGCGGAGAATGGGGCGGGGTGATGGAAAGCGGGAGAATGGGGCGGGGTGATGGAAAGCGGGAGAATGGGGCGGGGTGATGGAAAGCGGGAGAATGGGGCGGGGTGATGGGAGAATGGGGCGGGGTGATGGAAAGCGGGAGAATGGGGCGGGTGATGGAAAGCGGGAGAATGGGGCGGGGTGATGGGAGAATGGGGCGGGGTGATGGAAAGCGGGAGAATGGGGCGGGGTGATGGAAAGCGGGAGAATGGGGCGGGGTGATGGAAAGCGGGAGAATGGGGCGGGGTGATGGAAAGCGGGAGAATGGGGCGGGGTGATGGAAAGCGGGAGAATGGGGCGGGGTGATGGAAAGCGGGAGAATGGGGCGGGGTGATGGAAAGCGGGAGAATGGGGCGGGGTGATGGAAAGCGGGAGAATGGGGCGGGGTGATGGAAAGCGGGAGAATGGGGCGGGGTGATGGAAAGCGGGAGAATGGGGCGGGGTGATGGAAAGCGGGAGAATGGGGCGGGGTGATGGAAAGCGGGAGAATGGGGCGGGGTGATGGAAAGCGGGAGAATGGGGCGGGGTGATGGAAAGAGGGAGAATGGGGCGGGGTGATGGAAAGCGGGAGAATGGGGCGGGTGATGGAAAGCGGGAGAATGGGGCGGGGTGATGGAAAGCGGGAGAATGGGGCGGGGTGATGGAAAGCGGGAGAATGGGGCGGGGTGATGGAAAGCGGGAGAATGGGGCGGGGTGATGGAAAGCGGGAGAATGGGGCGGGTGATGGAAAGCGGGAGAATGGGGCGGGGTGATGGAAAGCGGGAGAATGGGGCGGGGTGATGGAAAGCGGGAGAATGGGGCGGGGTGATGGAAAGCGGGAGAATGGGGCGGGAGATGGGGCGGGAGAATGGGGCGGGGTGATGGAAAGCAGGAGAATGGGGCGGGAGATGGAAAGCGGGAGAATGGGGCGGGGTGATGGAAAGCGGGAGAATGGGGCGGGGTGATGGAAAGCGGGAGAATGGGGCGGGTGATGGAAAGCGGGAGAATGGGGCGGGGTGATGGAAAGCGGGAGAATGGGGCAGGAAGCGGGAGAATGGGGCGGGGTGATGGAAAGCGGGAGAATGGGCGGGGAGATGGAAAGCGGAGAATGGGGCGGGGTGATGGAAAGCGGAGAATGGGGCGGGGTGATGGAAAGCGGGAGAATGGGGCGGGGTGATGGAAAGCGGGAGAATGGGGCGGGGTGATGGAAAGCGGGAGAATGGGGCGGGGTGATGGAAAGCGGGAGAATGGGGCGGGGTGATGGAAAGCGGGAGAATGGGGCGGGGTGATGGAAAGCGGGAGAATGGGGCGGGGTGATGGAAAGCGGGAGAATGGGGCGGGTGATGGAAAGCGGAAGAATGGGGCAGGGTGATGGAAAGCGGGAGAATGGGGCGGGGTGATGGAAAGCGGGAGAATGGGGCGGGTGATGGAAAGCGGGAGAATGGGGCGGGTGATGGAAAGCGGGAGAATGGGGCGGGTGATGGAAAGCGGGAGAATGGGGCGGGTGATGGAAAGCGGGAGAATGGGGCGGGTGATGGAAAGTGGGAGAATGGGGCGGGGTGATGGAAAGAAGGAGAATGGGGCGGGGTGATGGAAAGAGGGAGAATGGGGCGGGGTGATGGAAAGCGGGAGAATGGGGCGGGGTGATGGAAAGCGGGAGAATGGGGTGGGGTGATGGAAAGGGGTGAATGGGGCGGGTGATGGAAAGCGGGAGAATGGGGCGGGGTGATGGAAAGAGGGAGAATGGGGCGGGATGATGGAAAGCGGGAGAATGGGGCGGGGTGATGGAAAGAGGGAGAATGGGGCAAGGTGATGGAAAGCGGGAGAATGGGGCGGGGTGATGGAAAGAGGGAGAATGGGGCGGGGTGATGGAAAGCGGGAGAATGGGGCGGGGTGATGGAAAGCTGGAGAATGGGGCGGGGTGATGGAAAGCGAGAGAATGGGGCGGGGTGATGGAAAGCGGGAGAATGAGGCGGGGTGATGGAAAGCGGGAGAATGGGGCGTGGTGATGGAAAGCGGGAGAATGGGGCAGGAAGCGGGAGAATGGGGCGGGGTGATGGAAAGCGGGAGAATGGGGCGGGGTGATGGAAAGCGGGAGAATGGGGCGGGGTGATGGAAAGCGGGAGAATGGGGCGGGGTGATGGAAAGCGGGAGAATTGGGCGGGGTGATGGAAAGCGGGAGAATGGGGCGGGGTGATGGAAAGCGGGAGAATGGGGCGGGGTGATGGAAAGCGGGAGAATGGGGCGGGGTGATGGAAAGCGGGAGAATGGGGCGGGGTGATAGAAAGCGGGAGAATGGGGCCGGGTGATGGAAAGCGGAAGAATGGGGCGGGGTGATGGAAAGCGGGAGAATGGGGCGGGGTGATGGAAAGAGGGAGAATGGGGCGGGTGATGGAAAGCGGAGAATGGGCGGGGTGATGGAAAGCGGGAGAATGGGGCGGGGTGATGGAAAGCGGAGAATGGGGCGGGGTGATGGAAAGCGGGAGAATGGGGCGGGGTGATGGAAAGCGGGAGAATGGGGCGGGAAGCGGATAATGGGGCGGGGTGATGGAAAGCGGGAGAATGGGGCGGGGTGATGGAAAGCGGGAGAAAGGGGCGGGGTGATGGAAAGCGGGAGAACGGGCGGGGTGATGGAAAGCGGGAGAAGGGGGCGGGGTGATGGAAAGCGGGAGAAGGGGGCGGGGTGATGGAAAGCGGGAGAATGGGGCGGGGTGATGGAAAGCGGGAGAATGGGCGGGGTGATGGAAAGCGGAGAATGGGGCGGGGTGATGGAAAGCGGAGAATGGGGCGGGGTGATGGAAAGCGGGAGAATGGGGCGGGGTGATGGAAAGCGGGAGAATTGGGCGGGGTGAGCGGGTGATGGAGAGCGGGAGAATGGGGCGGGGTGATGGAAAGCGGGAGAATGGGGCGGGTGATGGAAAGCGGGAGAATGGGGCGGGGTGATGGAAAGCGGGAGAATGGGGCGGGGTGATGGAAAGCGGGAGAATGGGGCGGGGTGATGGAAAGCGGGAGAATGGGGCGGGGTGATGGAAAGCGGGAGAATGGGGCGGGGTGATGGAAAGCGGGAGAACGGGGCGGGGTGATGGAAAGCGGGAGAATGGGGCGGGGTGATGGAAAGAGGGAGAACGGGGCGGGGTGATGGAAAGAGGGAGAACGGGCGGGGTGATGGAAAGCGGGAGAACGGGGCGGGTGATGAAAAGCAGATGGGAGAACGGGGCGGGGTGATGGAAAGCGGGAGAACGGGGCGGGGTGATGGAAAGCGGGAGAACGGGGCGGGGTGATGGAAAGCGGGAGAACGGGGCGGGGTGATGGAAAGCGGGAGAATGGGGCGGGGTGATGAAAAGCGGGAGAATGGGGCGGGGTGATGGAAAGCGGAGAATGGGGCGGGGTGATGGAAAGCGGGAGAATGGGGGGGGGGTGATGGAAAGCGGGAGAATGGGGCGGGGTGATGGAAAGCGGGAGAATGGGGCGGGGTGATGGAAAACGGGAGAATGGGGCGGGGTGATGGAAAGCGCGAGAATGGGGCGGGGTGATGGAAAGCGGGAGAATGGGGCGGGGTGATGGAAAGCGGGAGAATGGGACGGGGTGATGGAAAGCGGGAGAATGGGGCGGGGTGATGGAAAGCGGGAGAATGGGGCTGGGTGATGGAAAGAGGGAGAATGGGGCGGGGTGATGGAAAGCGGGAGAATGGGGCGGGGTGATGGAAAGCGGGAGAATGGGGCGGGGTGATGGAAAGCGGGAGAATGGGGCGGGGTGATGGAAAGCGGGAGAATGGGGTGGGGTGATGGAAAGCGGGAGAATGGGGCGGGGTGATGGAAAGCGGGAGAACGGGGCGGGGTGATGGAAAGCGGGAGAATGGGGCGGGGTGATGGAAAGCGGGAGAATGGGGCGGGTGATGGAAAGAGGGGAAAATGGGGCGGGGTGATGGAAAGCGGGAGAACGGGGCGGGGTGATGGAAAGCGGGAGAATAGGGCGGGGTGATGGAAAGCGGGAGAATGGGGCGGGGTGATGGAAAGCGGGAGAATGGGGCGGGGTGATGGAAAGCGGGAGAATGGGGCGGGTGATGGAAAGCGGGAGAATGGGGCGGGGTGATGGAAAGCGGGAGAATGGGGCGGGGTGATGGAAAGCGGGAGAATGGGGCGGGGTGATGGAAAGCGGGAGAATGGGGCGGGGTGATGGAAAGCGGGAGAATGGGGCGGGGTGATGGAAAGCGGGAGAATGGGGCGGGGTGATGGAAAGCGGGAGAATGGGGCGGGGTGATGGAAAGCGGGAGAATGGGGCGGGGTGATGGAAAGCGGGAGAATGGGGCGGGTGATGGAAAGCGGGAGAATGGGGCGGGGTGATGGAAAGCGGGAGAATGGGGCGGGTGATGGAAAGCGGGAGAATGGGGCGGGGTGAGGGAAAGCGGGAGAATGGGGCGGGGGGGTGATGGAAAGCGGGAGAGGGGGCGGGGTGATGGAACGCGGAATGGGGCGGGGTGATGGAAAGCGGGAGAATGGGGCGGGGTGATGGAAAGCGGGAGAATGGGGCGGGGTGATGGAAAGCGGGAGAATGGGGCGGGGTGATGGAAAGCGGGAGAACGGGCGGGGTGATGGAAAGCGGGAGAATGGGGCGGGGTGATGGAAAGCGGGAGAATGGGGCGGGGTGATGGAAAGCGGGAGAATGGGGCGGGTGATGGAAAGCGGGAGAATGGGGCGGGGTGATGGAAAGCGGGAGAATGGGGCGGGTGATGGAAAGCGAGAGAATGGGGCGGGGTGATGGAAAGCGGGAGAATTGGGCGGGGTGATGGAAAGCGGGAGAATGGGGCGGGTGATGGAAAGCGGGAGAATGGGGCGGGTTGATGGAAAGCGGGAGAATGGGGCGGGGTGATGGAAAGCGGGAGAATGGGGCGGGGTGATGGAAAGCGGGAGAATGGGGCGGGTGATGGAAAGCGGGAGAACGGGCGGGGTGATGGAAAGCGGGAGAACGGGGCGGGGTGATGGAAAGCGGGAGAATGGGGCGGGGTGATGGAAAGCGGGAGAATGGGGCGGGGTGATGGAAAGCGGGAGAATGGGGCGGGGTGATGGAAAGCGGGAGAATGGGGAGGGGTGATGGAAAGCGGGAGAATGGGGCGGGTGATGGAAAGCGGGAGAATGGGGCGGGGTGATGGAAAGCGGGAGAATGGGGCGGGGTGATGGAAAGCGGGAGAATGGGGCGGGGTGATGGAAAGCGGGAGAATGGGGCGGGGTGATGGAAAGCGGGAGAATGGGGTGGGGTGATGGAAAGCGGGAGAATGGGGCGGGGTGATGGAAAGCGGGAGAATGGGGCGGGGTGAGGGAAAGCGGGAGAATGGGGCGGGGTGATGGAAAGCGGGAGAATGGGGCGGGTGATGGAAAGCGGGAGAATGGGGCGGGTGATGGAAAGCGGGAGAATGGGGCGGGGTGATGGAAAGCGGGAGAATGGGGCGGTGTGATGGAAAGCGGGAGAATGGGGCGGGGTGATGGAAAGCGGGAGAACGGGGCGGGGTGATGGAAAGCGGGAGAATGGGGCGGGTGATGGAAAGCGGGAGAATGGGGCGGGGTGATGGAAAGCGGGAGAACGGGGCGGGGTGATGGAAAGCGGGAGAATTGGGCGGGGTGATGGAAAGCGGGAGAATTGGGCGGGGTGATGGAAAGCGGGAGAATTGGGCGGGGTGATGGAAAGCGGGAGAATGGGGCGGGTGATGGAAAGCGGGAGAACGGGGCGGGGTGATGGAAAGCGGGAGAATGGGGCGGGTTGATGGAAAGCGGGAGAATGGGGCGGGGTGATGGAAAGCGGGAGAATGGGGCGGGGTGATGGAAAGCGGAGAATGGGGCGGGGTGATGGAAAGCGGGAGAATGGGGCGGGGTGATGGAAAGCGGGAGAATTGGGCGGGGTGATGGAAAGCGGGAGAATGGGGCGGGGTGATGGAAAGCGGGAGAATGGGGCGGGGTGATGGAAAGCGGGAGAATGGGGCGGGGTGATGGAAAGCGGGAGAATGGGGCGGGGTGATGGAAAGCGGGAGAATGGGGCGGGGTGATGGAAAGCGGGAGAATGGGGCGGGGTGATGGAAAGCGGGAGAATGGGGCGGGGTGATGGAAAGCGGGAGAATGGGGCGGGGTGATGGAAAGCGGGAGAATGGGGCGGGGTGATGGAAAGCGGGAGAATGGGGCGGGGTGATGGAAAGCGGGAGAATGGGGCGGGGTGATGGAAAGCGGGAGAATGGGGCGGGGTGATGGAAAGCGGGAGAATGGGGCGGGGTGATGGAAAGCGGGAGAATGGGGCGGGGTGATGGAAAGCGGGAGAATGGGGCGGGGTGATGGAAAGCGGGAGAATGGGGCGGGGTGATGGAAAGCGGGAGAATGGGGCGGGGTGATGGAAAGCGGGAGAATGGGGCGGGGTGATGGAAAGCGGGAGAATGGGGCGGGGTGATGGAAAGCGGGAGAATGGGGCGGGGTGATGGAAAGCGGGAGAATGGGGCGGGGTGATGGAAAGCGGGAGAATGGGGCGGGGTGATGGAAAGCGGGAGAATGGGGCGGGGTGATGGAAAGCGGGAGAATGGGGCGGGGTGATGGAAAGCGGGAGAATGGGGCGGGTGATGGAAAGAGGGAGAATGGGGCGGGGTGATGGAAAGCGGGAGAATGGGGCGGGGTGATGGAAAGCGGAGAATGGGGCGGGGTGATGGAAAGCGGGAGAATGGGGCGGGGTGATGGAAAGCGGGAGAATGGGGCGGGGTGATGGAAAGCGGGAGAATGGGGCGGGGTGATGGAAAGCGGGAGAATGGGGCGGGGTGATGGAAAGCGGGAGAATGGGGCGGGGTGATGGAAAGCGGGAAAATGGGGCGGGGTGATGGAAAGCGGGAGAATGGGGCGGGGTGATGGAAAGCGGGAGAATGGGGCGGGGTGATGGAAAGCGGAGAAGGGGGGCGGGTTGGGAAAGCGGGAGAATGGGGCGGGGTGATGGAAAACGGGAGAATGGGGCGGGGTGATGGAAAGCGGGAGAATGGGGCGGGGTGATGGAAGCGGAGAATGGGGCGGGGTGATGGAAAGCGGGAGAATGGGGCGGGGTGATGGAAAGCGGGAGAATGGGGCGGGGTGATGGAAAGCGGGAGAATGGGGCGGGGTGATGGAAAGCGGGAGAATGGGGCGGGGTGATGGAAAGCGGGAGAATGGGGGGGGGGTGATGGAAAGCGGGAGAATGGGGCGGGGTGATGGAAAGCGGGAGAATGGGGCGGGGTGATGGAAGGAGGGAGAATGGGGCGGGGTGATGGAAAGCGGAGAATGGGGCGGGGTGATGGAAAGCGGGAGAATGGGGCGGGGTGATGGAAAGCGGGAGAATGGGGCGGGGTGATGGAAAGCGGGAGAATTGGGCGGGGTGATGGAAAGCGGGAGAATGGGGCGGGGTGATGGAAAGCGGGAGAATGGGGCGGGGTGATGGAAAGCGGGAGAATGGGGCGGGGTGATGGAAAGCGGGAGAATGGGGCGGGGTGATGGAAAGCGGGAGAATGGGGCGGGGTGATGGAAAGCGGGAGAATGGGGCGGGGTGATGGAAAGAGGGAGAATGGGGCGGGGTGATGGAAAGCGGGAGAATGGGGCGGGGTGATGGAAAGCGGGAGAATGGGGCGGGGTGATGGAAAGCGGGAGAATGGGGCGGGGTGATGGAAAGCGGGAGAATGGGGCGGGTGATGGAAAGCGGGAGAATGGGGCGGGGTGATGGAAAGCGGGAGAATGGGGCGGGGTGATGGAAAGCGGGAGAATGGGGCGGGGTGATAGAAAGCGGGAGAATGGGGCGGGGTGATGGAAAGCGGGAGAATGGGGCGGGGTGATGGAAAGCGGGAGAAGGGGGCGGGGTGATGGAAAGCGGGAGAATGGGGCGGGGTGATGGAAAGCGGGAGAATGGGGCGGGGTGATGGAAAGCGGGAGAATGGGGCGGGGTGATGGAAAGCGGGAGAATGGGGCGGGGTGATGGAAAGCGGAGAATGGGGCGGGGTGATGGAAAGCGGGAGAATGGGGCGGGGTGATGGAAAGCGGGAGAATGGGGCGGGGTGATGGAAAGCGGGAGAAGGGGGCGGGGTGATGGAAAGCGGGAGAATGGGGCGGGTGATGGAAAGCGGGAGAATGGGGCGGGGTGATGGAAAGCGGGAGAATGGGGCGGGGTGGGGGGGGGAAAAGAATCATGGAAAGCGGGAGAATGGGGCGGGGTGATGGAAAGCGGGAGAATGGGGCGGGTGATGGAAAGCGGGAGAATGGGGCGGGGTGATGGAAAGCGGGAGAATGGGGCGGGGTGATGGAAAGCGGAGAATGGGCGGGGTGATGGAAAGCGGGAGAAGGGGGCGGGGTGATGGAAAGCGGGAGAATGGGGCGGGGTGATGGAAAGCGGGAGAATGGGGCGGGGTGATGGAAAGCGGGAGAATGGGGCGGGGTGATGGAAAGCGGGAGAAAGGGGCGGGGTGATGGAAAGCGGAGAATGGGGCGGGGTGATGGAAAGCGGGAGAATGGGGCGGGGTGATGGAAAGCGGGAGAATGGCGGGGTGATGGAAAGCGGGAGAATGGGGCGGGGTGATGGAAAGCGGGAAAAGAATGGGGGCGGTGATGGAAAGCGGAGAATGGGGCGGGGTGATGGAAAGCGGGAGAGGTGATGGAAAGCGGGAGAATGGGGCGGGGTGATGGAAAGCGGGAGAATGGGGCGGGGTGATGAAAAGCGGGAGAATGGGGCGGGGTGATGGAAAACGGGAGAATGGGGCGGGGTGATGGAAAGCGGGAGAATGGGGCGGGGTGATGGAAAGCGGGAGAATGGGGCGGGGTGATGGAAAGCGGGAGAATGGGCGGGGTGATGGAAAGCGGAGAATGGGGGCGGGGTGATGGAAAGCGGGAGAATGGGGCGGGTGATGGAAAGCGGGAGAATGGGGCGGGGTGATGGAAAGCGGGAGAAGGGGGCGGGGTGATGGAAAGCGGGAGAATGGGGCGGGGTGATGGAAAGCGGGAGAATGGGGCGGGGTGATGGAAAGCGGGAGAATGGGGCGGGGTGATGGAAAGCGGGAGAATGGGGCGGGGTGATGGAAAGCGGGAGAATGGGGCGGGGTGATGGAAAGCGGAGAATGGGGCGGGGTGATGGAAAGCGGGAGAATGGGGCGGGGTGATAGAAAGCGGGAGAATGGGGCGGGGTGATGGAAAGCGGGAGAATGGGGCGGGTGATGGAAAGCGGGAGAATGGGGCGGGGTGATGGAAAGCGGGAGAATGGGGCGGGGTGATAGAAAGCGGGAGAATGGGGCGGGGTGATGGAAAGCGGGAGAATGGGGCGGGGTGATGGAAAGCGGAGAATGGGGCGGGGTGATGGAAAGCGGGAGAATGGGGCGGGTGATGGAAAGCGGGAGAATGGGGCGGGGTGATGGAAAGCGGGAGAATGGGGCGGGTGATGGAAAGCGGGAGAATGGGGCGGGGTGATGGAAAGCGGAGAATGGGGCGGGGTGATGGAAAGCGGGAGAATGGGGCGGGGTGATGGAAAGCGGGAGAATGGGGCGGGGTGATGGAAAGCGGGAGAATGGGGCGGGGTGATGGAAAGCGGGAGAATGGGGCGGGGTGATGGAAAGCGGGAGAATGGGGCGGGGTGATGGAAAGCGGGAGAAGGGGGCGGGGTGATGGAAAGCGGGAGTATGGGGCGGGGTGATGGAAAGCGGGAGAGGGGCGGGGTGATGGAAGCGAATGGGCGGGGTGATGGAAAGCGGGAGAATGGGGCGGGGTGATGGAAAGCGGGAGAATGGGGCGGGGTGATGGAAAGCGGGAGAATGGGGCGGGGTGATGGAAAGCGGGAGAATGGGGCGGGGTGATGGAAAGCGGGAGAATGGGGCGGGGTGATGGAAAGCGGGAGAATGGGGCGGGGTGATGGAAAGCGGGAGAATGGGGCGGGGTGATGGAAAGCGGGAGAAGGGGGCGGGGTGATGGAAAGCGGGAGAATGGGGCGGGGTGATGGAAAGCGGAGAATGGGGCGGGGTGATGGAAAGCGGGAGAATGGGGCGGGGTGATGGAAAGAGGGAGAATGGGGCGGGGTGATGGAAAGCGGGAGAAGGGGGCGGGGTGATGGAAAGCGGGAGAATGGGGCGGGGTGATGGAAAGCGGGAGAATGGGGCGGGGTGATGGAAAGCGGGAGAATGGGGCGGGTGATGGAAAGCGGGAGAATGGGGCGGGTGATGGAAAGCGGGAGAATGGGGCGGGGTGATGGAAAGCGGGAGAATGGGGCGGGGTGATGGAAAGCGGGAGAATGGGGCGGGGTGATGGAAAGCGGGAGAATGGGGCGGGGTGATGGAAAGCGGGAGAATGGGGCGGGTGATGGAAAGCGGGAAAATGGGGCGGGGTGATGGAAAGCGGGAGAATGGGGCGGGTGATGGAAAGCGGGAGAATGGGGCGGGGTGATGGAAAGCGGGAGAATGGGGCGGGTGATGGAAAGCGGGAGAATGGGGCGGGTGATGGAAAGCGGGAGAATGGGGCGGGGTGATGGAAAGCGGGAGAATGGGGCGGGGTGATGGAAAGCGGGAGAAGGGGGCGGGGTGATGGAAAGCGGGAGAATGGGGCGGGGTGATGGAAAGCGGAGAATGGGCGGGGTGATGGAAAGCGGGAGAATGGGGCTGGGTGATGGAAAGCGGGAGAATTGGGCGGGGTGATGGAAAGCGGGAGAATGGGGCGGGGTGATGGAAAGCGGGAGAATGGGGCGGGTGATGGAAAGCGGGAGAATGGGGCGGGGTGATGGAAAGCGGGAGAATGGGGCGGGGTGATGGAAAGCGGGAGAATGGGGCGGGGTGATAGAAAGCGGGAGAATGGGGCGGGGTGATGGAAAGCGGGAGAATGGGGCGGGGTGATGGAAAGCGGGAGAATGGGGCGGGTGATGGAAAGCGGGAGAATGGGGCGGGG
>CANIUD010000522.1:0-78006 GCA_947470075.1 Closterium sp. Yama58-4 | reverse complement strand
CCCATTCTCCCTCTTTCCATCACCCCGCCCCATTCTCCCCTTTCCATCACCCCGCCCATTCTCCCGCTTTCCCCACCCCACCCATTCTCCCGCTTTCCCAACTCCGCCCCATTCTCCCGCTTACCATCACCCCGCCCCATTCTCCCTCTTTCCATCACCCCGCACCATTCTCCCTCTTTCCATCACCCCGCCCCATTCTCCTCTTCCATCACCCCGCCCCATTCTCCCTCTTTCCATCACCCCACCCCATTCTCCCGCTTTCCATCAACCCGCCCCATTCTCCCTCTTTCCATCACCCCGCCCCATTCTCCCTCTTTCCATCACCCCGCCCCATTCTCCCTCTTTCCATCACCCCGCTCCATTCTCCCTCTTTCCATCACCCCGCCCCATTCTCCCTCTTTCCATCACCCCGCCCCATTCTCCCTCTTTCCATCACCCCGCCCCATTCTCCTTCTTTCCATCACCCCGCCCAAAATCTCCCTCTTTCCATCACCCCGCCCCATTCTCCCTCTTTCCATCACCCCGCCCCATTCTCCCTCTTTCCATCACCCCGCCCCATTCTCCCTCTTTCCATCACCCCGCCCCATTCTCCCTCTTTCCATCACCCCGCCCCATTCTCCCTCTTTCCATCACCCCGCCCCATTCTCCCTCTTTCCATCACCCCGCCCCATCCTCCCGCTTTCCATCACCCCGCCCCATTCTCCCGCCTTCCATCACCCCGCCCCATTCTCCCGCTTTCCATCACCCCGCCCCATTCTCGTGAGCATTGTGACCAGCGAGCATCGTGACTAGCGAGCATCGTGACTACCGAGCATCGTGACTAGCGAGCATCGTGACCAGCGAGCATCGTGACTAGCGAGCATCGTGACCAGCGAGCATCGTGACCAGCGAGCATCGTGACCAGCGAGCATCGTGACCAGCGAGCATCGTGACCAGCGAGCATCGTGATTAGCGAGCATCGAGACCGGTGAGCATCGTGACTAGCGAGCATCGTGACAAGCGATTATCGTGACTATCGAGCATCGTGACTAGCATCGTGATTGACATCGTGAGAATGTAAAACCGTTAAGATGTATAAGTAAATTTCAAATAAATTCCTTTATCAATCCGTTAAAATGATTGAAACCAATTATCCTAAAAATAGATTGTTCAATCAGATCAAAGAAAAACATAGTAATACTAAGAGAAGCTAATCTAAAGAGGAAAAAAAAATAATTGATAACCTAGTAGATTTAGCTAGCTTATGGATATGTTAAATCGCTACAACGCAATGGCGCAACGATCGAGCGGCGTAATGATTGAGCGGCGCAGCGACGCAACGAGGTCGGGAGGAACGGGATCCTACAGGATCCTACAGGACGTGATTTGCGTTTGTTTCTTGGTCGCTGCGGAACTGGTCGAGGAAGAGACGCTCTTAGAAGATTACGTCGCGGGCATGGACGGTCTTCTGGCTGAGGAGGTCCAGCACGGTCCACGCCTTGTATTCGTGGCTGATGCCGAGGTGAATCCCCCAGCGCGCGCGGCTGGCGAACTTGCCGATGGTTGATGTAGGCGGGCGGTATTGAACCATGCATCCCCATACGCGGAGCATGGAGGTATCTCCCTTGGTTCCTGTCCACTTGATGTGCGGGGACAAGTTGCCGGTATTTGCGGTGGTCGAAAGCAGGTTGTGCACCCGCACGGCGTGGTGCATCGCGTAAGTCCAGTAGATCGGCGGCAGTTTCGACTGCTTCATCAGCGCGCGCACCTTCGTCATCAGCGTGCGGTTCGTTCGCTCAGCTACGCCCTGGTGCTGGTGCGCGTAGGGGAGGGAGATGTGATGCTCGATCCCCTTTTGTGTTAGGAATGTCTGCATCTGATTGCTCTTGAATTCTGCCGCGCCGTCAGACTGCCAAATCTTGAGCTTCTTTCCAGATTGCCGCTCCGCATGCGGCAGCCAGAGGCGAAATACCTCGTAGGCTCTGTCGCGCGACTCCACGTTCACGACCCACACATAGCGCAAGAAATCGCTGAAGGTGAGAGTGTATAGCTCGTCCTCGACTCCGCGATGCCCCACGTTCAAGAAATCGCTGTACACCTTCTGCAGCTTGGGGTAGCGGTTGGTTCCAGGTTCGAGCAGCGGGAACGGTTGGTGGCTCAGCGCAGCTTCGGGGCAGACGGTGCAGTTGCGCGGATATGTCGCGCCACTCACTTCGGAGCCATCAGGGCGCAGGAGTGCGCCAGGAGCGAAGACACCTGCGTCGATGCAGTTTTCCAGCGTCGCGCGAGAAGGATGTCCGAGGCGCTGGTGCCAGAGTGCATCGTCAGCGCGAAAGCCGGAGGTGCGCATATAGCGCGCGCGTGCTTCCTCAGGGTCTTCGTCAGGTGCAGGAACGGGTTCTGCTGCTACTTCTTCTACTTCTTCTTCTTCTGCCGCGGTAGTCAGCATCAGCGCCAAGAACTCTCTGTCGCGAATTTCAGAAAGTGGGATGTTGGTCCCAGGGATAGTTCCAGGGACTAAGGTAGGTTGGCGTGGCTCAAGGGCAGGTCCGTAGACGGTGCGACGCGGGGTTGACGGCTCGTTGCCCCAGATGATGGTGTCCCAAGGGTCGCGACGCGGGGGAATATCTGCAAGAGGTGGTGCGAGTGGTATGTGGCGCGGGGGACGACCGAGAGGAGCGACTGCAAGTGCTGCTTCGGTTTCTTCAGCTTCTTCCTCTTCCCCCCTTCGTTCTTCGCGGGAAGTGCACCAGCCGCTGTCTGCGGCGGTAGGTACGGCGCCCCATCCGCCGCTCGCGTTGGCCCATGTTCCGCCGTTGTCTCCCCATCCACCGGTGTCGCTTGTTCCCCATCCGCCAGCGCTTCCCCACCCCCTTCATTGGAGGCACTCTCTTCCGCTTCGGCTCCCCATGCGCCGCAAGCGAAGGTGCCGCGCGCTTCGGCGAGGCTTTGCTGGCGAAGCTCTTCGGCTCCGCGGCGCGCCAGTTCTTCCTCTTGCTCCACGGTGAGTTTTGCCGAGGGGTCGAGCCGATGAGGGTACACCTTTCGGAATTCCTCGAGAGTGTAGGGGCACGGAACTCCTCGTGAGTCCAAGCTTCCGTGGCGTTGTCCGCGCAGGATATTGTCGAGCCGCTGGGAGGGAGGTCCAGCGTGGGGGCTTTGGTCGGTGCCGAACACGCGGCGAGTAGTCTCCTCGACCTCGAGCTGCGACATCCCTTCTTCTGGTGGCGCGTGGCACTCTGCTTCAGCGATGGCGGCAAGTCCGCGGCCCGCAATCGCGCTTGTTGAGGTCGTCGGCGTGTGACAATCCCTGCATATGCCGTCGGGGTCGGGGTTGTGTAACGCCGTTTCGCGTGGGTGAGGATGGTGTGGCACCCACGGCTTGCCGTCAGGGTGCTTCCAGTCCCTGCAGTGGATGTGCGCGAAGCGTAGTGGCACGAGGTCAATCAGCTCGTGCGAATCGCCGCTGCAGTCGGGGATGTCAACGTCCAGGACGTACACTCCATTTTCGGAGTGTGCTCGTCCGATCTGCCTGCGGAGGAAGTTGCGCGCCTCATAGTGCAGCAGGATATCTCTCGTCGCGCGATCCGTGCTGAGGTCGACGCCGCAATCCATCAGCTGTGCGGTGGACAGGAGGTTGAAACGCAGGTTCTGGACGATCAGCACATCGTTGAGCGTGATGTGCGTGCGGCTCCCGCGTGCTTTGAGCACGACGATGCCTTACGCGCTTGCGCGCAGGCGCGTGTTGTTCGCCACGGTGACGTAAGTGACGGCAGGGGTGGGGACGGTGTTAGATATGTAACGCTCGGAGCCCACCATATGCTGGCCGCAGCAGCTGTCCAGGTACCAGGTGTTGTAGCGCTTGTTGTCGTCACGGGCGAGCAGCGCCAGTCGCGGCGTGACGATGTGCGGAGTGTCGAACTTCAAAAATTGCTCGCGCGAGAGCCAATCAAGTGGCGCCACCCGCATATCCGGTACGTGCAGGGGGACTTTCAAGCAGCGGGACTGGAAGATTCCAGTCTTGGTCGTCGTCGTCGGTGAAATCGTGGCGCGGACAGAACGGATTGTTGTTGGTGAATGCGCCAATGGGGTGCGGTGCCGGCTCAGGTGAAGGCGAGCGGACACGGCGACGACGCGACTCGCCTGTAATGGCCATGTTGCTCATGACATTGCGAACTGGGGCAGTCGATGACAACTGCTGCTGCTGATGCTGAACCGCTGGGTTCAGATTGCGCGCGGAAGGGGGCTGATACCCCTGGGCTGGACGCACGTCGCCTCATGCGTCTTGACGGCCGGGCCAGGTCCTCGGATTGGTCTGGCGAGGGCGGGATCGGTTCTTGCATCGATCCGCCAGATGCCCGAAATTTCTGCAGATATTGCAGTAGAGGCGCCGTGGCTTTCGCTCTTCAGTGTTGTCGGCGTAGAAGGCGAGCCGTTCGCGTTCCTGTCGCGGCGCTGGTCGCTGCTGATCCATATCCCTCTGTTCGACGAGAAGGGCGGCGCAAAGGGCGGCCTCCGAGATGACCCCCTGCTGTCGGAGAAGCGCCTTGCAGGGCCGCCACTCTGGGCCGAGCCCTTGAAGCACGATGTTGACGAAGATTTCCTCTGAAATCGTGCTTCCCAGCTTCACGATTTGATCGCGAAGGCTCCGACAGCGATTGAGATAGTTGTTGACCTTCTTCCCTGCGGTCATCTTGGTTTCCAGGAGTTCCTGGAGTAGTCGGCTCGAAGAGACAGAGTCCTTGGGCTGATAGACACCTGTCAGGTGTCGCCAGGCGTTAAGGGCTGGAGCAGCCGAGGTCTTGTAGGAACGAATGTTGAGCTGCTCCGCCGGCGACATGTTCCGCAGGAGCACCCCGTACGCCATCAACGATTCGTCGTAGTACCTTGCCTTGGCGTCGTCGGTGTCCTCATCGGGCTCCGCGTAGCTCCCGTCAAAATAGTGGAAGATTCGGGCGTTCTGCAACAGGAGCTCCAACTCGAAGCTCCAGGTATAAAAGTCTCTGCCGTCAAAACAGGTACTTGTCTTTATTTTTGATATGCTGAGAAACCTTGATTGAGCGGAGAGAATTGCCTCTTCGCTGGGACGGGGAGTCTTGGGGGTTGAGCCATTGGTGTCGAGGGAGAATGTTTGCGGGGTGGCGTTCTGGCCAGTCGGGGCCGGTTGAGAGGGTTGCGAGGATGTTCCCGCATCGCCATTCCGCAATGTTTGGAGTCCTTGCTCCAAGCTGGTGAGTCGCTGAAGAAGTTGTGCGAGAACTTCGGAACCGATCGTCGTCGTGTTCTCGCTTGTCGCAGCCGGGTTGGGTTGCGCTTCAGCCGTCAGATTAGTCTGATCACCAGATCCTCCGGCCATCTTCACTCGTGAGCGTGTGCCGGACGCCACTTTCCGAATGTCGCAATTTTCGGGACTGGCAGTGCGAAGGATTCCCGAGCTGCTCTCATACCATGCTGCGATCAGAAGTTGATCGTAGCCCAGGATCTACTCAGGAAGGTTCGCACGCAATGTTGGTGGGCCCTTGACCTCAATAGCTGAGTGAATGTAAATGCTTGAGATAATAAAACATGCAAACAAGATGATATAAATAAGAGTACAAGGGAATACGAAAAGACCTAACTAGCCATGTACCCTAAGGGGTACATTCCCTTATTCAAATACATCCCCAACCGTGCGGCGCGTACAGTTTCGTAACTGTTCCCGCCAAATCCATCCTGCCTGCAGCTGTGCAATGCCGTCTGCTTCCGACGGTCTAGATGTGCTGTAACCGTCTGACTCTTCGCGTTCGTTTCCAGCTGTCTAACGCTTCGCGTTCGTTCCCAATATTGCCTGCTTCCTTTTGCTACGGTGAGGAGTGCACAGTAATATCAAATATTACTATTTGTAACAATACCAAGAGAAGCTAATCTAAAGAGGAAAAAAATTAATTGATAACCTAGCAGATTTAGCTAGCTTATGGATATGTTAAATCGCTACAACGCAATGGCGTAACGATCGAGCGGCGCAGCGACGCAACGACGCAACGGCGCAACGATCCGACGGTGCAATGATGACATACGATGTAATAAATCGCAGCAGCGTAATGACTCAATGGCGGATCTGCATTTACTAGAAATACTACATATTATAATGTATGTTCCATTTTAGACTAGCTAGTATATGTGGCACATTGTAATAATATTGGAACATTATAATATCTTGACTAGCGAGCATCATGACTAGCGAGCATCGTGACCAGCGAGCATCGTGACTAGCGAGCATCGTGAATACCGAGCATCGTGACTAGCGAGCATCGTGACCAGCGAGCATCGTGACTAGCGAGCATCGTGACCAGCGAGCATCGTGACCAGCGAGCATCGTGACCAGTGAGCATCAAGACCAGCGAGCATCGTGACCAGCAAGCATCGTGATTTGCGAGCATCGTGACCGGCGAGCATCGTGACTAGCGAGCATCGTGACCGGCGAGCATCGTGACAAGCGATTATCGTGACTAGCGAGCATCGTGACTAGCATCGTGGGCATCGTGATTGACATCGTGAGAATTTGAACCGTTAAGATGTATAAGTAATTTCAAATAAATTCCCTTAACAATCCGTTTTAAACTGATTGAAACCAATTATTCTACAAATAGATTGTTCAATCCGATCAAAGAAAAACAAAATAATACTAAGAGACGCTAATCTAAAGAGGAAAAGAAATTAATTGATAACCTAGTAGATTTAGCTGGCTTATGGATATGTTAAATCGCTACAACGCAATGGCGCAACGATCGAGCGGCGTAATGATTGAGCGGCGCAGCGAGGTAACGACGCAACGAGGCAACAACGCAACGGCGCAACGATCCGACGGTGCAATGATGACATACAATGTTGTTAGAATCTAGCAACAGGAATAGCAGGATGTAGGAGTACAAGTAGTAAACCCTAATTGGGTTGTACCCCACTACATCCTAGACAATATGCAGCACATATAGTTTGACACACCCCCATAGGCAAAGTGGGGGAGAACAAGGGGTCACACGACCAGTCAAGAGAAGCAAAACAAGCTCAGGGTGGATCACAACGTCACCACACATTCCGAGCACAAGCAAAGGGCCACAAGGCCAGTTCACATGCAGAGATATATATGCAGCAATAACAGTACAGTGATGGCTACCTAGCAAGAGCCAGCATGCAGGTATATATATAGATCACAGTACAAGCAGAGACTACAGCAAGTGTGGAAACGTAGGCACAAGGCCCAACAGAGTACAACAGCGCTGATGATCACCAGACAGAAGTGCCTTGGTGAATATATCAGCAGTGTTGGCCCGAGTGGCCACGTGGCGAAGACGAAGCTGACCTCGCTGCTGCAACTCTCGAGCCAGGAAGTAACGCAGAGCAATGTGCTTCGTTCTGTGCTCCACTCTGTGCTCCTCACACAAGGCAATGGCCGCCTTGTTGTCAACGTACAGCACTCGAGGAGAACGAGGCCGCTCACCCAAGTCAGTCAGCAGGTAGGTGAGCCAGCGTAGCTCCTGCGCAGCCATGGCGGTGGCGTAGATCTCAGCCTCACAACTGGAGCTGAGAACAGAAGACGAGCGTATAGACCGCCAAGAAACTGAGCCAGAGCCAAGGCTGAAGGTGTAACCCTGTGACGACCGCTGTGTAGTCTGGTCGTCAACCCAAGACGCGTCTGAGTGCCCCGTGAGGACCACCTCACTCCATCCTCCAAGCACGAGCCCCATGCCCGATGTACTGCACAAGTAGCGCAGTACCCTCTTAGCAGCAGCCATGTGCTCTGGTCGGTGCCTACCAGGAGCCACGTAGCGAGCGAGAAGGCCAAGAGGGTACGCAAGGTCAAAACGAGTGCAGGTCATCAGGTACATGAGGCAGCCCACTAGCTCTGGGTAAGGCCCACTCGGCTCTACGGACTCGTCCGAAGGTGGAGCTGAGAGCGAGTGACCTGTAGCCAGAGGAGTGTGCTGTGGCGAGGACCAGGTGAAGCCGAAGCGCTGAAGTACCTGCTGCACCATGTGTGACTGAGTCAGTGTGATGGTGCGGCGTGCTCTGTCCCGGGTGATCTGCAAGCCAAGGTAACTGCGCAGCACACCCAGGTCTGTGCACGTGTGTCTCTTCTGCAGCTCCGACTTCACCAAGGCGAGAGCCTCAGTGTCAGCAGTGGCAAAGACCAAGTCTTCAACGTACACGAGGATGTAGAACGGTGGCAGCGAAGTGTCGGTGCGCAGGAACAGCGACGGGTCAGCTGTCGAAGGAGCAAACCCAAGAGCCGCCAGTGTCGTCCTCAGTGTGTCGTGCCACTCACGTGGTGCCTAGCGGAGACCGTAGACTAGTCGCCAGAGGCTCCACTGGGTACCAGGAGGGAACGACCCAGTGAAGGAAAGCGTTCTCCCGCTTTCCATCACCCCGCCCCATTCTCCCGCTTTACATCACCCAGCCCCATTCTCCCGCTTTCCATCACCCCGCCCCATTCTCCCGCTTTCCATCGCCCCGCCCCATTCTCTTACTTTCCATCACCCCGCCCCATTCTCCCTCTTTCCATCACCCCGCCTCATTCTCCCTTTCCATCACCCCGCCCCATTCTCCCGCTTTCCCTCACCCCGCCCCATTCTCCCGCTTTCCCTCACCCCGCCCCATTCTCCCACTTTCCATCACCCCGCCCCATTCTCCCACTTTCCATCACCCCGCCCCATTCTCCCGCTTTCCATCACCCCGCCCCATTCTCCCGCTTTCCATCACCCCGCTCCATTCTCCCGCTTTCCATCACCCCGCCCCATTCTCCCGCTTTCCATCACCCCGCCCCATTCTCCCGCTTTACATCACCCAGCCCCATTCTCCCGCTTTCCATCACCCCGCCCCATTCTCTCGCTTTCCATCAACCCGCCCCATTCTCCCTCCTTCCATCACCCCGCCCCATTCTGCCTCCTTCCATCACCCCGCCCCATTCTGCCGCTTTCCATCACCCCGCCCCATTCTCCCGCTTTCCACCACCCCGCCCCATACTCCCACTTTCCATCACCCCGCCGCACTCTCCCGCTTTCCATCACCCCGCCCCATTCTCCCGCTTTCCATCACCTTGCCCCATTCTCCCGCTTTCCATCACCCCGCCCCATTCTCCCGCTTTCCATCACCCCGCCCCATTCTCCCGCTTTCCATCACCCCGCCCCTTTCTCCCGCTTTCCATCACCCCGCCCCATTCTCCCGCTTTCCATCACCCCGCCCCATTCTCCCACTTTCCATCACCCCGCCCCATTCTCCCTCTTTCCATCACCCCGCCCTATTCTCCCGCTTTCCATCACCTCGCCCCATTCTCCCGCGCTTTCCCTCACCCCGCCCCATTCTCCCGCTTTCCATCACCCCGCCCCATTCTCCCACTTTCCATCACCCCGCCCCATTCTCCAACGCAGCAGTAGACTCAAACGACGGGTCAGTGACAACAGTGTCTAGCAGACGCGTGACAGTAGGTTGCTCAGCACGAAACCGGTCAGACGCAGGGTCCGGAACGTCAGGCAAAGAGGGCGCAGGAGGAGACGGCAGAGGAACAGGCTGCGGAGCAGAGGAAGGACGACGGACTATGAGGTGTGCGCAGGGGACAGCCGGCTGACGCGACCGAGGAACACAACGACCGGTACGACTAGGACGAACAGGCGAGACAGGACGTGACGGAGGCTCACGACGCTCAGCAGGACTACCAGTCTGCTCAGTGTAGGGAGAAGGAGCAGGTAGCGGTGAGCCAGGCTGTAACGGAAGACCAGTAGACGACGGGAGAATAAGAACCTGACGAAGAACAGAGTCAGACGGCGGCAGAGACGATGGAGACGGCGGAGCGAAGAACAGGCGTGTCGGCGCAGCTGTACCAGTACCGGCAGCTCCAGCAGCTCCAGTACCTCCAGCAGCTCCAGCACCTCCAGCAGCTTTAGAAGCTCCAGTCCCAGAACCGACACCTCCAGTCCCAGGGTCTCCAACCTCAGTGTCTCCAGCAGCAGCACCCCCAGAACCAGCACCTCCAGTCCCAGGGTCTCCAGTCTCAGTGTCTCCAGCAGCAGCACCTCCAGACGCAGCACCCCCAGCCCCAGCAGCTCCAGTACCTCCAGTACGAGCACCTTCGGAGCCAGCGACTCCAGCACCTCCAGTAGACAAAGGACCAGCACCACTCCTAGCTCCAGGGACGTCAGCAGAAGTAACTCCAGCAGCAGAGCCCCGGGCTCCAGCAGCGCGACCCTGACGCGACCGTACCAGTCTTGCAGCTGCTGTGAGGTGAGAGGCACACGTGGACGAAGGCGGCTACTCCAAGGAGACCGCGCAACAGCAGACTCAGAACCCTCAGCGCCCGCACCCCCAACGGCTCCAGAACCTCCGGTGTCAGTACCCACAGCGCCAGTAGCTCCAACGGCTCCAGAACCTCCAGCGCGAGCACCCTCAGCAGCTCCAGAACCTCCAGCTCCAGCGCCACCAGTACTAGGCCCTCCAACAGCTCCCGAACCTCCAGCGCCAGCACCCTCAGTAGCTCCAGAACCTCCAGCGTCAGTACAGCCAAGCTCAGCACCCCCAGACCCCTCACACTCAGGCTCAGCACCACCAGGCTCCACACCCTCAAGCTCCGCACCCTCAGGCTCAGTACCCCCAGGCTCAGCACCCCCAGGCTCCGCACCCCCAGGCTCAGCACCCACAGAAGTAGCACCCCGAGCAGGACCACCCTCAGTAGGACCTGAGTCACCAGTGACCTCAACCGGCGCAGTCAAGGGAGGAGGGTCTACCTGAGAAACACCTGAAGGAGCAGGACCTGGAGCGGGGAAGGGGTCTACCTGGGGAGCACCTGGAGCGAGGAAGAGCGGCGGGGGGGGGGAGCGAGGCAGTGCGGTAGGGGAAGTGACGGTAAAAGGGAACCGACTCGTCGAACGTATCGTCCTGAGACGCAAAGACACGGCGCGAGCTGGGGTGGTAAAACTGCCAACCAGGCGCGTCAAGGACAAAGCCAAGGAAGACACATGGAACAGCGCGGGCGGAGAGCTTGTCCGCGGTGGTATCGCGGACAAAGGCACGAGCACCCCAGACCCGGAAACGCGACGCATCGCCAACCTTCCCCGTCCACAGCAGTGTGGGCGAGGTCTCGGGCAAGGAGACACGGGGCCAGAGGTTGAGCTGATGCGCGGCGTACCGGACCGCAAACGGCCACACAAAATGGGGGGCAGCCGCATGGATCATGGAGGTACGAGCGACCTCCATGACTAAGCCAATGCGGCGCTCAGCAACCCCATTCTGCTGCGGAGAGGCCGGAAGCGTGAACGTCTGGCGGATGCCGCGCTCCGCACAGTAGGCTGCCAAGAGGTCGGAGGAGAACTCACCACCTCTGTCAGAGTGCAGACGCAGGACAGGAAAGTCCGACCGGAACCGCTCGCGGAGCTGGAGACGAACTGCGCGGATCTAGGGGATCAAAACAGCAGGGACATCCGCCTTGCTCCGCAAGGGGAAGACCGTGGTGTAACGCGTGTAGTCGTCGACAACCAGCAGGAAGTACCGCTCGTGGCCCGGTCCCTGGACGCGGGCTGGGCCCCACACGTCCAGGTGGAGCGTCTGCAGTGGAGCCTCTGTGGGAGGAAACGAGGAGGAGTGAGGAGCGGCGCGCTGCCGCCCCTCGACGCAAGAAATGCAGGGCGGTGCAGGCGAGGGAGGGAGGGCAGGCAGAGACCTGGGAAGACCAGAGACCAGGGAGCGATAGTGCATGCTATGAAGGCGAGGCAGGGAGGGGTGACCAAGGCGGTGGTGCCACAGGAGAGTGTCGTGCGACAAAGCGCGACACTCGTAGGGGGCCGCCAGCTGACCAGACGTAGACGCAGACGTAGCTACCTGAGGTGACTCAGTGGTCAGTGTGTACAAACTCGAGCCAGGTGCACGGGTGAACGTGGCCAAGTGCCGGCCCGTCCTAGCACACGTACAGTGAGTCACTCGCTGACTCGCAGGAGTGAACTGGTCAACCCCCCGATCCTGGAGGTCAGCTCCACTCACCAATTTCGTAGAGAACGAGGGGAGGTAAAGACCTGACAGCGAGCCGGACGGGGCGGCCGGACACGGCAGAACCGTGGAGTAGTGGGCAAGGACTGGCACCCCAGAGGGGTCCGCCAGGGAGACTGGAACTGGCCGATTAAGCGGCGTGAGTGTGGTGCAGTCGCGAAAAAAGGAGCGAGAAGCTCTTGAGTCAAGGGTGAAGGTGTGCGAGACCGCAGTGGGCGCAGTACCAGAGAGAGCAGACTCACCAGCACCTGAAGCCATGGCCTCACCAGTACCTAGAGCAGTAGACGTACTAGCACCGAGAGCAGCAGCCTCACCAGCACCTAGAGCAGGAGACGCACTAGCACCTAGAGTAGCAGCCTCACCAGCACCGAGAGCAGCAGGCTCTATACCAGGGTCAGGCGGTACGCACAGGTAACAGGCACGGTCAGCACTAGTAGGCAATGCATACATGGCAGTGATAATAGCATCATAGTTAAGCGCAAAGATATCTACCCTCTGTCCATGCAGCTCCAGCCAGGTGGGGAGCTCAGCCTCGTCGCCAAACACTGTGCGCCAGTCGTCGCTCAGACGGGCGAAGCAGCGGGACTGTGTGTGACCAAGCGTCCCACAAGGCTGACCAGTCCTAGCACCTGTGCGAATGACGTACGGGCAGCGAACTGTACGCGTAGACCTGCTACACTGAGCGTACCACTCATGGAGCTGCTGGAGCGTAAGTGTCTCGCGTGGACGCCGCTGCAGCTGCAGCTGGCCACTGCCATACGCTCCCAACTGACCAGCTCCAGGGCGACAGCTACGACGGCTACCGCGACAACCCCAGCTAGTATACCACTCATCAAGCTGCTGGGGCGTGAGAGGCTCGCGTGAACGTCGCTGGAGCTGCATCTGGCCACCTGCCAGTAGCAGTAGCAGCAGCAGTAGCGCGGGCAGGGCAGGCGCGGCAGGCAGGCAGGCAAGCAGGCAGGCAGGCAGGCCGACAGGCAGGCAGGCCGGCAGGCAGACAGGCAGGCAGGCAGGCAGACAGACAGGCAGGCCGGCAGGCAGGTAGGCAGGCCGGCAGGCAGGCAGGCAGGCGCGCAGGCAGGCAGGCAGGCAGGTAGGCAGGCCGGCAGGCAGGCAGGCAGCCAGGCAGCCAGGCAGCCAGGCAGCCAGGCAGGCAGGCAGACAGGCAGGCCGGCAGGCAGGCAGGCAGGCGCTCACCAAAGGCTGGGAGAGCAGGCGCTCACCGGGCGAGCAGGGCCGGCGCTCGACGGGCGGCGGCCGAGTAGGCGCACGACAGCGGCGACGTCGGGGCCGCAAAACCGGCTGCAGAGCAGGGCCGAAGCAGCTGCAGGGCGGGGCTGCTTCAGCGGCAGTAGCAGGGTGGGGCCGCGTCAGCGGCAGGTCGGGGCCGTGGCAGCTGCAGGGCGGGGCCGCATCAGCGGCAGGTCGGGGCCGTGGCAGCTGCAGGGCGGGGCCGCATCAGCGGCAGGTCAAGGCCGAGGCAGAAGGCCATGCGCGGCTCGGCGCGGGCTGCGCTGACAGCACGATAAGCTGCTGCAGGCCGCGCGCGGCCGCGCTAGGCAGTATGGTTTTGGCATCGGGCAGCTGCAGGCAGAATGGTTTTGGCGGGAACAGTTACGAAACTGTACGCGCCGCACGGTTGGGAATGAATTTGAATAAAGGAATGTACCCCTTAGAGTACATGGCTAATTAGGTCGTTTCGTATTCCCTTGTACTCATATTTATATTTCTTGTATTTGCATGTTTTATTTCATCTCAAAGCATTTTACATTCACTCTGCTATTGAGGTCAAGGGCCCACCAAACTATCTCACTGCGTGCGAACCTTCCCGGGTAGATCCTGGGCTATGATCAACTTCTGATCGCAGCATGGTATGAGAGCGGCTCGGGAATCCTTCGCACTGCCACTCCCGAAAATTGCGACATTCGGAAAGTGGCGTCCGGCACATGCTCACGAGTGAAGATGGCCGGAGGATCTGGTGGTCAGACCAATCTGACGGCTGAAGCGCAACCAAACCCGGCTGCGACAAGCGAGAACACGACGACAATCGGCTCCGAAGTTCCCGCACGACTCACCAGCTTGGAGCAAGGGCTCCGAACATTGCGGAATGGCGACGCGGGAACATCCTCACAACCCTCTCAACCGGCCCCGACTGGCCAGAACGCCACCTCGCAAACATTCTCCCTCGACACCAATGGCTCAACCCCTAAGACTCCCCGTCCCAGTGAAGAGGCAGTTCTCTCCGCCCTATCAAGGTTACTCAGCATATCAAAAATAAAGACAAGTACCTGTTTTGACGGCAGAGATTTTTATACCTGGAGCTTCGAGTTGGAGCTCCTGCTGCAGAACGCCCGAATTTTCCATTATTTTGACGGGAGCTACGCGGAGCCCGCTGAGGACACCGACGACGCCAAAGCGAGGTATTACGACGAATCGTTGATGGCGTACGGGGTGCTCCTGCGGAATATGTCGCCGGCAGAGCAGCTCAACATTCGTTCTTACAAAACTTCGGCTGCTCCAGCCCTTAACGCTTGGCGGCACCTGACAGGAGTCTATCAGCCCAAGGACTCTGTCTCTTCGAGACGACTACTCCAGGAACTCCTGGAAACCAAGATGATAGCGGGGGAGAAGGTCAACAATTATCTCAATCGCTGTCGGAGCCTTCACGACCAAATCGTGAAGCTGGGAAGCACGATTTCAGAGGAAATCTTCGTCAACATCGTGCTTCAAGGGCTCGGCCCAGAGTGGCGGCCCTGCAAGGCGCTTCTCCGACAGCAGGGGGTCATCTCGGAGGCCGCCCTTTGCGCCGCCCTTCTCGTCGAACAGAGGGATATGGATCAGCAGCGACCAGCGCCACGACGAGAACGAGAACGGCTCGCCTTCTACGCCGACAACACTGAAGAGCAAAAACCACGGCGCCTCTACTGCAAAATCTGCAGAAATTTCGGGCATCTGGCGGATCGATGCAAGAACCGATCCCGCCCTCGCCAGACCAATCCGAGCACCTGGTCCGGCCGTCAAGATGCACGAGGCGACGTGCGTCCAGCCCAGGGGTATCAGCCCCCTCCCGCGCGCAATCTGAACCCAGCGGTTCAGCATCAGCAGCAGCAGCCGTCATCGACTGCCCCAGTTCGCAATGTCATGAGCAACATGACCATGGCAGGCGAATCGCGTCGTCGCCGCGTCCGCTCGCCTTCACCTGAGCCGGCACCTCACCCCATTGGCGCATTCACCAACAACAATCCGTTCAGTCCGCGCCACGATTTCACCGACGACGACGACCAAGACTGGAATCTTCCAGTCCCACTGCTTGAAAGTCTCCCGCACGTACCTGATATGCGGGTGGCGCCACTCGATTGGCTCAAGCGCGAGCAATTTTTGAAGTTCGACACTCCGCACATCGTCACGCCGCGACTGGCGCTGCTCGCCCGTGACGACAACAAGCGCTACAACACCTGGTACCTGGACAGCTGCTGCGGCCAGCATATGGTGGGCTCCGAGCGTTACATATCCAACGCCATCCCCACTCCTACCGTCACTTATGTCACTGTGGCGAACAACACGCACCTGCGCGCAAGCGCGCAAGGCATCGTCGTGCTCAAAGCACGCGGGAGCCGCACGCATATCACGCTCAACGATGTGCTGATCGTCCAGAACCTGTGCTTCAACCTCATGTCTGCCGCACAGCTCATGGATTGCGGCGTCGACCTCAGCACCGACCGCGCGACGCGAGATATCCTGCTGCACTATGAGGCGCGCAACTTCCCCCGCAGGCAGATCGGACGAGCACACTCCGAAAATGGGGTGTACGTCCTGGACTTCGATATTCCCGACTGCACCGGCGACTCGCACGAGCTCATTGACCTCGTGCCACTGCGCTTTGAGCACATCCACCGCAGGGATTGGAAGCACCCTGACGGCAGGCCGTGGGTGCCACATCATCCCCACCCACGCGAAACGGCGCTTCACAACCCCAATCCCGATGGAATCTGCAGGGATTGTCACACGCCGACAACCTCAACGAGCGCGATCGCAGGCCGCGGACTCGCCGCCATCGCTGAAGCAGAGCACAACGCGCCGCCTGAGGAAGGCATGTCGCAGCTCGAACTTGAAATTGCTACCCACGGTGTTTTCGGCACGAAGGAACATCCCCTTATCGGTCCCCCCTCACAGCACCTGCAAGGCATGCTGCGCGGAACAGGGGTCGGGACCTTCGATGCACTTGGGGAGCCGCGCCCCTACACCTACGAGAAGTTCCTGGAGGACTACTCGACTCAGCGCGACCCGAAGAAGAAGCTTACCGTGGAGCAAGAAGAAGAACTGGCGCGCCGCGAAGCTGAGGTGCTTCGCCAGCAAAGCCTCGCGGAAGCACGCGGGACCTTCGTTTGCGCCGCCTGGGGAGCCGAGGAGGAAGCAAGCGCCTCCAAGAAGGGGGGTGGGGAAGCGCTGGAGGATGGGGAACAAGCGACACCGGCGGATGGGGAGACAACGCCGGAACCTGGGCCAACGCGAGCGGCGGATGGGGCACCGCATCTGGAGCCGGCAATAGCGGCTGGGGCACTTCCCGCAAAGAACGAAGGGGGGAAGAGGAAGAAGCCGCGGAAACCGAAGCAGCACCTGCAGTCGTTCGCGAGGGCCTCTACCTGCAGGAGCTTCCGCAAGAGGCGAAAATTCCAACTTCGCCCACATTCCACCTTCACTGCGACAACCAGAGCGCGATTCGCATCGCGAACAAACCTGGTTTCGTCAACCGCACCAAGCACATCGCGCTGCGGTACTTCTTCGTGAAGGACGAGGTGGACAAGGGCAAGGTCAACTTGACCTACTGCCCGACGGGTGACGTGGCAGCAGACTTCCTCACGAAGCGACTACCACGCCAGCAGTATCAGCACTCCTCCGAACTCAGCGGCGTGGTCAAGCAGGTCAAGTCGAGCTACGGCCAGGAGTGAAGGGGGGTGTTACGAATAGTAATATTTGATATTACTGTGCACTCCTCACCGCAGCAAAGGGAAGCAGGCAATATCGAGAATGAATGTGAAGCGTCAGACAGTTGGAATCGAACCGAAGAGTCAGACGGTTACAGCACATCTGGACCGTCGGAAGCAGACGGCATCGGGCAGCTGCAGGCAGAATGGTTTTGGCGGGAACAGTTACGAAACTGTACGCGCCGCACAGTTGGGAATGAATTTGAATAAGGGAATGTACCCCTTAGGGTACATGGCTAGTTAGGTCATTTCGTATTCCCTTGTACTCATATTTATATTTCTTGTGTTTGCATGTTTTATTTCATTTCAAAGCATTTTACATTCACTCTGCTATTGAGGTCAAGGGCCCACCAAACTATCTTACTGCGTGCGAACCTTCCCGGGTAGATCCTGCGCTACGATCAACTTCTGATCGCAGCAGTCGGGAGGAACGGGATCCTACAGGATCCTAACCTAGGTGATACCATGTCAGAATCGGAAGTGTTGGTTCATTGATGATGGTTGGGGTACAAGTAGATTAGTTTCTCTTAATAATAAAAAGAGAAACTAATCTAAAGATGAAAAAAAAATGATAACCTAGTAGATTTAGCTAGCTTATGGATATGTTAAATCGCTACAACGCAATGGCGCAACGATCGAGCGGCGTAATGATTGAGCGGCGCAGCGACGCAACGACGCAACGAGGCAACAACGCAACGGCGCAAAGATCCGACGGTGCAATGATGACATACGATGTAATAAATTGCAACAACACAACCACTCAATGGCGGATCTGCATTTACTAGAAATACTACATGTTATAATGTATGTTCCATTTTAGACTAGCTAGTATATGTGGCACATTGTAAAGATTGCGCTGAAGTACATTCCCACCTCTGAGCAGCCAGCTGACTTCCTGACAAAGGGGCTGCACTTTCCGGCCTTCAACCGGTGCTCCGTCGCGATCGGCCAAGTTCGTCTGGCAGACGTTGGCGACGGTGACGATGATGTGCAGCAGTAGGTGCCGTGCCCTTATGCACGGCTGGTGCGGTGATCGACGTGCTGTGTGTTGTGTGCACGCCGAAGCATTTTTCCCGTGTATTATAGCCCTTGGGTTCTGGGTGGACCTGGTGTGTGGGGTGCCCAAGCGTGAGCGCGGCAGGGGAGTGTTGAAGGAAATTGGCCCCGCCCTCGCATGGGCAAATTGACTTGTGTTCGGGTGTGTGGGAGGTGCAGCCGACCTTCCGCAGAGGTCGACGAAGGTGGTCGTCGACCTGCGCGGAACCACTGTGACTTCGTCGACAAAGGAGTTCGACGAAGGAGTTCAACGAGGATGGTCGACGAAGCAGTTCGTCGACCAGAGTGGCGCAGCCGGTGCAGAAGTTCGCGGGTGTCCGTCTGCGCAGGGTCGCGTTTGACTCTGCGCAACATTGAGACTGCACAAGCGAATTTTGGCCAGAAATTCGAATGTGCCCTAATTTCGACCAATCAGGGGCTGACATTTTGAAATGTCGACCGAGGTGCTCGACGAAGGTGCTCGGCGAAGGTCGTCGAGCCCCGACGACGAAGGTCGTCAACCCGCGACGACGAAGGTCGTCAACCGGTGATGACGAAGGTCGTCATCCTGCAGAGATGTCATCCTCCAGGTACCTTACCTGGTTGACCAAGTTACCTGCTCGACGAGGTACGAAGGTGTGCGAACGTCGTCGAGGCTGCTGTGGCGAAGTCGACCGACGTGGCAGCACGTGGTCGACGTGGCTCATCATGTGCAACCGTCAGCATGTGGCTGACAACCTGCGCAATGTACTAGACAGTGCACGTCGTGCATAACTGTCTACAAGCACCTGCGATGTAGGTGCTTGCACATGCGCTTACAATCACCTGCGGGTGCAGTGTTGGCAAGCCGCACGGATGCTGCATTGGCAAGCCGCGCGGATGCAGCGTTGGCAGGCCGCCATTCTGCAGCGTTGGCAAGTCGCACACCAGCTGCGTTGGCGGGCCGTGGAGATGCTGCGTTGGCAGGTCGTCAACTTTGTCGTGCTGGCGATCGACCTGCCTGAGTGCTAGCAAACCTTGCATGTGATGTAGTCAAGCTTTGTCATTGCATGTTCATTCGTAACTCTGTTATTCTCAACTTTCCTTAGTGTAACTCTTGCTATTTTGCCTTGTGAAAACACAAGTCCTAGAGAACACAGACAGAGCTACGATCACTCCTACAACTCATGCCTACCTAGTAGTCTAGCTCCCACCGTTGTAGAGTTAATCTCCTCAGACATTTGAGTCGACTCACACAAACACTTATCCTTTGGGCGACATTTGAGTCGACTCACACAAACACTCATCCTTTGGGCGACATTTGAGTCGACTCACACAAACACTCATCGTTTGGGCGACATTTGAGTCGACTCACAAAAACACTCATCCTTTGGGCGACATTTGAGCCGACTAAGAAAAAAACTCATTCCTAGGGGGACATTTGAGTCGACTCACATAAACACTCATCCTTTGGGCGACATTTGAGTCGACTCACACAAACACTCATCTTTTAGGCGACATTTGAGTCGACTCATACAAACACTCATCTTTTGGGCGACATTTGAGTCGACTCACACAAACACTCATCCTTTGGGCGACATTTGAGTCGACTTACACAAACACTCATCCTTTGGGCGACATTTGAGTCGACTCACACAAACACTCATCCTTTGGGCGACATTTGAGTCGACTCACACAAACACTCATCTTTTGGGCGACATTTGAGTCGACTCACACAAACACTCATCCTTTGGGCGACATTTGAGTCGACTCACACAAACACTCGACATTTGAGTCGACTCACACAAACACTCATCTTTTAGGCGACATTTGAGTCGACTCACACAAACACTCATCTTTTGGGCGACATTTGAGTCGACTCACACAAACACTCATCCTTTGGGCGACATTTGAGTCGACTCACACAAACACTCATCCTTTGGGCGACATTTGAGTCGACTCACACAAACACTCATCTTTTAGGCGACATTTGAGTCGACTCACACAAACACTCATCCTTTGGGCGACATTTGAGTCGACTCACACAAACACTCATCCTTTGGGCGACATTTGAGTCGACTCACACAAACACTCATCCTTTGGGCGACATTTGAGTCGACTCACACAAACACTCATCTTTTGGGCGACATTTGAGTCGACTCACACAAACACTCATCTTTTGGGCGACATTTGAGTCGACTCACACAAACACTCATCTTTTGGGCGACATTTGAGTCGACTCACACAAACACTCATCCTTTGGGCGACATTTGAGTCGACTCACACAAACACTCATCTTTTGGGCGACATTTGAGTCGACTCACACAAACACTCATCTTTTAGGCGACATTTGAGTCGACTCACACAAACACTCATCCTTTGGGCGACATTTGAGTCGACTCACACAAACACTCATCCTTTGGGCGACATTTGAGTCGACTCACACAAACACTCATCCTTTGGGCGACATTTGAGTCGACTCACACAAACACTCATCTTTTGGGCGACATTTGAGTCGACTCACACAAACACTCATCTTTTGGGCGACATTTGAGTCGACTCACACAAACACTCATCCTTTGGGCGACATTTGAGTCGACTCACACAAACACTCATCCTTTGGGCGACATTTGAGTCGACTCACACAAACACTCATCCTTTGGGCGACATTTGAGTCGACTCACACAAACACTCATCCTTTGGGCGACATTTGAGTCGACTCACACAAACACTCATCCTTTGGGCGACATTTGAGTCGACTTACACAAACACTCATCCTTTGGGCGACATTTGAGTCGACTCACAAAAATACTCATCTTTGGGTGACATTTGAGTCGACTCACACAAACACTCATCCTTTGGGCGACATTTGAGTCGACTCACACAAACACTCATCCTTTGGGCGACATTTGAGTCGATTCACACAAACACTCATCCTTTGGGCGACATTTGAGTCGACTCACACAAACACTTATCCTTTGGGCGACATTTGAGTCGACTCACACAAACACTCATCCTCAGTTTAGGCGACATTTGAGTCGACTCACACAAACACTCATCCTTTGGGCGACATTTGAGTCGATTCACACAAACACTCATCCTTTGGGCGACATTTGAGTCGACTCACACAAACACTTATCCTTTGGGCGACATTTGAGTCGACTCACACAAACACTCATCCTTAAGGCGACATTTGAGTCGACTCACACAAACACTCATCCTTTGGGCGACATTTGAGTCGACTCACACAAACACTCATCCTTTGGGCGACATTTGAGTCGACTCACACAAGCACTCATCCTTTGGGCGACATTTGAGTCGACTCACAAAAACAATAATCCTTTGGGCGACATTTGAGTCGACTCACACAAACACTCATCATTTAGGCGACATTTGAGTCGACTCACACAAACACTCATCTTTTGGGCGACATTTGAGTCGACTCACACAAACACTCATCTTTTAGGCGACATTTGAGTCGACTCACACAAACACTCATCTTTTGGGCGACATTTGAGTCGACTCACACAAACACTCATCCTTTGGGCGACATTTGAGTCGACTCACGCAAACACTCATCTTTTGGGCGACATTTGAGTCGACTCACGCAAACATTCATCTTTGGGCGACATTTGAGTCGACTCACACAAACACTTATCCTTTGGGCGACATCTGAGTCGACTCAGAAAAACACCCATCCTTTGGGCGACATTTGAGTCGACTCACACAAACACTCATCCTTTGGGCGACATTTGAGTCGACTCACACAAACACTCATCCTTTGGGCGACATTTGAGTCGATTCACACAAACACTCATCCTTTGGGCGACATTTGAGTCGACTCACACAAACACTTATCCTTTGGGCGACATTTGAGTCGACTCACACAAACACTCATCCTTTGGGCGACATTTGAGTCGACTCACACAAACACTCATCATTTAGGCGACATTTGAGTCGACTCACACAAACACTCATCCTTTGGGCGACATTTGAGTCGACTCACACAAACACTCATCCTTTGGGCGACATTTGAGTCGACTCACACAAACACTCATCTTTTGGGCGACATTTGAGTCGACTCACACAAACACTCATCCTTTGGGCGACATTTGAGTCGACTTACACAAACACTCATCCTTTGGGCGACATTTGAGTCGACTCACACAAACACTCATCTTTTGGGCGACATTTGAGTCGACTCACACAAACACTCATCTTTTGGGCGACATTTGAGTCGACTCACACAAACACTCATCCTTTGGGCGACATTTGAGTCGACTCACACAACACACTCGACATTTGAGTCGACTCACACAAACACTCATCTTTTAGGCGACATTTGAGTCGACTCACACAAACACTCATCTTTTGGGCGACATTTGAGTCGACTCACACAAACACTCATCCTTTGGGCGACATTTGAGTCGACTCACACAAACACTCATCCTTTGGGCGACATTTGAGTCGACTCACACAAACACTCATCTTTTAGGCGACATTTGAGTCGACTCACACAAACACTCATCCTTTGGGCGACATTTGAGTCGACTCACACAAACACTCATCCTTTGGGCGACATTTGAGTCGACTCACACAAACACTCATCCTTTGGGCGACATTTGAGTCGACTCACACAAACACTCATCTTTTGGGCGACATTTGAGTCGACTCACACAAACACTCATCTTTTAGGCGACATTTGAGTCGACTCACACAAACACTCATCTTTTGGGCGACATTTGAGTCGACTCACACAAACACTCATCCTTTGGGCGACATTTGAGTCGACTCACACAAACACTCATCTTTTGGGCGACATTTGAGTCGACTCACACAAACACTCATCTTTTAGGCGACATTTGAGTCGACTCATACAAACACTCATCTTTTGGGCGACATTTGAGTCAACTCACACAAACACTCATCCTTTGGGCGACATTTGAGTCGACTCACACAAACACTCATCCTTTGGGCGACATTTGAGTCGACTTACACAAACACTCATCCTTTGGGCGACATTTGAGTCGACTCACAAAAATACTCATCTTTGGGCGACATTTGAGTCGACTCACACAAACACTCATCCTTTGGGCGACATTTGAGTCGATTCACACAAACACTCATCCTTTGGGCGACATTTGAGTCGACTCACACAAACACTTATCCTTTGGGCGACATTTGAGTCGACTCACACAAACACTCATCCTCAGTTTAGGCGACATTTGAGTCGACTCACACAAACACTCATCCTTTGGGCGACATTTGAGTCGACTCACACAAACACTCATCCTTTGGGCGACATTTGAGTCGACTCACACAAGCACTCATCCTTTGAGCGACATTTGAGTCGAGTCACAAAAATAATATCCTTTGGGCGACATTTGAGTCGACTCACACAAACACTCATCATTTAGGCGACATTTGAGTCGACTCACACAAACACTCATCTTTTAGGCGACATTTGAGTCGACTCACACAAACACTCATCTTTTAGGCGACATTTGAGTCGACTCACACAAACACTCATCTTTTGGGCGACATTTGAGTCGACTCACACAAACACTCATCCTTTGGGCGACATTTGAGTCGACTCACACAAACACTCATCCTTTGGGCGACATTTGAGTCGACTCACACAAACACTCATCATTTAGGCGACATTTGAGTCGACTCACACAAACACTCATCCTTTGGGCGACATTTGAGTCGACTCACACAAACACTCATCCTTTGGGCGACATTTGAGTCGACTCACACAAACACTCATCTTTTGGGCGACATTTGAGTCGACTCACGCAAACACTCATCTTTTGGGCGACATTTGAGTCGACTCACGCAAACACTCATCTTTTGGGCGACATTTGAGTCGACTCACACAAACACTCATCCTTTGGGCGACATCTGAGTCGACTCAGAAAAACACCCATCCTTTGGGCGACATTTGAGTCGACTCACACAAACACTCATCCTTTGGGCGACATTTGAGTCGACTCACACAAACACTCATCCTTTGGGCGACATTTGAGTCGACTCACACAAACACTCATCCTTTGGGCGACATTTGAGTCGATTCACACAAACACTCATCCTTTGGGCGACATTTGAGTCGACTCACACAAACACTTATCCTTTGGGCGACATTTGAGTCGACTCACACAAACACTCATCCTTAAGGCGACATTTGAGTCGACTCACACAAACACTCATCCTTTGGGAGACATTTGAGTCGACTCACACAAACACTCATCCTTTGGGCGACATTTGAGTCGACTCACACAAGCACTCATCCTTTGGGCGACATTTGAGTCGACTCACAAAAACAATAATCCTTTGGGCGACATTTGAGTCGACTCACACAAACACTCATCATTTAGGCGACATTTGAGTCGACTCACACAAACACTCATCTTTTGGGCGACATTTGAGTCGACTCACACAAACACTCATCTTTTAGGCGACATTTGAGTCGACTCACACAAACACTCATCTTTTGGGCGACATTTGAGTCGACTCACACAAACACTCATCCTTTGGGCGACATTTGAGTCGACTCACGCAAACACTCATCTTTTGGGCGACATTTGAGTCGACTCACGCAAACACTCATCTTTTGGGCGACATTTGAGTCGACTCACACAAACACTCATCTTTTGGGCGACATTTGAGTCGACTCAGAAAAACACCCATCCTTTGGGCGACATTTGAGTCGACTCACACAAACACTCATCCTTTGGGCGACATTTGAGTCGACTCACACAAACACTCATCCTTTGGGCGACATTTGAGTCGATTCACACAAACACTCATCCTTTGGGCGACATTTGAGTCGACTCACACAAACACTTATCCTTTGGGCGACATTTGAGTCGACTCACACAAACACTCATCCTTTGGGCGACATTTGAGTCGACTCACACAAACACTCATCATTTAGGCGACATTTGAGTCGACTCACACAAACACTCATCCTTTGGGCGACATTTGAGTCGACTCACACAAACACTCATCCTTTGGGCGACATTTGAGTCGACTCACACAAACACTCATCTTTTGGGCGACATTTGAGTCGACTCACGCAAACACTCATCTTTTGGGCGACATTTGAGTCGACTCACACAAACACTCATCTTTTGGGCGACATTTGAGTCTACTCACACCAACACCATCCTTTGGGCGACATTTGAGTCGACTCACACAAACACTCATCCTTTGGGCGACATTTGAGTCGACTCACACAAACACTCATCTTTTGGGCGACATTTGAGTCGACTCACACAAACACTCATCCTTTGGGCGACATTTGAGTCGACTCACACAAGCACTCATCCTTTGGGCGACATTTGAGTCGACTCACACGAACACTCATCCTTTGGGCGACATTTGAGTCTACTCACACAAACACTCATCCTTTGGGCGACATTTGAGTCGACTCACACAAACACTCATCTTTTAGGCGACATTTGAGTCGACTCACACAAACACTCATCCTTTGGGCGACATGTGAGTCGACTCACACAAACACTCATCCTTTGGGCAACATTAAAGTCGACTCACACAAACACTAATCCTTTGGGCGACATTTGAGTCGACTCACACAAACACTCATCCTTTCGGCGACATTTGAGTCGACTCACACAAACACTCATCTTTTAGGCGACATTTGAGTCGACTCATACAAACACTCATCTTTTGGGCGACATTTGAGTCGACTCACACAAACACTCATCCTTTGGGCGACATTTGAGTCGACTCAGAAAAACACCCATCCTTTGGGCGACATTTGAGTCGACTTACACAAACACTCATCCTTTGGGCGACATTTGAGTCGACTCACACAAACACTCATCTTTTGGGCGACATTTGAGTCGACTCACACAAACACTCATCCTTTGGGCGACATTTGAGTCGACTCACACAAACATGTCAGAATCCCAGCCACTAACCACTGGGATAAAAGGGCTTGTTTATGTAGCGGGTGAGTGCGCCCATAACCCCCCAGGCCGCCGTGCCTGTAACCCTTCCCTAGGATCAATCGGGGATCACCAGTGGACCTCTGACAAAACACTCATCCTTTGGGCGACATTTGAGTCGACTCACACAAACACTCATCCTTTGGGCGACATTTGAGTCGACTCACACAAACACTTATCCTTTGGGCGACATTTGAGTCGACTCACACAAACACTCATCTTTTGGGCGACATTTGAGTCGACTCACACAAACACTCATCCTTTGAGCGACATTTGAGTCGACTCACACAAACACTCATCCTTTGGGCGACATTTGAGTCGACTCACACAAGCACTCATCCTTTGGGCGACATTTGAGTCGACTCACACGAACACTCATCCTTTGGGCGACATTTGAGTCTACTCACACAAACACTCATCCTTTGGGCGACATGTGAGTCGACTCACATAAACACTCATCCTTTGGGCGACATTTGAGTCGACTCACACAAACACTCATCCTTTGGGCGACATTTGAGTCGACTCACACAAACACTCATCCTTTGGGTGACATTTGAGTCGACTCACACAAACACTCATCCTTTGGGCGACATTTGAGTCGACTCACACAAACACTCATCCTTTGGGCGACATTTGAGTCGACTCACACAAACACTCATCCTTTGGGCGACATTTGAGTCGACTCACACAAACACTCATCCATTGGGCGACATTTGAGTCGACTCACACAAACACTCATCTTTTGGGCGACATTTGAGTCGACTCACACAAACACTCATCCTTTGGACGACATTTGAGTCGACTCAGAAAAACACTCATCCTTTGGGCGACATTTGAGTCGACTCACACAAACACTCATCCTTTGGGCGACATTTGAGTCGACTCACACAAACACTCATCCTTTGGGCGACATTTGAGTCGACTCACACAAACACTCATCCTTTGGTGGACATTTGAGTCGACTCACACAAACACTCATCCTTTGGGCGATATCTGAATCGACTCACACAAACACTCATCCTTTGGGCGACATTTGAGTCGACTCACACAAACACTAATCCTTTGGGCGACATTTGAGTCGACTCACACAAACACTCATCCTTTGGGCGACATTTGAGTCGACTCACACAAACACTCATCCTTTGGGCGACATTTGAGTCGACTCAGAAAAACACTCATCCTTTGGGCGACATTTGAGTCGACTCACACAAGCACTCATCCTTTGGGCGACATTTGAGTCGACTCAGAAAAACACTTATCCTTTGGGCGACATTTGAGTCGACTCACAAAAACACTCATCCTTTGGGCGACATTTGAGTCGACTCACACAAACACTCATCTTTTAGGCGACATTTGAGTCGACTCATACAAACACTCATCTTTTGGGCGACATTTGAGTCGACTCACACAAACACTCATCCTTTGGGCGACATTTGAGTCGACTCACACAAACACTCATCCTTTGGGCGACATTTGAGTCGACTTACACAAACACTCATCCTTTGGGCGACATTTGAGTCGACTCACACAAACACTCATCTTTTGGGCGACATTTGAGTCGACTCACACAAACACTCATCCTTTGGGCGACATTTGAGTCGACTCACACAAACATGTCAGAATCCCAGCCACTAACCACTGGGATAAAAGGGCTTGTTTGTGTAGCGGGTGAGTGCGCCCATAACCCCCCAGGCCGCCGTGCCTGTAACCCTTCCCTAGGATCAATCGGGGATCACCAGTGGACCTCTGACAAACACTCATCCTTTGGGCGACATTTGAGTCGACTCACACAAACACTCATCCTTTGGGCGACATTTGAGTCGACTCACACAAACACTTATCCTTTGGGCGACATTTGAGTCGACTCACACAACGCTCATCCTTTGGGCGACATTTGAGTCGACTCACACAAACACTCATCCTTTGGGCGACATTTGAGTCGACTCAGAAAAACACTCATCCTTTGGGCGACATTTGAGTCGACTCACACAAGCACTCATCCTTAGGCGACATTTGAGTCGACTCAGAAAAACACTTATCCTTTGGGCGACATTTGAGTCGACTCACACAAACACTCATCCTTTGGGCGACATTTGAGTCGACTCACACAAACACTCATCCTTTGGGCGACATTTGAGTCGACTCACACAAGCACTCATCCTTTGGGCGACATTTGAGTCGAATCACACAAACACCCACGCCCGCACGCCGGGAGGTCGTTGCACCCCACGCCTGAACGCCGGAAGGTTGTTGCACCCCCCGCCCGCACGCCGGGAGGTCGTTGCACCCTCCGCCCGCTCCGGGAGGTCGTTGCACCTCTGCCCGCTCGCCAGAGGTCGTTGCACCCTCCGCCCGCTCGCCGGGAGGTCGTTGCACCTCCGGCCGCTCGCCGGGAGGTCGTTGCACCCACCGCCCATCGTCAAGAGGTGGTTGCAGCCTTTGCCCGCTCGCCAAGAGGTCGTTGTACCCTCCGCCGCTCGCCGGGAGGTCGTTGCACCTCCGGCCTGCTCGCCGGGAGGTCGTTGCACCCCCGCCCACTCGTCAAGAGGTGGTTGCACCCTCTGCCCGCTCGCCAAGAGGTCGTTGTACCCTCCGCCCGCTCGCCGGGAGGTCGTTGCACCCCCGGCCCGCTCGCCGGGAGGTCGTTGCACCCACCGCCGCTCGTCGGGAGGTCGTTGCACCCTCCGCCCGATCGGCGGGAGGTTGTTGCACCCCCCGCCCGCTCGCCGGGAGGTCGTTGCACCCCCTCGCCGCTCGCCGGGAGGTCGTTGCATCCCTCGCCCGCTCGCCGGGAGGTCGTTGCATCCTTCACCTGTTCGCCGGGAGGTCGTTGCACCCCACGCCCGCTCGCCCGGAGGTCGTTGCACCCCACGCCCGCTCGCCGGGAGGTCGTTGCACCCCACGCCCGCACGCCGGAGGTCGTTGCACCCCCACGCCCGCACGCCGGGAGGTCGTTGCACCCCACGCCTGAACGCCAGGAGGTCGTTGCACCCCCGCTCCCGCTCGCCGGAAGGTCGTTGCACCCCCCGCCCGCTCGTTGGGAGGTCGTTGCACCCTTCGCCCGCTCGCCGGGAGGTCGTTGCATCCCTCGCCCGCTCGCCGGGAGGTCGTTGCACCCACGCCCGCTCGCCGTGAGGTCGTTGCACCCCACGCCCGCTCGCCGGGAGGTCGTTGCACCCTACGCCTGCTCGCCGGGAGGTCGTTGCACCCCCCCCCGGCGCCGGGAGGTCGTTGCACCCTCTGTCCGCTCGCTAGGAGGTCGTTGCACCCTCCGCCCGCTCGCCGGGAGGTCGTTGCACCCCCGCCGCTCGTCCGGAGGTCGTTGCACCCCCTGCCCGCTCGTCGGGAGGTCGTTGCACCCCCGCCCGCTCGTCGGGAGGTCGTTTGCACCCCCGCCCGCTCTCCGGGAGGTCGTTGCACCCCCCGCCCGCTCGCCGGGAGGTCGTTGCACCCCTCGCCCGCTCGCCGGGAGGTCGTTGCACCCTCGCCGCTCGCCGGGAGGTCGTTCCATCCCTCGCCCGCTCGCTGGGAGGTCTTTGCACCCCACGCCGCTCGCCGGGAGGACGTTGCACCCCACGATCGCTCGCGGGAGGTCGTTGCACCCCCCGCCGCTCGCCGGGAGGTCGTTGCACCCCACGCCGGAGGTCGTTGCACCCCCCGCCCCGCTCTCCGGGAGGTCGTTGCACCCTCCGCCCGTCGCGAGGAGGTCGTTGCACCCCCCGCCCGCTCGCGGGAGGTCGTGTGCACCCTCGCCCGCCGCCAGGAGTCGTTACACCCCCGCCCGCTCGGCGGGAGGTCGGCACCCGACGCCCGCGCGCCGGGAGGCGTCGGGCCACCCCATTCCCCCTCATTCCGCACCCCTCACTACATTTCCCCTCACTTATATAACCCCTCACTCATTTTTCCCCCACTTCTGTGAGTGAGGGGGAATGGAGTGAGAGGAAAGCCCCCGCACTTCATTCCCCTGACGTCCATCCCCCCTCACTCTCTTCCCCCTCACTTCATTTCCCCTCACTTGTATTTCCCCTCACTCAATTTCCCCTCACTTCCATCCCTCCTCATCCCTGTCCCCCTCACTTTGTTTCCCCTCACTTCCATTCCCCCTCACTCCCTTCCCCCTCACTACATTTCCCCTCACTTATATTTCCCCTCACTCGTTTTCCCCCCACTTCTGTGAGTGAGGGGGAATGGAGTGAGAGGAAATCCCCCCTCACTTCATTTCCCCTCACTTGTATTTCCCCTCACTCAATTTCCCCTCACTTCCATCTTCCCTCACTTGTATTTCCCCTCACTCAATTTCCCCTCACTTCCATCCCTCCTCATCCCTGTCCCCCGAACTTTGTTTCACCTCACTTCAATTTCCCCTCACTCTCTTCCCCCTCACTTCATTTCCCCTCACTTGTATTTCCCCTCACTCAATTTCCCCTCACTTCCATCCCCCCTCACTTTTATTCCCCCTCACTCAATTTCCCCTCACTTCCATCCCTCCTCATCCCTGTCCCCCTCACTTTGTTTCCCCTCACTTAATTCCCCCTCACTCCCTTCCCCCTCAGTAGATTTCCCCCTCACTTATATTTCCCCTCACTCGTTTTCCCCCCACTTCTGTGAGTGAGGGGGAATGGAGTGAGAGGAAATCCCCCCTCACTTCATTTCCCCTCACTTCCATCCCCCCTCACTCTCTTCCCCCTCACTTCATTTCCCCTCACTTGTATTTCCCCTCACTCAATTTCCCCTCACTTCCATCCCCCCTCACTTGTATTTCCCCTCACTCAATTTCCCCTCACTTCCATCCCTCCTCATCCCTGTCCCCCTTATTTGTTTCCCCTCACTTCCATTCCCCCTCACTCCCTTCCCCCTCACTACATTTCCCCTCACTTATATTTCCCCTAACTCGTTTTCCCCCACTTCTGTCAAACATTATACATGTTGTATTTGTGTAGGCTGTAGTGGGTTAGCCTATAGGGGGGTCACAACATTAGGGTTTCATATTTGTACTCACAATCCTTGCTAGTCCATCATTCCAGTCCGTTATTTCTGACATGGTATCAGAGCAGGTCCTTCGCTAGGACCGTTCTTAGGGCCCACCGTTACCTACATACCTACCTACCTACCGTGCGCCTCGTGCGCCTACGCGCCCTCGTGCGCCTCCTACCTACCGCGCGCGCGCAGCCCGCCAGCCGCCCGCGCGCGACTCGACTTTTTTTTTTTTTTTAGCGCGCGTATCCCGCTAGCCGCCCGCGCGCGGTCGATTTCGCTGCGCGCGCCCCGCTAGCCGCACGCGCGCGGCTGTTTTCTTTACGCGCGGCCCCGCACGCTGCCCGCGCGCTGCCTGTGCGCCTCGCTGACGCGCCCGCTGCTGCAGCCGCCCGTCGCCCGCTCGCGCACACCCCGCCGTGGCCCCGCAGGCCCGCAGCTCGCCGCCGCAGCTGCCGCACGCCCGTTGCCCGCATCCGCCCGTCCGCCGACGCCGCTGCCGCCCGTGCACCGACGCCGCTGCCACCCGTGCGCTGCTGCCGCTGCTGCTTGCGCACCGCTCGCTGCTGCAGCCGCCCGTGCGCTGTCGGCGCTGCTGCCCGTGCGTATCAGCCGCTGCCGCCCGTGCGCCTCTGCAGCCGCCGCCCGCGAGTCGCCCGCTACCGCTAGTGCGCCGCAGCTCCTGCCCTTCGGTCGCGCACCGCTGCAGCTCCTGCTGTCGCGCTCCCTACTACTGCCGCTCGTGCACCACGCCGGCCCCGTTGACCCTGCGCACACCTTTCCAGCGGCCTTGTTCCTACTGCTACTGTCACTATGGCTAGTCCTCCCGTTCTAGCTTTCGATGCCGAGGGCCGCCCAGTGAAGTTCGAAACCTGGCTAGATGACCTGCACCTGTTCCTACAGCTCACTGCCAAGGAAGATATCTCACTGTACGACCATGCCCTAGGCCATGCCACTGCCCCTGACTCGTCTGCTGACAGCACTCTGCGTTCCCAGTGGCAGACCCGTGATGCGCACGCTCGCTTTGCTATTTGCAACTCCCTGCCGCTAGACGAGCGCGAGCACTTCGGCCAGTGCAAGACTGCTAAGGACCTCTACACCGCTGTAGTTGCCCGCTACTCCTCGCCCGCTTCTGCCACGCTAGGCCGCCTCACTCTCCCCTACCTGTTCCCCGACCTAGCCTCCTTTCACACTGTCGCAGACCTCATCACCCACCTTAAGACTAGTGAGGCCCGCTTTCGCGCTGCTATGCCTGCCGAGTTTCTCACTAGCAACCCCCCCCGCTCTGGATCACTCTCTACCACATCGTCACCCGCCTCCCTGACTCTCTGCGCGCAGTCAGGGATCACTTCCTCTCTCGCTCCCCCACTGAGCTCACTGTTGCCCTCCTCGAGAAGGAACTGCTTGCAGCTGAGGCGAGCATCGTCGCTGTAGGCACCTCTCGTGGCGACCCCCGCACCCCGTTCTTTGAGGGGTGTTCCCCTTCCCCCCTCCTCCCCTCTGTCGCCTCTGCTGCTGCTGTCGACCTTCTTGGTGCTGAGAAGGTCGGGACCGCGTCTGCTTCGAGCGGGCGCCGCAGGAACAAGGGGGGCAGGGGTGGGGGTGGCGGCGGAGGAGGTGGGGGTGGAGGCGGTGGGAGTGGAGGCGCGGCTGGGGAGACTAGTGGCGGCAGTGGGGGAGGAGACAGCAGCGGTGGGAGTGGTGGTGGAGGCGGCAGCGGAGGCGGAGGTGGTCGTGGCGGCGGCAGGGGTGGAGGTGGCCGGGGCGGCGGCGGTGGGGGTGGTGGTCGTGGAGGCACTGGCGGAGGGCAGAGTCAGCAGCCCACCCCGACGCTTCAGGCCGCCCGTGAGTGGTATGCGCAGCGTAGCGTTACCTGCACGTACGTCATTCGCACAGGTGACCGCAGCGGCCAGCAGTGTGGGAGGCCGCACCCCACGCAGCGCTGCTTCGCGCGCCTTAACGACGCGTGGCGCACTCAGTTTCCTGCTGCCACTGAGCTGCCGCGCTGGGCTGATCTGGAAAAGAGGGGTGTTGATGTTTGGGACCGTTATTTCTGACAACTTCTGTGAGTGAGGGGGAATGGAGTGAGAGGAAATCCCCCCTCACTTCATTTCCCCTCACTTCCATCCCCCCTCACTCTCTTCCCCTTCACTTCATTTCCCCTCACTTGTATTTCCCCTCACTCAATTTCCCCTCACTTCCATCCCCCCTCACTTGTATCCCCCCTCACTCAATTTCCCCTTACTTCCGTCCCTCCTCATCCCTGTCCCCCTCACTTTGTTTCCCCTCACTTCCATTCCCCCTCACTCCCTTCCCCCTCACTACATTTCCCCTCACCTATATCTCCCCTCACTCGTTTTCCCCCCATTTTTGTGAGTGAGGGGGAATGGAGTGAGAGGAAATCCCCCCTCACTTCATTTCTCCTCACTTCTATCCCCCCTCACTCTCTTCCCCCTCACTTCATTTCCCCTCACTTGTATTTCCCCTCACTCAATTTCTCCTCACTTCCATCCATTTCCCCTCACTTGTATTTCCCCTCACTCAATTTCCCCTCACTTCCATCCCTCCTCATCCCTGTCCCCCTCACTTTGTTTCCCCTCACTTCCATTCCCCCTCACTCCCTTCCCCCTCACTACATTTCCCCTCACTCGTTTTCCCCCCACTTCTGTGAGTGAGGGGGAATGGAGTGAGAGGAAATCCCCCCTCACTTCGTTTCTTTCCCCTCACTTCCATCCCCCCTCACTCTCTTCCCCCTCACTTCATTTCCCCTCACTTGTATTTCCCCTCACTCAATTTCCCCTCACTTCCATCCCCCTCACTTGTATTCCCCCTCACTAAATTTCCCCTCACTTTTATCCCTCCTCATCCCTGTCCCCCTCACTTTGTTTCCCCTCACTTCCATTCCCCCTCACTCCCTTCCCCCTCACTACATTTCCCCTCACTTATATTTCCCCTCACTCGTTTTCCCCCCACTTCTGTGAGTGAGGGGGAATGGAGTGAGAGGAAATCCCCCCTCACTTCATTTCCCCTCACTTCCATCCCCCCTCACTCTCTTCCCCCTCACTTCATTTCCCCTCACTTGTATTTCCCCTCACTCAACTTCCCCTCACTTCATTTCCCCTCACTTGTATTTCCCCTCACTCAATTTCCCCTCACTTCCATCCCTCCTCATCCCTGTCCCCCTCACTTTGTTTCCCCTCACTCCCTTCCCCCTCACTACGTTTCCCTGTCAGAGGTCCACTGGGGATCCCCGATGATCCTAGGGAAGGGTTACAGGCACGGCGGCCTGGGGGGTTATGGGCGCACTCACCCGCTACACAAACAAGCCCTTTTATCCCAGTGGTTAGTGACTGGGATTCTGACATGGTATCAGAGCGAAGATCTCGGGTTCGAATCCCGGTGTGTGCACCTCGGGCATCCCAGTGCGGGGGGGGTGTCAGAGGTCCACTGGTGATCCCCGATTGATCCTAGGGAAGGGTTACAGGCACGGCGGCCTGGGGGGTTATGGGCGCACTCACCCGCTACACAAACAAGCCCTTTTATCCCAGTGGTTAGTGGCTGGGATTCTGACATGTTTGTATGAGTCGACTTAAATGTCGCCCCTGAGTCGACTCAAATGTCGCCCAAAAGATGAGTGTTTGTGTGAGTCGACTCAAATGTCGCCCAAAGGATGAGTGTTTGTGTAAGTCGACTCAAATGTCGTCCAAAGGATGAGTGTTTGTGTGAGTCGACTCAAATGTCGCCCAAAGGATGAGTGTTTGTGTGAGTCGACTCAAATGTCGCCCAAAAGATGAGTGTTTGTGTGAGTCGACTCAAATGTCGCCTAAAAGATGAGTGTTTGTGTGAGTCGACTCAAATGTCGCCGAAAGGATGAGTGTTTGTGTGAGTAGACTCAAATGTCGCCCAAAGGATTAGTGTTTGTGTGAGTCGACTTTAATGTTGCCCAAAGGATGAGTGTTTGTGTGAGTCGACTCAAATGTCGCCCAAAAGATGAGTGTTTGTGTGAGTCGACTCAAATGTCGCCTAAAAGATGAGTGTTTGTGTGAGTCGACTCAAATGTCGCCCAAAGGATGAGTGTTTGTGTGAGTCGACTCAAATGTCGCCTAAAAGATGAGTGTTTTTGTGAGTCGACTCAAATGTCGCCCAAAAGATGAGTGTTTGTGTGAGTCGACTCAAATGTCGCCCAAAGGATGAGTGTTTGTGTGAGTCGACTCAAATGTCGCCCAAAGGATGAGTGTTTGTGTGAGTCGACTCAAATGTCGCCCAAATGATGAGTGTTTGTGTGAGTCGACTCAAATGTCGCCCAAAGGATGAGTGTTCGTGTGAGTCGACTCAAATGTCGCCCAAAGGATGAGTGTTTTTCTGAGTCGACTCAAATGTCGCCCAAAGGATGAGTGTTTTTGTGAGTCGACTCAAATGTCGCCCAAAAGATGAGTGTTTGTGTGAGTCGACTCAAATGTCGCCCAAAAGATGAGTGTTTGTGTGAGTCGACTCAAATGTCGCCCAAAGGATGAGTGTTTGTGTGTCTCGACTCAAATGTCGCCCAAAGAATGAGTTTGTTGTCTGAGACGACTCAAATGTCGCCCAAAGGATGACTGTTTGTGTGAGTCGACTCAAATGTCACCCAAAGGATGACTGTTTGTGTGAGTCGACTCAAATGTCGCCCAAAGGATGAGTGTTTGTGTGAGTCGACTCACATGTCGCCCAAAGGATGAGTGTTTGTGTGAGTCGACTCAAATGTCGCCCAAAGGATGAGTGTTCGTGTGAGTCGACTCAAATGTCGCCCAAAGGATGAGTGTTTGTGTGAGTTGACTCAAATGTCGCCCAAAGGATGAGTGTTTGTGTGAGTCGACTCAAATGTCGCCCAAAGGATGAGTGTTTGTGTGAGTCGACTCAAATGTCGCCCAAAGGATGAGTGTTTGTGTGAGTCGACTCAAATGTCGCCCAAAGGATGAGTGTTCGTGTGAGTCGACTCAAATGTCGCCCAAAGGATGAGTGTTCGTGTGAGTCGACTCAAATGTCGCCCAAAGGATGAGTGTTTGTGTGAGTCGACTCAAATGTCGCCCAAAGGATGAGTGCTTGTGTGAGTCGACTCAAATGTCGCCCAAAGGATGAGTGTTTGTATGAGTCGACTCAAATGTCGCCCAAAGGATGAGTGTTTGTGTGAGTCGACTCGAATGACCAAAGATGAGTGTTTGTGTGAGTCGACTCAGATGTCGCCCAAAGGATGAGTGTTTGTGTGAGTCGACTAAAATTTCGCCCAAAGGATGAGTGTTTGCGTGAGTCGACTCAAATGTCGCCCAAAGGATGAGTGTTTGTGTGAGTCGACTCAGTGTCACCCAAAAGATGAGTGTTTGTGTGAGTCGACTCAAATGTCGCCTAAATGATGAGTGTTTGTGTGAGTCGACTCACATGTCGCCCAAAGGATGAGTGTTTGTGTGAGTCGACTCAAATGTCGCCCAAAGGATGAGTGTTTGTGTGAGTCGACTCAAATGTCGCCCAAAGGATGAGTGTTTGTGTGAGTCGACTCAAATGTCGCCCAAAGGATGAGTGTTCGTGTGAGTCGACTCAAATGTCGCCCAAAGGATGAGTGTTTGTGTGAGTCGACTCAAATGTCGCCCAAAGGATGAGTGCTTGTGTGAGTCGACTCAAATGTCGCCCAAAGGATGAGTGTTTGTGTGAGTCGACTCAAATGTCGCCCAAGGATGAGTGTTGTGTGAGTCGACTCGAATGACCAAAAGATGAGTGTTTGTGTGAGTCGACTCAGATGTCGCCCAAAGGATGAGTGTTTGTGTGAGTCGACTAAAATTTCGCCCAAAGGATGAGTGTTTGCGTGAGTCGACTCAAATGTCGCCCAAAGGATGAGTGTTTGTGTGAGTCGACTCAGTGTCACCCAAAAGATGAGTGTTTGTGTGAGTCGACTCAAATGTCGCCTAAATGATGAGTGTTTGTGTGAGTCGACTCACATGTCGCCCAAAGGATGAGTGTTTGTGTGAGTAGACTCAAATGTCGCCCAAAGGATGAGTGTTTTTGTGAGTCGACTCAAATGTCGCCCAAAGGATGAGTGTTTGTGTGAGTAGACTCAAATGTCGCCCAAAGGATGAGTGTTCGTGTGAGTCGACTCAAATGTCGCCCAAAGGATGAGTGTTTGTATGAGTCGACTCAAATGTCGCCCAAAGGATGAGTGTTTGTGTGAGTCGACTCAAATGTCGCCCAAAAGATGAGTGTTTGTGTGAGTCGACTCAAATGTCGCCCAAAGGATGAGTGTTTGTGTAAGTCGACTCAAATGTCGCCCAAGGATGGTGTTGGTGTGAGTCGACTCAAATGTCACCCAAAGGATGAGTGTTTGTGTGAGTCGACTCAAATGTCGCCCAAAAGATGAGTGTTTGTGTGAGTCGACTCAAATGTCGCCTAAAAGATGAGTGTTTGTGTGAGTCGACTCAAATGTCGCCCAAAAGATGAGTGTTTGTGTGAGTCGACTCAAATGTCGCCCAAAGGATGAGTGTTTGTGTGAGTCGACTCAAATGTCGCCCAAAGGATGAGTGTTTGTGTGAGTCGACTCAAATGTCGCCTAAAAGATGAGTGTTTGTGTGAGTCGACTCAAATGTCGCCCAAAGGATGAGTGTTTGTGTGAGTCGACTCAAATGTCGCCCAAAGGATGAGTGTTTGTGTGAGTCGACTCAAATGTCGCCCAAAAGATGAGTGTTTGTGTGAGTCGACTCAAATGTCGCCTAAAAGATGAGTGTTTGTGTGAGTCGACTCAAATGTCGCCCAAAAGATGAGTGTTTGTGTGAGTCGACTCAAATGTCGCCTAAATGATGAGTGTTTGTGTGAGTCGACTCAAATGTCGCCCAAAGGACTATTGTTTTGTGAGTCGACTCAATGTCACCCAAAGGATGAGAGCTTATGTGAGTCGACTCAAATGTCGCCCAAAGGATAAGTGTTTGTGTGAGTAGACTCAAATGTCGCCCAAAGGATGAGTGTTCGTGTGAGTCGACTCAAATGTCGCCCAAAGGATGAGTGTTTGTGTGAGTCGACTCAAATGTCGCCCAAAAGATGAGTGTTTGTGTGAGTCGACTCAAATGTCGCCTAAAAGATGAGTGTTTGTGTGAGTCGACTCAAATGTCGCCCAAAAGATGAGTGTTTGTGTGAGTCGACTCAAATGTCGCCCAAAGGATGAGTGTTTGTGTGAGTCGACTCAAATGTCGCCCAAAGGATGAGTGTTTGTGTGAGTCGACTCAAATGTCGCCTAAAAGATGAGTGTTTGTGTGAGTCGACTCAAATGTCGCCCAAAGGATGAGTGTTTGTGTGAGTCGACTCAAATGTCGCCCAAAAGATGAGTGTTTGTGTGAGTCGACTCAAATGTCGCCCAAAGGATGAGTGTTTGTGTGAGTCGACTCAAATGTCGCCCAAAGGATGAGTGTTTGTGTGACTCGACTCAAATGTCGCCCAAAGGATGAGTGTTTGTGTGAGTCGACTCAAATGTTGCCCAAAGGATGACTGTTTGTGTGAGTCGACTCAAATGTCACCCAAAAGATGAGTGTTTGTGTGAGTCGACTCAAATGTCGCCCAAAGGATGAGTGTTTATGTGAGTCGACTCAAATGTCGCCCAAAGGATAAGTGTTTGTGTGAGTAGACTCAAATGTCGCCCAAAGGATGAGTGTTCGTGTGAGTCGACTCAAATGTCGCCCAAAGGATGAGTGTTTGTGTGAGTTGACTCAAATGTCGCCCAAAGGATGAGTGTTTGTGTGAGTCGACTCAAATGTCGCCCAAAGGATGAGTGTTTGTGTGAGTCGACTCAAATGTCGCCCAAAGGATGAGTGTTTGTGTGAGTCGACTCAAATGTCGCCCAAAGGATGAGTGTTCGTGTGAGTCGACTCAAATGTCGCCCAAAGGATGAGTGTTTGTGTGAGTCGACTCAAATGTCGCCCAAAGGATGAGTGCTTGTGTGAGTCGACTCAAATGTCGCCCAAAGGATGAGTGTTTGTGTGAGTCGACTCAAATGTCGCCCAAAGGATGAGTGTTTGTGTGAGTCGACTCGAATGACCAAAAGATGAGTGTTTGTGTGAGTCGACTCAGATGTCGCCCAAAGGATGAGTGTTTGTGTGAGTCGACTAAAATTTCGCCCAAAGGATGAGTGTTTGCGTGAGTCGACTCAAATGTCGCCCAAAGGATGAGTGTTTGTGTGAGTCGACTCAGTGTCACCCAAAAGATGAGTGTTTGTGTGAGTCGACTCAAATGTCGCCTAAATGATGAGTGTTTGTGTGAGTCGACTCACATGTCGCCCAAAGGATGAGTGTTTGTGTGAGTCGACTCAAATGTCGCCCAAAGGATGAGTGTTTGTGTGAGTCGACTCAAATGTCGCCCAAAGGATGAGTGTTTGTGTGAGTCGACTCAAATGTCGCCCAAAGGATGAGTGTTCGTGTGAGTCGACTCAAATGTCGCCCAAAGGATGAGTGTTTGTGTGAGTCGACTCAAATGTCGCCCAAAGGATGAGTGCTTGTGTGAGTCGACTCAAATGTCGCCCAAAGGATGAGTGTTTGTGTGAGTCGACTCAAATGTCGCCCAAAGGATGAGTGTTTGTGTGAGTCGACTCGAATGACCAAAGATGAGTGTTTGTGTGAGTCGACTCAGATGTCGCCCAAAGGATGAGTGTTTGTGTGAGTCGACTAAAATTTCGCCCAAAGGATGAGTGTTTGCGTGAGTCGACTCAAATGTCGCCCAAAGGATGAGTGTTTGTGTGAGTCGACTCAGTGTCACCCAAAAGATGAGTGTTTGTGTGAGTCGACTCAAATGTCGCCTAAATGATGAGTGTTTGTGTGAGTCGACTCACATGTCGCCCAAAGGATGAGTGTTTGTGTGAGTAGACTCAAATGTCGCCCAAAGGATGAGTGTTCGTGTGAGTCGACTCAAATGTCGCCCAAAGGATGAGTGTTTGTGTGAGTCGACTCAAATGTCGCCCAAAGGATGAGTGTTCGTGTGAGTCGACTCAAATGTCGCCCAAAGGATGAGTGTTTGTGTGAGTCGACTCAAATGTCGCCCAAAGGATGAGTGTTTGTGTGAGTCGACTCAATTGTTGCCCAAAAGATGAGTGTTTGTGTGAGTCGACTCAAATGTCGCCCAAAGGATGAGTGTTTGTGTAAGTCGACTCAAATGTCGCCCCAAGGATGGGTGTTGGTGTGAGTCGACTCAAATGTCACCCAAAGGATGAGTGTTTGTGTGAGTCGACTCAAATGTCGCCCAAAAGATGAGTGTTTGTGTGAGTCGACTCAAATGTCGCCTAAAAGATGAGTGTTTGTGTGAGTCGACTCAAATGTCGCCCAAAAGATGAGTGTTTGTGTGAGTCGACTCAAATGTCGCCCAAAGGATGAGTGTTTGTGTGAGTCGACTCAAATGTCGCCCAAAGGATGAGTGTTTGTGTGAGTCGACTCAAATGTCGCCTAAAAGATGAGTGTTTGTGTGAGTCGACTCAAATGTCGCCCAAAGGATGAGTGTTTGTGTGAGTCGACTCAAATGTCGCCCAAAAGATGAGTGTTTGTGTGAGTCGACTCAAATGTCGCCTAAAAGATGAGTGTTTGTGTGAGTCGACTCAAATGTCGCCCAAAAGATGAGTGTTTGTGTGAGTCGACTCAAATGTCGCCTAAATGATGAGTGTTTGTGTGAGTCGACTCAAATGTCGCCCAAAGGACTATTGTTTTTGTGAGTCGACTCAATGTCGCCCAAAGGATGAGAGCTTATGTGAGTCGACTCAAATGTCGCCCAAAGGATAAGTGTTTGTGTGAGTAGACTCAAATGTCGCCCAAAGGATGAGTGTTCGTGTGAGTCGACTCAAATGTCGCCCAAAGGATGAGTGTTTGTGTGAGTTGACTCAAATGTCGCCCAAAGGATGAGTGTTTGTGTGAGTCGACTCAAATGTCGCCCAAAGGATGAGTGTTTGTGTGAGTCGACTCAAATGTCGCCCAAAGGATGAGTGTTTGTGTGAGTCGACTCAAATGTCGCCCAAAGGATGAGTGTTCGTGTGAGTCGACTCAAATGTCGCCCAAAGGATGAGTGTTTGTGTGAGTCGACTCAAATGTCGCCCAAAGGATGAGTGCTTGTGTGAGTCGACTCAAATGTCGCCCAAAGGATGAGTGTTTGTGTGAGTCGACTCAAATGTCGCCCAAAGGATGAGTGTTTGTGTGAGTCGACTCGAATGACCAAAAGATGAGTGTTTGTGTGAGTCGACTCAGATGTCGCCCAAAGGATGAGTGTTTGTGTGAGTCGACTAAAATTTCGCCCAAAGGATGAGTGTTTGCGTGAGTCGACTCAAATGTCGCCCAAAGGATGAGTGTTTGTGTGAGTCGACTCAGTGTCACCCAAAAGATGAGTGTTTGTGTGAGTCGACTCAAATGTCGCCTAAATGATGAGTGTTTGTGTGAGTCGACTCACATGTCGCCCAAAGGATGAGTGTTTGTGTGAGTAGACTCAAATGTCGCCCAAAGGATGAGTGTTTGTGTGAGTCGACTCAAATGTCGCCCAAAGGATGAGTGTTTGTGTGAGTAGACTCAAATGTCGCCCAAAGGATGAGTGTTCGTGTGAGTCGACTCAAATGTCGCCCAAAGGATGAGTGTTTGTATGAGTCGACTCAAATGTCGCCCAAAGGATGAGTGTTTGTGTGAGTCGACTCAAATGTCGCCCAAAAGATGAGTGTTTGTGTGAGTCGACTCAAATGTCGCCCAAAGGATGAGTGTTTGTGTAAGTCGACTCAAATGTCGCCCCAAGGATGGGTGTTGGTGTGAGTCGACTCAAATGTCACCCAAAGGATGAGTGTTTGTGTGAGTCGACTCAAATGTCGCCCAAAAGATGAGTGTTTGTGTGAGTCGACTCAAATGTCGCCTAAAAGATGAGTGTTTGTGTGAGTCGACTCAAATGTCGCCCAAAAGATGAGTGTTTGTGTGAGTCGACTCAAATGTCGCCCAAAGGATGAGTGTTTGTGTGAGTCGACTCAAATGTCGCCCAAAGGATGAGTGTTTGTGTGAGTCGACTCAAATGTCGCCCAAAGGATGAGTGTTTGTGTGAGTCGACTCAAATGTCGCCCAAAGGATGAGTGTTTGTGTGAGTCGACTCAAATGTCGCCTAAAAGATGAGTGTTTGTGTGAGTCGACTCAAATGTCGCCCAAAAGATGAGTGTTTGTGTGAGTCGACTCAAATGTCGCCTAAAAGATGAGTGTTTGTGTGAGTCGACTCAAATGTCGCCCAAAAGATGAGTGTTTGTGTGAGTCGACTCAAATGTCGCCTAAATGATGAGTGTTTGTGTGAGTCGACTCAAATGTCGCCCAAAGGACTATTGTTTTTGTGAGTCGACTCAATGTCACCCAAAGGATGAGAGCTTATGTGAGTCGACTCAAATGTCGCCCAAAGGATAAGTGTTTGTGTGAGTAGACTCAAATGTCGCCCAAAGGATGAGTGTTCGTGTGAGTCGACTCACATGTCGCCCAAAGGATGAGTGTTTGTGTGAGTTGACTCAAATGTCGCCCAAAGGATGAGTGTTCGTGTGAGTCGACTCAAATGTCGCCCAAAGGATGAGTGTTTGTGTGAGTCGACTCAAATGTCGCCCAAAGGATGAGTGTTTGTGTGAGTCGACTCAAATGTCGCCCAAATGATGAGTGTTTGTGTGAGTCGACTCAAATGTCGCCCAAAGGATGAGTGTTCGTGTGAGTCGACTCAAATGTCGCCCAAAGGATGAGTGTTTGTGTGAGTCGACTCAAATGTCGCCCAAAGGATGAGTGTTCGTGTGAGTCGACTCAAATGTCGCCCAAAAGATGAGTGTTTGTGTGAGTCGACTCAAATGTCGCCCAAAGGATGAGTGTTTGTGTGAGTCGACTCAAATGTCGCCCAAAAGATGAGTGTTTGTGTGAGTCGACTCAAATGTCGCCCAAAGGATGAGTGTTTGTGTGAGTCGACTCAAATGTCGCCCAAAGGATGAGTGTTTGTGTGACTCGACTCAAATGTCGCCCAAAGGATGAGTGTTTGTGTGAGTCGACTCAAATGTTGCCCAAAGGATGACTGTTTGTGTGAGTCGACTCAAATGTCACCCAAAAGATGAGTGTTTGTGTGAGTCGACTCAAATGTCGCCCAAAGGATGAGTGTTTATGTGAGTCGACTCAAATGTCGCCCAAAGGATAAGTGTTTGTGTGAGTAGACTCAAATGTCGCCCAAAGGATGAGTGTTCGTGTGAGTCGACTCAAATGTCGCCCAAAGGATGAGTGTTTGTGTGAGTTGACTCAAATGTCGCCCAAAGGATGAGTGTTTGTGTGAGTCGACTCAAATGTCGCCCAAAGGATGAGTGTTTGTGTGAGTCGACTCAAATGTCGCCCAAAGGATGAGTGTTTGTGTGAGTCGACTCAAATGTCGCCCAAAGGATGAGTGTTCGTGTGAGTCGACTCAAATGTCGCCCAAAGGATGAGTGTTTGTGTGAGTCGACTCAAATGTCGCCCAAAGGATGAGTGCTTGTGTGAGTCGACTCAAATGTCGCCCAAAGGATGAGTGTTTGTGTGAGTCGACTCAAATGTCGCCCAAAGGATGAGTGTTTGTGTGAGTCGACTCGAATGACCAAAAGATGAGTGTTTGTGTGAGTCGACTCAGATGTCGCCCAAAGGATGAGTGTTTGTGTGAGTCGACTAAAATTTCGCCCAAAGGATGAGTGTTTGCGTGAGTCGACTCAAATGTCGCCCAAAGGATGAGTGTTTGTGTGAGTCGACTCAGTGTCACCCAAAAGATGAGTGTTTGTGTGAGTCGACTCAAATGTCGCCTAAATGATGAGTGTTTGTGTGAGTCGACTCACATGTCGCCCAAAGGATGAGTGTTTGTGTGAGTCGACTCAAATGTCGCCCAAAGGATGAGTGTTTGTGTGAGTTGACTCAAATGTCGCCCAAAGGATGAGTGTTTGTGTGAGTCGACTCAAATGTCGCCCAAAGGATGAGTGTTTGTGTGAGTCGACTCAAATGTCGCCCAAAGGATGAGTGTTTGTGTGAGTCGACTCAAATGTCGCCCAAAGGATGAGTGTTCGTGTGAGTCGACTCAAATGTCGCCCAAAGGATGAGTGTTTGTGTGAGTCGACTCAAATGTCGCCCAAAGGATGAGTGCTTGTGTGAGTCGACTCAAATGTCGCCCAAAGGATGAGTGTTTGTGTGAGTCGACTCAAATGTCGCCCAAAGGATGAGTGTTTGTGTGAGTCGACTCGAATGACCAAAAGATGAGTGTTTGTGTGAGTCGACTCAGATGTCGCCCAAAGGATGAGTGTTTGTGTGAGTCGACTAAAATTTCGCCCAAAGGATGAGTGTTTGCGTGAGTCGACTCAAATGTCGCCCAAAGGATGAGTGTTTGTGTGAGTCGACTCAGTGTCACCCAAAAGATGAGTGTTTGTGTGAGTCGACTCAAATGTCGCCTAAATGATGAGTGTTTGTGTGAGTCGACTCACATGTCGCCCAAAGGATGAGTGTTTGTGTGAGTCGACTCAAATGTCGCCCAAAGGATGAGTGTTTGTGTGAGTCGACTCAAATGTCGCCCAAAGGATGAGTGTTTGTGTGAGTCGACTCAAATGTCGCCCAAAGGATGAGTGTTCGTGTGAGTCGACTCAAATGTCGCCCAAAGGATGAGTGTTTGTGTGAGTCGACTCAAATGTCGCCCAAAGGATGAGTGCTTGTGTGAGTCGACTCAAATGTCGCCCAAAGGATGAGTGTTTGTGTGAGTCGACTCAAATGTCGCCCAAAGGATGAGTGTTTGTGTGAGTCGACTCGAATGACCAAAAGATGAGTGTTTGTGTGAGTCGACTCAGATGTCGCCCAAAGGATGAGTGTTTGTGTGAGTCGACTAAAATTTCGCCCAAAGGATGAGTGTTTGCGTGAGTCGACTCAAATGTCGCCCAAAGGATGAGTGTTTGTGTGAGTCGACTCAGATGTCGCCCAAAGGATGAGTGCTTGTGTGAGTCGACTCAAATGTCGCCTAAATGATGAGTGTTTGTGTGAGTCGACTCACATGTCGCCCAAAGGATGAGTGTTTGTGTGAGTAGACTCAAATGTCGCCCAAAGGATAAGTGTTTGTGTGAGTCGACTCAAATGTCGCCCAAAGGATGAGTGTTTGTGTGAGTAGACTCAAATGTCGCCCAAAGGATGAGTGTTCGTGTGAGTCGACTCAAATGTCGCCCAAAGGATGAGTGTTTGTATGAGTCGACTCAAATGTCGCCCAAAGGATGAACATGTTTGTGTGAGTCGACTCAAATGTCGCCCAAAAGATGAGTGTTTGTGTGAGTCGACTCAAATGTCGCCCAAAGGATGAGTGTTTGTGTAAGTCGACTCAAATGTCGCCCCAAGGATGGGTGTTGGTGTGAGTCGACTCAAATGTCACCCAAAGGATGAGTGTTTGTGTGAGTCGACTCAAATGTCGCCCAAAAGATGAGTGTTTGTGTGAGTCGACTCAAATGTCGCCTAAAAGATGAGTGTTTGTGTGAGTCGACTCAAATGTCGCCCAAAAGATGAGTGTTTGTGTGAGTCGACTCAAATGTCGCCCAAAGGATGAGTGTTTGTGTGAGTCGACTCAAATGTCGCCCAAAGGATGAGTGTTTGTGTGAGTCGACTCAAATGTCGCCTAAAAGATGAGTGTTTGTGTGAGTCGACTCAAATGTCGCCCAAAGGATGAGTGTTTGTGTGAGTCGACTCAAATGTCGCCCAAAGGATGAGTGTTTGTGTGAGTCGACTCAAATGTCGCCCAAAAGATGAGTGTTTGTGTGAGTCGACTCAAATGTCGCCTAAAAGATGAGTGTTTGTGTGAGTCGACTCAAATGTCGCCCAAAAGATGAGTGTTTGTGTGAGTCGACTCAAATGTCGCCTAAATGATGAGTGTTTGTGTGAGTCGACTCAAATGTCGCCCAAAGGACTATTGTTTTTGTGAGTCGACTCAATGTCGCCCAAAGGATGAGAGCTTATGTGAGTCGACTCAAATGTCGCCCAAAGGATAAGTGTTTGTGTGAGTAGACTCAAATGTCGCCCAAAGGATGAGTGTTCGTGTGAGTCGACTCAAATGTCGCCCAAAGGATGAGTGTTTGTGTGAGTTGACTCAAATGTCGCCCAAAGGATGAGTGTTTGTGTGAGTCGACTCAAATGTCGCCCAAAGGATGAGTGTTTGTGTGAGTCGACTCAAATGTCGCCCAAAGGATGAGTGTTTGTGTGAGTCGACTCAAATGTCGCCCAAAGGATGAGTGTTTGTGTGACTCGACTCAAATGTCGCCCAAACGATGAGTGTTTGTGTGAGTCGACTCAAATGTCGCCCAAATGATGAGTGTTTGTGTGAGTCGACTCAAATGTCGCCCAAAGGATGAGTGTTTGTGTGACTCGACTCAAATGTCGCCCAAACGATGAGTGTTTGTGTGAGTCGACTCAAATGTCGCCCAAATGATGAGTGTTTGTGTGAGTCGACTCAAATGTCGCCCAAAGGATGAGTGTTTGTGTGAGTCGACTCAAATGTCGCCGAAAGGATGAGTGTTTGTGTGAGTCGACTCAAATGTCGCCCAAAGGATGAACGTTTGTGTGAGTCGACTCAAATGTAGCCCAAAGGACTATTGTTTTTGTGAGTCGACTCAATGTCGCCCAAAGGATGAGAGCTTATGTGAGTCGACTCAAATGTCGCCCAAAGGATAAGTGTTTGTGTGAGTCGACTCAAATGTCGCCCAAAGGATGAGTGTTCGTGTGAGTCGACTCAAATGTCGCCCAAAGGATGAGTGTTTGTGTGAGTTGACTCAAATGTCGCCCAAAGGATGAGTGTTTGTGTGAGTCGACTCAAATGTCGCCCAAAGGATGAGTGTTTGTGTGAGTCGACTCAAATGTCGCCCAAAGGATGAGTGTTTGTGTGAGTCGACTCAAATGTCGCCCAAAGGATGAGTGTTTGTGTGACTCGACTCAAATGTCGCCCAAACGATGAGTGTTTGTGTGAGTCGACTCAAATGTCGCCCAAATGATGAGTGTTTGTGTGAGTCGACTCAAATGTCGCCCAAAGGATGAGTGTTTGTGTGAGTCGACTCAAATGTCGCCCAAAGGATGAGTGTTTGTGTGAGTCGACTCAAATGTCGCCCAAAGGATGAACGTTTGTGTGAGTCGACTCAAATGTCGCCTAAAAGATGAGTGTTTGTGTGAGTCGACTCAAATGTCGCCCAAAGGATGAGTGTTTGTGTGAGTCGACTCAAATGTCGCCCAAAGGATTAGTGTTTTTGTGATTCGACTCAAATGTCGCCCAAAGGATGAGTGCTTGTGTGAGTCGACTCAAATGTCGCCCAAAGGATGGGTGTTTTTCTGAGTCGACTCAGATGTCGCCCAAAGGATGAGTGTTTGTGTGAGTTGACTCAAATGTCGCCCAAAGGATGAGTGTTTATGTGAGTCGACTCAAATGTCCCCCTAAGAATGAGTTTTTTTCTGAGTCGACTCAAATGTCGCCCAAAGGATGAGTGTTTGTGTGAGTCGACTCAAATGTCGCCCAAAGGATGAGTGCTTGTGTGAGTCGACTCAAATGTCGCCCAAAGGATGAGTGTTTGTGTGAGTCGACTCAAATGTCGCCCAAAGGATGAGTGTTTGTGTGAGTCGACTCGAATGACCAAAAGATGAGTGTTTGTGTGAGTCGACTCAGATGTCGCCCAAAGGATGAGTGTTTGTGTGAGTCGACTAAAATTTCGCCCAAAGGATGAGTGTTTGCGTGAGTCGACTCAAATGTCGCCCAAAGGATGAGTGTTTGTGTGAGTCGACTCAGTGTCACCCAAAAGATGAGTGTTTGTGTGAGTCGACTCAAATGTCGCCTAAATGATGAGTGTTTGTGTGAGTCGACTCACATGTCGCCCAAAGGATGAGTGTTTGTGTGAGTCGACTCAAATGTCGCCCAAAGGATGAGTGTTTGTGTGAGTCGACTCAAATGTCGCCCAAAGGATGAGTGTTTGTGTGAGTAGACTCAAATGTCGCCCAAAGGATGAGTGTTCGTGTGAGTCGACTCAAATGTCGCCCAAAGGATGAGTGTTTGTGTGAGTCGACTCAAATGTCGCCCAAAGGATGAGTGTTTGTGTGAGTCGACTCAAATGTCGCCCAAAAGATGAGTGTTTGTGTGAGTCGACTCAAATGTCGCCCAAAGGATGAGTGTTTGTGTAAGTCGACTCAAATGTCGCCCCAAGGATGGGTGTTGGTGTGAGTCGACTCAAATGTCGCCCAAAGGATGAGTGTTTGTGTGAGTCGACTCAAATGTCGCCCAAAAGATGAGTGTTTGTGTGAGTCGACTCAAATGTCGCCTAAAAGATGAATGTTTGTGTGAGTCGACTCAAATGTCGCCCAAAAGATGAGTGTTTGTGTGAGTCGACTCAAATGTCGCCCAAAGGATGAGTGTTTGTGTGAGTCGACTCAAATGTCGCCCAAAGGATGAGTGTTTGTGTGAGTCGACTCAAATGTCGCCCAAAGGATGAGTGTTTGTGTGAGTCGACTCAAATGTCGCCCAAAGGATGAGTGTTTGTGTGAGTCGACTCAAATGTCGCCTAAAAGATGAGTGCTTGTGTGAGTCGACTCAAATGTCGCCCAAAGGATGAGTGCTTGTGTGAGTCGACTCAAATGTCGCCCAAAGGATGAGTGTTTGTGTGAGTCGACTCAAATGTCGCCCAAAAGATGAGTGTTTGTGTGAGTCGACTCAAATGTCGCCTAAAAGATGAGTGTTTGTGTGAGTCGACTCAAATGTCGCCCAAAAGATGAGTGTTTGTGTGAGTCGACTCAAATGTCGCCTAAATGATGAGTGTTTGTGTGAGTCGACTCAAATGTCGCCCAAAGGATTAGTGTTTTTGTGAGTCGACTCAAATGTCGCCCAAAGGATGAGTGCTTGTGTGAGTCGACTCAAATGTCGCCCAAAGGATGAGTGTTTGTGTGAGTCGACTCAAATGTTGCCCAAAGGATGAGTGTTTGTGTGAGTCGACTCAAATGTCGCCCAAAGGATGAGTGTTTGTGTGAGTCGACTCAAATGTCGCCCAAAGGAAAAGTGTTTGTGTGAATCGACTCAAATGTCGCCCAAAGGATGAGTGTTTGTGTGAATCGACTCAAATGTCGCCCAAAGGATGAGTGTTTGTGTGAGTCGACTCAAATGTCGCCCAAAGGATGAGTGTTTGTGTGAGTCGACTCAAATGTCGCCCAAAAGATGAGTGTTTGTGTGAGTCGACTCAAATGTCGCCCAAAGGATGAGTGTTTGTGTGAGTCGACTCAAATGTCGCCCAAAGGATGAGTGTTTGTGTGAGTCGACTCAAATGTCGCCCAAAGGATGAGTGTTTGTGTGAGTCGACTCAAATGTCGCCCAAAAGATGAGTGTTTGTGTGAGTCGACTCAAATGTCGCCCAAAGGATGAGTGTTTGTGTGAGTCGACTCAAATGTCGCCCAAAAGATGAGTGTTTGTGTGAGTCGACTCAAATGTCGCCCAAAAGATGAGTGTTTGTGTGAGTCGACTCAAATGTCGCCCAAAAGATGAGTGTTTGTGTGAGTCGACTCAAATGTCGCCCAAAAGATGAGTGTTTGTGTGAGTCGACTCAAATGTCGCCCAAAGGATGAGTGTTTGTGTGAGTCGACTCAAATGTCGCCCAAAGGATGAGTGTTTGTGTGAGTCGACTCAAATGTCGCCCAAAAGATGAGTGTTTGTGTGAGTCGACTCAAATGTCGCCTAAAAGATGAGTGTTTGTGTGAGTCGACTCAAATGTCGAGTGTTTGTGTGAGTCGACTCAAATGTCGCCCAAAGGATGAGTGTTTGTGTGAGTCGACTCAAATGTCGCCCAAAAGATGAGTGTTTGTGTGAGTCGACTCAAATGTCGCCCAAAAGATGAGTGTTTGTGTGAGTCGACTCAAATGTCGCCCAAAGGATGAGTGTTTGTGTAAGTCGACTCAAATGTCGCCCAAAGGATGAGTGTTTGTGTGAGTCGACTCAAATGTCGCCCAAAGGATGAGTGTTTGTGTGAGTCGACTCAAATGTCGCCCAAAAGATGAGTGTTTGTATGAGTCGACTCAAATGTCGCCTAAAAGATGAGTGTTTGTGTGAGTCGACTCAAATGTCGCCCAAAGGATGAGTGTTTATGTGAGTCGACTCAAATGTCCCCCTAGGAATGAGTTTTTTTCTTAGTCGGCTCAAATGTCGCCCAAAGGATGAGTGTTTTTGTGAGTCGACTCAAATGTCGCCCAAACGATGAGTGTTTGTGTGAGTAGACTCAAATGTCGCCCAAAGGATGAGTGTTTGTGTGAGTCGACTCAAATGTCTGAGGAGATTAACTCTACAACGGTGGGAGCTAGACTACTAGGTAGGCATGAGTTGTAGGAGTGATCGTAGCTCTGTCTGTGTTCTCTAGGACTTGTGTTTTCACAAGGCAAAATAGCAAGAGTTACACTAAGGAAAGTTGAGAATAACAGAGTTACGAATGAACATGCAATGACAAAGCTTGACTACATCACATGCAAGGTTTGCTAGCACTCAGGCAGGTCGATCGCCAGCACGACAAAGTTGACGACCTGCCAACGCAGCATCTCCACGGCCCGCCAACGCAGCTGGTGTGCGACTTGCCAACGCTGCAGAATGGCGGCCTGCCAACGCTGCATCCGCGCGGCTTGCCAATGCAGCATCCGTGCGGCTTGCCAACACTGCACCCGCAGGTGATTGTAAGCGCATGTGCAAGCACCTACATCGCAGGTGCTTGTAGACAGTTATGCACGACGTGCACTGTCTAGTACATTGCGCAGGTTGTCAGCCACATGCTGACGGTTGCACATGATGAGCCACGTCGACCACGTGCTGCCACGTCGGTCGACTTCGCCACAGCAGCCTCGACGACGTTCGCACACCTTCGTACCTCGTCGAGCAGGTAACTTGGTCAACCAGGTAAGGTACCTGGTTGATGACATCTCTGCAGGATGACGACCTTCGTCATCACCGGTTGACGACCTTCGTCGTCGCGGGTTGACGACCTTCGTCGTCGGGGCTCGACGACCTTCGCCGAGCACCTTCGTCGAGCACCTCGGTCGACATTTCAAAATGTCAGCCCCTGATTGGTCGAAATTAGGGCACATTCGAATTTCTGGCCAAAATTCGCTTGTGCAGTCTCAATGTTGCGCAGAGTCAAACGCGACCCTGCGCAGACGGACACCCGCGAACTTCTGCACCGGCTGCGCCACTCTGGTCGACGAACTGCTTCGTCGACCATCCTCGTTGAACTCCTTCGTCGAACTCCTTTGTCGACGAAGTCACAGTGGTTCCGCGCAGGTCGACGACCACCTTCGTCGACCTCTGCGGAAGGTCGGCTGCACCTCCCACACACCCGAACACAAGTCAATTTGCCCATGCGAGGGCGGGGCCAATTTCCTTCAACACTCCCCTGCCGCGCTCACGCTTGGGCACCCCACACACCAGGTCCACCCAGAACCCAAGGGCTATAATACACGGGAAAAATGCTTCGGCGTGCACACAACACACAGCACGTCGATCACCGCACCAGCCGTGCATAAGGGCACGGCACCTACTGCTGCACATCATCGTCACCGTCGCCAACGTCTGCCAGACGAACTTGGCCGATCGCGACGGAGCACCGGTTGAAGGCCGGAAAGTGCAGCCCCTTTGTCAGGAAGTCAGCTGGCTGCTCAGAGGTGGGAATGTACTTCAGCGCAATCTTTACAATGTGCCACATATACTAGCTAGTCTAAAATGGAACATACATTATAACATGTAGTATTTCTAGTAAATGCAGATCCGCCATTGAGTGGTTGTGTTGTTGCAATTTATTACATCGTATGTCATCATTGCACCGTCGGATCTTTGCGCCGTTGCGTTGTTGCCTCGTTGCGTCGTTGCGTCGCTGCGCCGCTCAATCATTACGCCGCTCGATCGTTGCGCCATTGCGTTGTAGCGATTTAACATATCCATAAGCTAGCTAAATCTACTAGGTTATCATTTTTTTTTTCATCTTTAGATTAGTTTCTCTTTTTATTATTAAGAGAAACTAATCTACTTGTACCCCAACCATCATCAATGAACCAACACTTCCGATTCTGACATGGTATCACCTAGGTTAGGATCCTGTAGGATCCCGTTCCTCCCGACTGCTGCGATCAGAAGTTGATCGTAGCGCAGGATCTACCCGGGAAGGTTCGCACGCAGTAAGATAGTTTGGTGGGCCCTTGACCTCAATAGCAGAGTGAATGTAAAATGCTTTGAAATGAAATAAAACATGCAAACACAAGAAATATAAATATGAGTACAAGGGAATACGAAATGACCTAACTAGCCATGTACCCTAAGGGGTACATTCCCTTATTCAAATTCATTCCCAACTGTGCGGCGCGTACAGTTTCGTAACTGTTCCCGCCAAAACCATTCTGCCTGCAGCTGCCCGATGCCGTCTGCTTCCGACGGTCCAGATGTGCTGTAACCGTCTGACTCTTCGGTTCGATTCCAACTGTCTGACGCTTCACATTCATTCTCGATATTGCCTGCTTCCCTTTGCTGCGGTGAGGAGTGCACAGTAATATCAAATATTACTATTCGTAACACCCCCCTTCACTCCTGGCCGTAGCTCGACTTGACCTGCTTGACCACGCCGCTGAGTTCGGAGGAGTGCTGATACTGCTGGCGTGGTAGTCGCTTCGTGAGGAAGTCTGCTGCCACGTCACCCGTCGGGCAGTAGGTCAAGTTGACCTTGCCCTTGTCCACCTCGTCCTTCACGAAGAAGTACCGCAGCGCGATGTGCTTGGTGCAGTTGACAAAACCAGGTTTGTTCGCGATGCGAATCGCGCTCTGGTTGTCGCAGTGAAGGTGGAATGTGGGCGAAGTTGGAATTTTCGCCTCTTGCGGAAGCTCCTGCAGGTAGAGGCCCTCGCGAACGACTGCAGGTGCTGCTTCGGTTTCCGCGGCTTCTTCCTCTTCCCCCCTTCGTTCTTTGCGGGAAGTGCCCCAGCCGCTATTGCCGGCTCCAGATGCGGTGCCCCATCCGCCGCTCGCGTTGGCCCAGGTTCCGGCGTTGTCTCCCCATCCGCCGGTGTCGCTTGTTCCCCATCCTCCAGCGCTTCCCCACCCCCCTTCTTGGAGGCGCTTGCTTCCTCCTCGGCTCCCCAGGCGGCGCAAACGAAGGTCCCGCGTGCTTCCGCGAGGCTTTGCTGGCGAAGCACCTCAGCTTCGCGGCGCGCCAGTTCTTCTTCTTGCTCCACGGTAAGCTTCTTCTTCGGGTCGCGCTGAGTCGAGTAGTCCTCCAGGAACTTCTCGTAGGTGTAGGGGCGCGGCTCCCCAAGTGCATCGAAGGTCCCGACCCCTGTTCCGCGCAGCATGCCTTGCAGGTGCTGTGAGGGGGGACCGATAAGGGGATGTTCCTTCGTGCCGAAAACACCGTGGGTAGCAATTTCAAGTTCGAGCTGCGACATGCCTTCCTCAGGCGGCGCGTTGTGCTCTGCTTCAGCGATGGCGGCGAGTCCGCGGCCTGCGATCGCGCTCGTTGAGGTTGTCGGCGTGTGACAATCCCTGCAGATTCCATCGGGATTGGGGTTGTGAAGCGCCGTTTCGCGTGGGTGGGGATGATGTGGCACCCACGGCCTGCCGTCAGGGTGCTTCCAATCCCTGCGGTGGATGTGCTCAAAGCGCAGTGGCACGAGGTCAATGAGCTCGTGCGAGTAGCCGATGCAGTCGGGAATATCGAAGTCCAGGACGTACACCCCATTTTCGGAGTGTGCTCGTCCGATCTGCCTGCGGGGGAAGTTGCGCGCCTCATAGTGCAGCAGGATATCTCGCGTCGCGCGGTCGGTGCTGAGGTCGACGCCGCAATCCATGAGCTGTGCGGCGGACAGGAGGTTGAAGCACAGGTTCTGGACGATCAGCACATCGTTGAGCGTGATATGCGTGCGGCTCCCGCGTGCTTTGAGCACGACGATGCCTTGCGCACTTGCGCGCAGGTGCGTGTTGTTCGCCACAGTGACATAAGTGACGGTAGGAGTGGGGATGGCGTTGGATATGTAACGCTCGGAGCCCACCATATGCTGGCCGCAGCAGCTGTCCAGGTACCAGGTGTTGTAGCGCTTGTTGTCGTCACGGGCGAGCAGCGCCAGTCGCGGCGTGACGATGTGCGGAGTGTCGAACTTCAAAAATTGCTCGCGCTTGAGCCAATCGAGTGGCGCCACCCGCATATCAGGTACGTGCGGGAGACTTTCAAGCAGTGGGACTGGAAGATTCCAGTCTTGGTCGTCGTCGTCGGTGAAATCGTGGCGCGGACTGAACGGATTGTTGTTGGTGAATGCGCCAATGGGGTGAGGTGCCGGCTCAGGTGAAGGCGAGCGGACGCGGCGACGACGCGATTCGCCTGCCATGGTCATGTTGCTCATGACATTGCGAACTGGGGCAGTCGATGACGGCTGCTGCTGCTGATGCTGAACCGCTGGGTTCAGATTGCGCGCGGGAGGGGGCTGATACCCCTGGGCTGGACGCACGTCGCCTCGTGCATCTTGACGGCCGGACCAGGTGCTCGGATTGGTCTGGCGAGGGCGGGATCGGTTCTTGCATCGATCCGCCAGATGCCCGAAATTTCTGCAGATTTTGCAGTAGAGGCGCCGTGGTTTTTGCTCTTCAGTGTTGTCGGCGTAGAAGGCGAGCCGTTCTCGTTCTCGTCGTGGCGCTGGTCGCTGCTGATCCATATCCCTCTGTTCGACGAGAAGGGCGGCGCAAAGGGCGGCCTCCGAGATGACCCCCTGCTGTCGGAGAAGCGCCTTGCAGGGCCGCCACTCTGGGCCGAGCCCTTGAAGCACGATGTTGACGAAGATTTCCTCTGAAATCGTGCTTCCCAGCTTCACGATTTGGTCGTGAAGGCTCCGACAGCGATTGAGATAATTGTTGACCTTCTCCCCCGCTATCATCTTGGTTTCCAGGAGTTCCTGGAGTAGTCGTCTCGAAGAGACAGAGTCCTTGGGCTGATAGACTCCTGTCAGGTGCCGCCAAGCGTTAAGGGCTGGAGCAGCCGAAGTTTTGTAAGAACGAATGTTGAGCTGCTCTGCCGGCGACATATTCCGCAGGAGCACCCCGTACGCCATCAACGATTCGTCGTAATACCTCGCTTTGGCGTCGTCGGTGTCCTCAGCGGGCTCCGCGTAGCTCCCGTCAAAATAATGGAAAATTCGGGCGTTCTGCAGCAGGAGCTCCAACTCGAAGCTCCAGGTATAAAAATCTCTGCCGTCAAAACAGGTACTTGTCTTTATTTTTGATATGCTGAGTAACCTTGATAGGGCGGAGAGAACTGCCTCTTCACTGGGACGGGGAGTCTTAGGGGTTGAGCCATTGGTGTCGAGGGAGAATGTTTGCGAGGTGGCGTTCTGGCCAGTCGGGGCCGGTTGAGAGGGTTGTGAGGATGTTCCCGCGTCGCCATTCCGCAATGTTCGGAGCCCTTGCTCCAAGCTGGTGAGTCGCTGAAGAAGTTGTGCGGGAACTTCGGAGCCGATTGTCGTCGTGTTCTCGCTTGTCGCAGCCGGGTTTGGTTGCGCTTCAGCCGTCAGATTGGTCTGACCACCAGATCCTCCGGCCATCTTCACTCGTGAGCATGTGCCGGACGCCACTTTCCGAATGTCGCAATTTTCGGGAGTGGCAGTGCGAAGGATTCCCGAGCCGCTCTCATACCATGCTGCGATCAGAAGTTGATCATAGCCCAGGATCTACCCGGGAAGGTTCGCACGCAGTGAGATAGTTTGGTGGGCCCTTGACCTCAATAGCAGAGTGAATGTAAAATGCTTTGAGATGAAATAAAACATGCAAATACAAGAAATATAAATATGAGTACAAGGGAATACGAAACGACCTAATTAGCCATGTACTCTAAGGGGTACATGTTAAACTGTATTATGCTTGTAGGCTGTAGTGGGGTAGCCAATATGGGGTACAACCCCAACTAGGGTTTCATATTTGTACCCAAACTTCTGCTAGTTCAATCATTCTTGCCTAGCTATTCTGACATGGTATTCAGAGCAGGAGGTCCCTAGGACCTACCGACCGTTTTTTTTTTTAAGGGCCCACCACCGCTCGCATGCGGTTACCACGCTACCCCGTGCCCTAGCCTCGTAGCGCCCTCGTGCGCCCTCGTTAGCGCCCTCGCGCGCCCCTCGTTAGCGCCCTCGCGCGCACCCTCGTTAGCGCCCTCGCGCGCCCCTCGTTAGCGCCCTCGCGCGCCCCTTGCTAGCGCCCTCGCGCGCCCCTCACTAGCGCCCTCGCGCGCCCCTCGCAGTGTCGCCCGCCCGCCGAGCCGCCCGCTCGCAGCCCGCTCGTCCTGCTGCCCGCTTCGCAGCCCGCCCGCCCGCTCGCTGCCCGCTTCGCGGCCCGCCCGCCACGCAGCCCGCCCGCCCGCTCGCTGCCCGCTTCGCGGCCCGCCCGCTTCGCAGCCCGCTCGCTCGCTGCCCGCTCCGCGGCCCGCCCGCTTCGCAGCCCGCTCGCCCGCTCGCTGCCCGCTTCGCGGCCCGCCCGCCCGCTCGCTGCCCGCTTCGCGGCCCGCCCGCTTCGCAGCCCGCTCGCTCGCTGCCCGCTTCGCGGCCCGCCCACTTCGCAGCCCGCCCGCCCGCTCGCTGCCCGCTTCGCGGCCCGCCCGCCTCGCAGCCCGCTCGCCCCGCTGCCCGCTTCGCGGCCCGCCCACTTCGCAGCCCGCCCGCCCGCTCGCTGCCCGCTTCGCGGCCCGCCCGCTTCGCAGCCCGCTCGCCCCGCTGCCCGCTTCGCAGCCCGCCCGCCCGCTCGCTGCCCGCTTCGCGGCCCGCCCGCTTCGCGGCCCGCCCGCTTCGCTGCCCGCTCGCAGCGCCGCCCGCCCGCCCGCTACCTGCTTCGCAGCGCCGCCCGCTGCCTCACTGCCCGCTTGCTGCGTCCCCTCTGCTGCTGCCGCTGCTCTGCTGTGCCCTCACGCCTGAGCTATGGCCTCTATTCGCGTTCTTTCCTTCGATGCTGAGGGCCGTCCCGTGCAGTTCACTTCCTGGCTCGACGACCTGCAGTTGTATCTTATGAGCAATAGCACGGACCACATCTCCCTCTATGACTACGCGTCTGGTGCTGCCGCTGCTCCTGCTGCCACAGCCGAGCTTAGTGTTCGTTCCCACTGGCAGACTCGTGACGCAGCTGCTCGCCTAGCCATTCGTAGTCACCTGCCGCTAGCTGAGCTCGAGCATTTTGGCGACTGCAAATCCGCTAAGGCCCTGTACGATGCTGTCGTTGCTCGCTACTCCTCGCCTGCCACAGCCGAGCTTAGCCGCCTCATGCTGCCGTACCTGTTCCCCGATCTGTCCACCTTTACTACAGTCGCCGATCTTATCACCCACCTTCGCACTAGTGATGCTCGCCTGCGTGCCGCCCTTCCCACCGAGTTCTGCGCTAAGAACCCCCCTCCACTATACTGGACACTCCACTTCATAGTCACCCGTCTCCCTGACACCCTCCGCTCAGTTCGAGACCACTTCCTTGCTCGCTGTCCCACTGAGCTCACAGTCGCCCTCCTAGAGGAGCAGCTGCTCGCGGCCGAAAAGAGCATTGTAGCTGTTGGTGCTGCTCGTGGCGCTCCTCGCACCCCCATCTTTGAGGGGTGTTCTCCCTCTCCCCTCGCTCCCTCCTACGCTGCTGCTGCTGCTGTTGACTTCCTTGGTGCTGAGTCTGTTGGCGCTGCTTCTGCTCCTGGTGGGAGGCGCCGCACCGGCAAGGGCAAGGGGGGCAAGGGTGGTGGTGGTGGCGCTGGGGGGGGAGGAGGTGGGGGAGGTGGGGGGGGAGGCGGTGCTGGAGGGAGCGGTGGCGGGAGCGCTGGTGGGAGTGGGGTCGGTGGTGGAGGCGGGGGCGGCGGCGGAAGCAGTGGCAGTAGTGGCGGCGGCGGCGGTGGCGGCGGTGGCGGTGGTGGCGGTGGTGGCGGTGGCGGTCGGAGCGGTGGTAGTGGTGGCGGCGGCGGTCGGAGTGGAGGCACTGGCTCGGGCCAGAGCTCCCAGCAGCAGCAGCGTCCTCAGACGACCCAGCAGCTTCGTGAGTGGCTTGCTCAGCGTGGGACGTCGGGGGGCAGTGGCCGCTGTTCTTATGTCATTCGCACAGGTGACCGCAAGGGACAGACGTGTGGGAGGTTCCACACCCCGTACCGCTGCTTCTCCCGCCTTGACGACGCTTGGCGTGAGGAGATGGGCGCGGATGTTGAGCGCCCCCGCTGGGCTGAGCTCATGAGGGCTGGTGTTGATGTCTTTGCTCTTGACTATGATGCTATTATTGCTGCCATGTATGCATTGACTGTTAGTGCCGAGGGAGACTGTTACTTGTGTGTGCCGCCTGACCCAGGTATAGAGCCCGCTGCCCTGGGTACTAGTGAGTCTGCTCTCTCTGGTATGGTGCCCCCTGTACTTGCTCCCCCCAGTGCTGTCCTGGCTGGTTTCGAGTCTGCTCTCTCAGGTACAGCACCCACAGAGACTGCTCTCTCAGGTACCGCACCGGCTGAGGCCTGTCACACCTTCACCCTTGACTCAGGTGCTTCCCGTTGCTTCTTTCGTGACAGTACTGAGCTCACACCGCTTCCTGCACCGGTCCCAGTCTCCTTGGCTGACCCCTCTGGGGGCCCAGTCCTTGCCCAGTCCACCACTGTCCTCCCTTGTCCGGCGGTTCCGTCTGGCTCGTTGTCGGGTTTCCACCTCCCCTCGTTCTCGACGAACCTGGTGAGCAACGCTGTCCTCCAGGATCAGTGGGTTGACACCTTTACCCCTGGCGGACAGCGTGTGGCGATCTGCACGTGCTCCAGGACCGGCCGTCACCTGGCTACGTTTACCCGTCGGCCGGGGTCGAGTCTCTACACACTGACCACTGCGTCTCCTCAGGTCGCTGCTGTCGGTCAGGTGTCTGCGTCAGGTCTGGTAGCCCACGCCTGTGAGTGTCGTTCCCTGTCGCACCAGACTCTTCTCTGGCACCACCGCCTGGGTCACCCCTCCTTGCCACGCCTTCGTGGCATGCACCGTCGCCACCTTGTGTCTGGTCTTCCCAGGTCCCTCCCTCCCCTCCCTGCCTCGCCTGCGCCGCCTTGCCTTCCTTGCGTCGAGGGGCGGCAGCGCGCCGCTCCTCACTCCTCCTCGTTCCCCCCGACAGAGGCTCCTCTGCAGACCCTCCACCTGGACGTGTGGGGCCCAGCCCGCGTTCGTGGTCAGGGCGGTGAGCGGTACTTTTTGCTGGTTGTCGACGACTACTCGCGTTACACCACGGTCTTCCCCTTGCGCACCAAGGGTGAGGTCCCTGCTGTTCTGATCCCTTGGATCCGCACGGTTCGTCTCCAGCTCCGCCGCCGTTTCCGGACGGATCTTCCTGTCCTGCGTCTGCACTCTGACAGAGGTGGTGAGTTTTCCTCCGATCTCTTGAGGACCTTCTGTCAGGCGGAGGGCATCGAGCAGACCTTCACGCTTCCGGACTCCCCACAGCAGAATGGGGTTGCTGAGCGCCGCATTGGCCTGGTCATGGAGGTCGCTCGTACCTCCTTGGTCCACGCGGCGGCTCCCCATTTTCTGTGGCCGTTTGCTGTCCGGTACGCCGCGCATCAGCTCAACCTCTGGCCCCGTGTCTCCTTGCCGGAGACCTCGCCCACACTGCGTTGGACGGGGGAGGTTGGCGATGCGTCGCGCTTCCGGGTGTAGGGTGCTCGTGCCCTTGTCCGCGATACGTCCGCGGACAAGCTCTCCTCCCGCACGCTTCCCTGTGTCTTCCTTGGCTTTGTCCCTGACGCGCCTGGCTGGCAGTTTTACCACCCCACCTCGCGCCGGGTCTTCGCCTCTCAGGATGTCACCTTTGACGAGTCGGTCCCTTTTTACCGTCTCTTCCCCTACCGCACTGCCCCCCTCCCTCCCCCGCCGCTTTTCCTTGCTCCTGGTCCCCCTCCGGTAGACCCCCTTCCCCCTCAGGGTCCTGCTCCTTCAGGTGTCTCTCAGGTAGACCCTCCTCCCGTCGCTGAGCCTGTCGAGTTCACAGGTGACTCAGGTGCTGCTGCGGGTGGTGCTGCTGGGAGTGCTGAGCCTGGGGGTGCTGAGCCTGGGGGTGCTGGGCCTGGGGGTGCTGGGGCTGCAGGTGCTGGGACTGAGGGTGCTGGAGCTGAGGGTACGGTGCCTGAGGGTACTGAGCCTGGGGGTGCTGAGCCTGCGGGTGCGGGGCCTGGGAGTGCTGGGACTACGGGTGCTGGAGCTGAGGGTACTGTGCCTGAGAGTTTGCCGCCTGGGGGTGCTGAGCCTGGGGGTGCTGCGACTGGGGGTGCTGAGCCTGCGGGTACTGAGCCTGCGGGTACTGAGCCTGGGGGTGCTGCTACTGAGCCTACGGAGCCTCGGGTTACTGCGTCTGGGGGTGCTCCGGTTCGGGGTGCTGAGCAGTCTCTCACACCGCAGCAGCTTCGTGACTGGTACGTCCGGCGCTTTCGCCGTCCTAGTGGCTCGGCTGGAGTTGGGGGTGCTGGGGCTGCTCGTCCTGGGGGTGCTCGTACTGGGGGTACTGGAGCTGCCGGGACTGGTTGTTCTGGGAGCACTGCGACTGGAGCTGCTGGAGCTGGGGACTCTGGGGGTGGCGCTGCTGCTGGTGCTGCGGACCCGCCTGGTGGAGCTGCTGCTGGAGCTGAGGACCCGAGCGGTGGCGCTGCTGCTGGTGCTGGGGACCCGGACGTTGGAGCTCCTGCTGGTCCTGAGGACCCGGCCGCTGGAGTCTCTTCTGCTTCTGGAGACGCTGCGCGGCCGCGACCGTACTTCGTACCGCTCCTTCAGCAGGTTCTTGGGCAGGCTCCTCCTCCTTGTCCTCCTCCCTCCGTAGAGTGTCCTCCGCCTGTCCAGCCGCAGTCACAGTTACCGCCTGCCTCGCCTCTCCCTGCTCCCTCTCCTTACACTGGTCCCACAGGAGGTCTTACAGAGCGTCGTGAGCCTGAGTCTCGTCCTGTGTCGCCTGTTCGTCCTGCTCGCACTGGTAGTCGTGTCCGTCGTGAGCGTCCTCCTCCTGTCCCAGGCACTCACTACATGACTCTGCGTCCCTCTACTGCTCCTCGGCGTGTCCCTCTACCGTCTCCTCCTGCGTCCTCTTTGCCTGCCGTTCCGGACCCTGAGTCTGACCGGTATCGCGCTGAGCACCCTACAGTCACGCGTCTCCTCGCTACTGTTGTCACTGACCCTACCTTTGAGTCCTCGGCTGCGTCTGCTCTGGTAGCTGAGTTGGTTGACTTTGCTGCTGCCTGTCGTCTAGACTACGCTGCTAGCCTTGTTGCTGAGTCAGAGTCTGCGTCTGTCTGTCCTCCGTCCGTCGGGGGTGAGTGTGCTCTTGGCACGGACGTCCTTGAGGACAGGCAGGAGGACTTTGACTCTCTTGCGGCTGCTGTACCTCATCTCGTGGCCTGGTTGCTTGCCCCTGAGGGAGACCCGGATGCACTAGACATCCCCACTCCGCGCACTTACGCAGAGGCGATCTCGGGTCCCTACTCCTCTCAGTGGCAGACAGCCATGGACGCAGAGATGGCATCCTGGAAGTCCACAGGCACCTACGTCGACGAGGTTCCCCCTCCTGGGGCGAACATCGTCGATGGCATGTGGATTTTCAGGGTGAAGCGGCCGCCAGGTTCTCCGCCTGTCTTCAAGGCTCGTTACGTTGCTAGAGGCTTCAGTCAGCGTCAGGGGGTCGACTTCTTCCAGACCTTCTCCCCCACCCCGAAGATGACCACTCTTCGGGTTCTGCTGCACGTTGCTGCTCAGCGTGACTACGAGCTTCACTCTCTTGACTTCAGCACAGCGTTCCTGCAGGGCAGCCTGCACGAGGAGATCTGGCTGCGCCGCCCACCTGGCTTTACTGGGTCGTTTCCCCCTGGTACCCAGTGGAGTCTCCGCCGGCCAGTCTACGGTCTCCGCCAGGCGCCACGTGAGTGGCACGACACACTGAGGACTACACTTGCGGCTCTTGGGTTCGCGCCGTCTACTGCTGACCCGTCGCTGTTTCTGCGCACAGACACGTCGCTGCCGCCGTTCTACATTCTCGTGTACGTCGACGACTTGGTCTTTGCTACTGCTGACACTGAGGCACTCGCTCGTGTGAAGTCGGAGCTGCAGAAGAGACACACGTGCACTGACCTGGGTGAACTGCGTAGCTACCTTGGCTTGCAGATCACCCGGGACAGAGCTCGCCGCACCATCACCCTGACTCAGTCACACATGGTGCAGCAGGTCCTTCAGCGCTTCGGCTTCCAGTTCTCCTCACCACAGGCCACACCTCTGGCTACCAGCCACTCGCTCTCAGCTCCACCTTCGGACGAGTCCGTAGAGCCGAGTGGCCCGTACCCAGAGCTTGTAGGCTGCCTCATGTACCTGATGACTTGCACGCGACCTGACCTCGCGTACCCTCTTAGCATCCTTGCTCGTTACGTTGCGCCTGGGAGACACAGGCGAGAGCACTGGGAGGCTGCTAAGAGGGTGCTGCGTTACCTGTGCAGTACATCAGGCATGGGGCTGGTGCTTGGAGGACGTGACAGAGTTGTCCTCACTGGTCACTCGGACGCTTCTTGGGTGGACGACCTGGCTACGCAGCGGTCGTCACAGGGTTACACCTTCAGCCTTGGCTCTGGTTCTGTCTCGTGGCGGTCCACCCGCTCTTCCTCTGTTCTCGGCTCTAGTTGTGAGGCTGAGATCTACGCCACAGCCATGGCTGCACAGGAGTTACGCTGGCTCACCTATCTGCTGACTGACTTGGGAGAGCGGCCTAGTTCTCCTCCAGTTCTGTACGGTGACAACAAGGCGGCTCTTGCCTTGTGTCAGGAGCACAGACTGGAGCACAGGACGAAGCACATTGCTCTTTGCTACTTTCTTGCTCGAGAGCTTCAGCAGCGCGGTCAGCTTCGGCTTGTGTACGTGGACTCGAAGGCCAACACTGCTGATATCTTCACCAAGGCGCTCCCGCCTAGTGATCATCAGCGGCACTGTACTTCTTTAGGCCTTGTGTCCACATTTCCTCACTTGCTCACTGCTTGACATTCTTTGTACTGTACTTTATATATATCTTGTTGCTTGCTTGCTAGGTTTTGATCACTGTGTTGCTTGTCTTGTACTATATCTAGCACTGCATGTGAACTGGCCTTGTGGCCTTTACTTGTGCTCGGAGTGTGGTGACGTTGTGATCCACCCTGGGCTTTGCTTTGCTTTGCTGGACTGGTCTTGTGACCCTTTGTTCTCCCCCACTTTGCCTATGGGGGTGTGTTAAACTGTATTATGCTTGTAGGCTGTAGTGGGGTAGCCAATATGGGGTACAACCCCAACTAGGGTTTCATATTTGTACCCAAACTTCTGCTAGTTCAATCATTCTTGCCTAGCTATTCTGACAGTACATTCCTTTATTCAAATTCATTCCCAACCGTGCGGCGCGTACAGTTTCGTAACTGTTCCCGCCAAAACCATTCTGCCTGCAGCTGCCCGATGCCGTCTCCTTCCGACGGTCCAGATGTGCTGTAACCGTCTGACTCTTCGGTTTGATTCCAACTGTCGGTCGCTTCACGTTCATTCTCGACATTGCCTGCTTCCCTTTGCTGCGGTGAGGAGTGCACAGTAATATCAAATATTACGATTCGTAACACCGACCTCGTTGCGTCGCTGCGCCGCTCAATCATTACGCCGCTCGATCGTTGCGCCATTGCGTTGTAGCGATTTAACATATCCATAAGCTAGCTAAATCTACTAGGTTATCAATTATTTTTTTCCCTCTTTAGATTAGCTTCTCTTAGTATTATTATGTTTTTCTTTGATCTGATTGAACAATCTATTTTTAGAATAATTGGTTTCAATCATTTTAACGGATTGATAAAGGAATTTATTTGAAATTTACTTATACATCTTAACGGTTTACATTCTCACGATGTCAATCACGATGCTAGTCTTGATGCTCGCTAGTCACGATGCTCGCAAGTCACAATGCTCGCTAGTCACGATGCTCGCTTGTAACGATGCTCGCTAGTCACGATGCTCGCAGGTCACGATCCTCGCTAATCACGATGCTCGCTAGTCACGATAATCGGTAGTCACGATAATCGCTAGTCACGATGCTCGCTGAACACGATATTACAATGTTCCAATATTTTTACAATGTGCCACATATACTAGCTAGTCTAAAATGGAACATACATTATAATATGTAGTATTTCTAGTAAATGCAGATCCGCCATTGAGTGGTTGCAACCCTGCAATTTATTACATCTGTCAAACTATTTGTGCTGCATATTGTCTAGTCTGTAGTGGTGTAGCCCATATGGGGTACAACCCAATTAGGGTTTACTACTTGTACTCCTACATCCTGCTAGTTCATCCATTCCTGCTGCTAGATTCTAACATGTTTTCAGAGAACTAAGGTCCGTAGGACCGTTTTTTTTCGGGCCCACCTACCGCTGCGGTTACCGCGCTACCCCACGTACCTGCCTGCCTTGCCTTGCCTTGCCTTGTGACGTGCTGCACTATGCGCGCCGTCCAGCAGCCCTAGCGCTGCCTCCTGCTGCCCTAGGCCAGCGCGCTGCCCCTAGAGGCCCGTAAGGCCCGCGCGCCGCCCCTACACGCCCTTCAGGCCCGCGAACAGCCCCTGCAGACCGTTAGGCCCCTTGCTGCCGCGCGCTGCCCGCACCGAGCCGCGCGCAGCCCGCTGCTGCCGCGCGCTGCCCGCACCGAGCCCGCGCAGCCCGCACCGAGCCGCGCGCAGCCCGCTGCAGCCGCGCGCAGCCCGCACCGAGCCCACGCAGCCCGCGCCGAGCCGCGCGCAGCCCGCACCGAGCCGCGCGCAGCCCGCTGCAGCCGCGCGCAGCCTGCACCGAGCCGCGCGCAGCCCGCTGCTGCCGCGCGCAGCCCGCGCCGAGCCCACGCAGCCCGCGTCGAGCCGCGCGCGGCCTGCTACGGCCTCGCGAGGCCCGCGCGCGGCCCGCAGCAGCCCGCGCCGAGCCGCGCGCGGCCTGCTACTGCCTCGCGCGGCCCGCGCGCGGCCCGCAGCAGCCCGCGCCGAGCCGCGCGCGGCCCGCTACTGCCTAGCGCGGCCGCGCGCGGCCTGCAGCAGCTTATCGTGCTGTCAGCGCAGCCCGCGCCGAGCCGCGCATGGCCTTCTGCCTCGGCCTTGACCTGCCGCTGATGCGGCCCCGCCCTGCAGCTGCCACGGCCCCGACCTGCCGCTGATGCGGCCCCGCCCTGCAGCTGCCACGGCCCCGACCTGCCGCTGACGCGGCCCCACCCTGCTACTGCCGCTGAAGCAGCCCCGCCCTGCAGCTGCTTCGGCCCTGCTCTGCAGCCGGTTTTGCGGCCCCGACGTCGCCGCTGTCGTGCGCCTACTCGGCCGCCGCCCGTCGAGCGCCGGCCCTGCTCGCCCGGTGAGCGCCTGCTCTCCCAGCCTTTGGTGAGCGCCTGCCTGCCTGCCTGCCGGCCTGCCTGTCTGCCTGCCTGCCTGGCTGCCTGGCTGCCTGGCTGCCTGGCTGCCTGGCTGCCTGCCTGCCTACCGGCCTGCCTGCCTGCCTGCCTGCGCGCCTGCCTGCCTGCCTGCCGGCCTGCCTACCTGCATGCCGGCCTGCCTGTCTGTCTGCCTGCCTGCCTGCCTGTCTGCCTGCCGGCCTGCCTGCCTGTCGGCCTGCCTGCCTGCCTGCTTGCCTGCCTGCCTGCCGCGCCTGCCCTGCCCGCGCTACTGCTGCTGCTACTGCTACTGGCAGGTGGCCAGATGCAGCTCCAGCGACGTTCACGCGAGCCTCTCACGCCCCAGCAGCTTGATGAGTGGTATACTAGCTGGGGTTGTCGCGGTAGCCGTCGTAGCTGTCGCCCTGGAGCTGGTCAGTTGGGAGCGTATGGCAGTGGCCAGCTGCAGCTGCAGCGGCGTCCACGCGAGACACTTACGCTCCAGCAGCTCCATGAGTGGTACGCTCAGTGTAGCAGGTCTACGCGTACAGTTCGCTGCCCGTACGTCATTCGCACAGGTGCTAGGACTGGTCAGCCTTGTGGGACGCTTGGTCACACACAGTCCCGCTGCTTCGCCCGTCTGAGCGACGACTGGCGCACAGTGTTTGGCGACGAGGCTGAGCTCCCCACCTGGCTGGAGCTGCATGGACAGAGGGTAGATATCTTTGCGCTTAACTATGATGCTATTATCACTGCCATGTATGCATTGCCTACTAGTGCTGACCGTGCCTGTTACCTGTGCGTACCGCCTGACCCTGGTATAGAGCCTGCTGCTCTCGGTGCTGGTGAGGCTGCTACTCTAGGTGCTAGTGCGTCTCCTGCTCTAGGTGCTGGTGAGGCTGCTGCTCTCGGTGCTAGTACGTCTACTGCTCTAGGTACTGGTGAGGCCATGGCTTCAGGTGCTGGTGAGTCTGCTCTCTCTGGTACTGCGCCCACTGCGGTCTCGCACACCTTCACCCTTGACTCAAGAGCTTCTCGCTCCTTTTTTCGCGACTGCACCACACTCACGCCGCTTAATCGGCCAGTTCCAGTCTCCCTGGCGGACCCCTCTGGGGTGCCAGTCCTTGCCCACTACTCCACGGTTCTGCCGTGTCCGGCCGCCCCGTCCGGCTCGCTGTCAGGTCTTTACCTCCCCTCGTTCTCTACGAAATTGGTGAGTGGAGCTGACCTCCAGGATCGGGGGGTTGACCAGTTCACTCCTGCGAGTCAGCGAGTGACTCACTGTACGTGTGCTAGGACGGGCCGGCACTTGGCCACGTTCACCCGTGCACCTGGCTCGAGTTTGTACACACTGACCACTGAGTCACCTCAGGTAGCTACGTCTGCGTCTACGTCTGGTCAGCTGGCGGCCCCCTACGAGTGTCGCGCTTTGTCGCACGACACTCTCCTGTGGCACCACCGCCTTGGTCACCCCTCCCTGCCTCGCCTTCATAGCATGCACTATCGCTCCCTGGTCTCTGGTCTTCCCAGGTCTCTGCCTGCCCTCCCTCCCTCGCCTGCACCGCCCTGCATTTCTTGCGTCGAGGGGCGGCAGCGCGCCGCTCCTCACTCCTCCTCGTTTCCTCCCACAGAGGCTCCACTGCAGACGCTCCACCTGGACGTGTGGGGCCCAGCCCGCGTCCAGGGACCGGGCCACGAGCGGTACTTCCTGCTGGTTGTCGACGACTACACGCGTTACACCATGGTCTTCCCCTTGCGGAGCAAGGCGGATGTCCCTGCTGTTTTGATCCCCTAGATCCGCGCAGTTCGTCTCCAGCTCCGCGAGCGGTTCCGGTCGGACTTTCCTGTCCTGCGTCTGCACTCTGACAGAGGTGGTGAGTTCTCCTCCGACCTCTTGGCAGCCTACTGTGCGGAGCGCGGCATCCGCCAGACGTTCACGCTTCCGGCCTCTCCGCAGCAGAATGGGGTTGCTGAGCGCCGCATTGGCTTAGTCATGGAGGTCGCTCGTACCTCCATGATCCATGCGGCTGCCCCCCATTTTGTGTGGCCGTTTGCGGTCCGGTACGCCGTGCATCAGCTCAACCTCTGGCCCCGTGTCTCCTTGCCCGAGACCTCGCCCACACTGCTGTGGACGGGGAAGGTTGGCGATGCGTCGCGTTTCCGGGTCTGGGGTGCTCGTGCCTTTGTCCGCGATACCACCGCGGACAAGCTCTCCGCCCGCGCTGTTCCATGTGTCTTCCTTGGCTTTGTCCTTGACGCGCCTGGTTGGCAGTTTTACCACCCCAGCTCGCGCCGTGTCTTTGCGTCTCAGGACGTCACGTTCGACGAGTCGGTTCCCTTTTACCGTCACTTCCCCTACCGCACTGCCTCGCTCCCCCCCCCCGCCGCTCTTCCTCGCTCCAGGTGCTCCCCAGGTAGACCCCTTCCCCGCTCCAAGTCCTGCTCCTTCAGGTGTTTCTCAGGTAGACCCTCCTCCCTTGACTGCGCCGGTTGAGGTCACTGGTGACTCAGGTCCTACTGAGGGTGGTCCTGCTCGGGGTGCTACTTCTGTGGGTGCTGAGCCTGGGGGTGCGGAGCCTGGGGGTGCTGAGCCTGGGGGTACTGAGCCTGAGGGTGCGGAGCTTGAGGGTGTGGAGCCTGGTGGTGCTGAGCCTGAGTGTGAGGGGTCTGGGGGTGCTGAGCTTGGCTGTACTGACGCTGGAGGTTCTGGAGCTACTGAGGGTGCTGGCGCTGGAGGTTCGGGAGCTGTTGGAGGGCCTAGTACTGGTGGCGCTGGAGCTGGAGGTTCTGGAGCTGCTGAGGGTGCTCGCGCTGGAGGTTCTGGAGCCGTTGGAGCTACTGGCGCTGTGGGTACTGACACCGGAGGTTCTGGAGCCGTTGGGGGTGCGGGCGCTGAGGGTTCTGAGTCTGCTGTTGCGCGGTCTCCTTGGAGTAGCCGCCTTCGTCCACGTGTGCCTCTCACCTCACAGCAGCTGCAAGACTGGTACGGTCGCGTCAGGGTCGCGCTGCTGGAGCCCGGGGCTCTGCTGCTGGAGTTACTTCTGCTGACGTCCCTGGAGCTAGGAGTGGTGCTGGTCCTTTGTCTACTGGAGGTGCTGGAGTCGCTGGCTCCGAAGGTGCTCGTACTGGAGGTACTGGAGCTGCTGGGGCTGGGGGTGCTGCGTCTGGAGGTGCTGCTGCTGGAGACACTGAGACTGGAGACCCTGGGACTGGAGGTGCTGGTTCTGGGGGTGCTGCTGCTGGAGACACTGAGGTTGGAGACCCTGGGACTGGAGGTGTCGGTTCTGGGACTGGAGCTTCTAAAGCTGCTGGAGGTGCTGGAGCTGCTGGAGGTACTGGAGCTGCTGGAGCTGCCGGTACTGGTACAGCTGCGCCGACACGCCTGTTCTTCGCTCCGCCGTCTCCATCGTCTCTGCCGCCGTCTGACTCTGTTCTTCGTCAGGTTCTTATTCTCCCGTCGTCTACTGGTCTTCCGTTACAGCCTGGCTCACCGCTACCTGCTCCTTCTCCCTACACTGAGCAGACTGGTAGTCCTGCTGAGCGTCGTGAGCCTCCGTCACGTCCTGTCTCGCCTGTTCGTCCTAGTCGTACCGGTCGTTGTGTTCCTCGGTCGCGTCAGCCGGCTGTCCCCTGCGCACACCTCATAGTCCGTCGTCCTTCCTCTGCTCCGCAGCCTGTTCCTCTGCCGTCTCCTCCTGCGCCCTCTTTGCCTGACGTTCCGGACCCTGCGTCTGACCGGTTTCGTGCTGAGCAACCTACTGTCACGCGTCTGCTAGACACTGTTGTCACTGACCCGTCGTTTGAGTCTACTGCTGCGTCTGCTCTTGTCGCTGAGCTTGTTAACTTTGCTGCTGCCTGTCGTCTAGACTTCGCTGCCAGTCTTGTTGCTGAGTCTGAGTCCGTCTGTCCTCCGTCCGTCGAGGGTGATTGTGCTCTTAGCACGGACGTCCTTGAGAAAAGGCACGAGGACCTTGAGTGTCTTGCAGCCGCTGTGCCTCATCTCATGGCCATGCTGCTTGCCCCTGAGGGAGACCCGGATGCACCAGACATCCCGACCCCGCGCTCTTACGCTGAGGCGATCGCGGGTGAGTACTCCTCTCAGTGGCAGACAGCCATGGACGCAGAGATGGCATCCTGGAAGTCCACAGGCACTTACGTCGATAAGGTTCCCCCTCCTGGGGCGAACATCGTCGATGGCATGTGGATTTTCAGGGTGAAGCGGCCGCCGGGTTCTCCGCCTGTCTTCAAGGCTCGTTACGTTGCTAGAGGCTTCAGTCAGCGAGAGGGAGTTGACTTTTTCCAGACCTTCTCCCCCACCCCGAAGATGACTACTCTTCGGGTGCTGCTGCACGTTGCCGCTCAGCGTGACTACGAGCTTCACTCTCTTGTCTTCAGCACAACTTTTTTACAGGGCAGCCTGCACGAGGAGATCTGGCTGCGCCGCCCTCCTGGCTTCACTGGGTCGTTCCCTCCTGGAACCCAGTGGAGCCTCTGGCGACTAGTCTACGGTCTCCGCTAGGCACCACGTGAGTGGCACGACACACTGAGGACGACACTGGCGGCTCTTGGGTTTGCTCCTTCGACAGCTGACCCGTCGCTGTTCCTGCGCACCGACACTTCGCTGCCACCGTTCTACATCCTCGTGTACGTTGAAGACTTGGTCTTTGCCACTGCTGACACTGAGGCTCTCGCCTTGGTGAAGTCGGAGCTGCAGAAGAGACACACGTGCACAGACCTGGGTGTGCTGCGCAGTTACCTTGGCTTGCAGATCACCCGGGACAGAGCACGCCGCACCATCACACTGACTCAGTCACACATGGTGCAGCAGGTACTTCAGCGCTTTGGCTTCACCTGGTCCTCGCCACAGCACACTCCTCTGGCTACAGGTCACTCGCTCTCAGCTCCACCTTCGGACGAGTCCGTAGAGCCGAGTGGGCCTTACCCAGAGCTAGTGGGCTGCCTCATGTACCTGATGACCTGCACTCGTTTTGACCTTGCGTACCCTCTTGGCCTTCTCGCTCGCTACGTGGCTCCTGGTAGGCACCGACCAGAGCACATGGCTGCTGCTAAGAGGGTACTGCGCTACTTGTGCAGTACATCGGGCATGGGGCTCGTGCTTGGAGGACGGAGTGAGGTGGTCCTCACGGGGCACTCAGACGCGTCTTGGGTTGACGACCAGACTACACAGCGGTCGTCACAGGGTTACACCTTCAGCCTTGGCTCTGGCTCAGTTTCTTGGCGGTCTATACGCTCGTCTTCTGTTCTCAGCTCCAGTTGTGAGGCTGAGATCTACGCCACCGCCATGGCTGCGCAGGAGCTACGCTGGCTCACCTACCTGCTGACTGACTTGGGTGAGCGGCCTCGTTCTCCTCGAGTGCTGTACGTTGACAACAAGGCGGCCATTGCCTTGTGTGAGGAGCACAGAGTGGAGCACAGAACGAAGCACATTGCTCTGCGTTACTTCCTGGCTCGAGAGTTGCAGCAGCGAGGTCAGCTTCGTCTTCGCCACGTGGCCACTCGGGCCAACACTGCTGATATATTCACCAAGGCACTTCCGTCTGGTAATCATCAGCGCTGTTGTACTCTGTTGGGCCTTGTGCCTACGTTTCCACACTTGCTGTAGTCTCTGCTTGTACTGTGATCTATATATATACCTGCATGCTGGCTCTTGCTAGGTAGCCATCACTGTACTGTTATTGCTGCATATATATCTCTGCATGTGAACTGGCCTTGTGGCCCTTTGCTTGTGCTCGGAATGTGTGGTGACGTTGTGATCCACCCTGAGCTTGTTTTGCTTCTCTTGACTGGTCGTGTGACCCCTTGTTCTCCCCCACTTTGCCTATGGGGGTGTGTCAAACTATATGTGCTGCATATTGTCTAGGATGTAGTGGGGTACAACCCAATTAGGGTTTACTACTTGTACTCCTACATCCTGCTATTCCTGTTGCTAGATTCTAACAACATTGTATGTCATCATTGCACCGTCGGATCGTTGCGCCGTTGCGTTGTTGCCTCGTTGCGTCGTTACCTCGCTGCGCCGCTCAATCATTACGCCGCTCGATCGTTGCGCCATTGCGTTGTAGCGATTTAACATATCCATAAGCCAGCTAAATCTACTAGGTTATCAATTAATTTCTTTTCCTCTTTAGATTAGCGTCTCTTAGTATTATTTTGTTTTTCTTTGATCGGATTGAACAATCTATTTGTAGAATAATTGGTTTCAATCAGTTTAAAACGGATTGTTAAGGGAATTTATTTGAAATTACTTATACATCTTAACGGTTCAAATTCTCACGATGTCAATCACGATGCCCACGATGCTAGTCACGATGCTCGCTAGTCACGATAATCGCTTGTCACGATGCTCGCTAGTCACGATGCTCGCCGGTCACGATGCTCGCTAGTCACGATGCTCGCCGGTCACGATGCTCGCAAATCACGATGCTTGCTGGTCACGATGCTCGCTGGTCTTGATGCTCACTGGTCACGATGCTCGCTGGTCACGATGCTCGCTGGTCACGATGCTCGCTAGTCACGATGCTCGCTGGTCACGATGCTCGCTAGTCACGATGCTCGGTATTCACGATGCTCGCTAGTCACGATGCTCGCTGGTCACGATGCTCGCTAGTCACGATGCTCGCCGGTCACGATGCTCGCAAATCACGATGCTTGCTGGTCACGATGCTCGCTGGTCTTGATGCTCACTGGTCACGATGCTCGCTGGTCACGATGCTCGCTGGTCACGATGCTCGCTAGTCACGATGCTCGCTGGTCACGATGCTCGCTAGTCACGATGCTCGGTATTCACGATGCTCGCTAGTCACGATGCTCGCTGGTCACGATGCTCGCTAGTCATGATGCTCGCTAGTCAAGATATTATAATGTTCCAATATTATTACAATGTGCCACATATACTAGCTAGTCTAAAATGGAACATACATTATAATATGTAGTATTTCTAGTAAATGCAGATCCGCCATTGAGTCATTACGCTGCTGCGATTTATTACATCGTATGTCATCATTGCACCGTCGGATCGTTGCGCCGTTGCGTCGTTGCGTCGCTGCGCCGCTCGATCGTTACGCCATTGCGTTGTAGCGATTTAACATATCCATAAGCTAGCTAAATCTGCTAGGTTATCAATTAATTTTTTTCCTCTTTAGATTAGCTTCTCTTGGTATTGTTACAAATAGTAATATTTGATATTACTGTGCACTCCTCACCGTAGCAAAAGGAAGCAGGCAATATTGGGAACGAACGCGAAGCGTTAGACAGCTGGAAACGAACGCGAAGAGTCAGACGGTTACAGCACATCTAGACCGTCGGAAGCAGACGGCATTGCACAGCTGCAGGCAGGATGGATTTGGCGGGAACAGTTACGAAACTGTACGCGCCGCACGGTTGGGGATGTATTTGAATAAGGGAATGTACCCCTTAGGGTACATGGCTAGTTAGGTCTTTTCGTATTCCCTTGTACTCTTATTTATATCATCTTGTTTGCATGTTTTATTATCTCAAGCATTTACATTCACTCAGCTATTGAGGTCAAGGGCCCACCAACATTGCGTGCGAACCTTCCTGAGTAGATCCTGGGCTACGATCAACTTCTGATCGCAGCATGGTATGAGAGCAGCTCGGGAATCCTTCGCACTGCCAGTCCCGAAAATTGCGACATTCGGAAAGTGGCGTCCGGCACACGCTCACGAGTGAAGATGGCCGGAGGATCTGGTGATCAGACTAATCTGACGGCTGAAGCGCAACCCAACCCGGCTGCGACAAGCGAGAACACGACGACGATCGGTTCCGAAGTTCTCGCACAACTTCTTCAGCGACTCACCAGCTTGGAGCAAGGACTCCAAACATTGCGGAATGGCGATGCGGGAACATCCTCGCAACCCTCTCAACCGGCCCCGACTGGCCAGAACGCCACCCCGCAAACATTCTCCCTCGACACCAATGGCTCAACCCCCAAGACTCCCCGTCCCAGCGAAGAGGCAATTCTCTCCGCTCAATCAAGGTTTCTCAGCATATCAAAAATAAAGACAAGTACCTGTTTTGACGGCAGAGACTTTTATACCTGGAGCTTCGAGTTGGAGCTCCTGTTGCAGAACGCCCGAATCTTCCACTATTTTGACGGGAGCTACGCGGAGCCCGATGAGGACACCGACGACGCCAAGGCAAGGTACTACGACGAATCGTTGATGGCGTACGGGGTGCTCCTGCGGAACATGTCGCCGGCGGAGCAGCTCAACATTCGTTCCTACAAGACCTCGGCTGCTCCAGCCCTTAACGCCTGGCGACACCTGACAGGTGTCTATCAGCCCAAGGACTCTGTCTCTTCGAGCCGACTACTCCAGGAACTCCTGGAAACCAAGATGACCGCAGGGAAGAAGGTCAACAACTATCTCAATCGCTGTCGGAGCCTTCGCGATCAAATCGTGAAGCTGGGAAGCACGATTTCAGAGGAAATCTTCGTCAACATCGTGCTTCAAGGGCTCGGCCCAGAGTGGCGGCCCTGCAAGGCGCTTCTCCGACAGCAGGGGGTCATCTCGGAGGCCGCCCTTTGCGCCGCCCTTCTCGTCGAACAGAGGGATATGGATCAGCAGCGACCAGCGCCGCGACAGGAACGCGAACGGCTCGCCTTCTACGCCGACAACACTGAAGAGCGAAAGCCACGGCGCCTCTACTGCAATATCTGCAGAAATTTCGGGCATCTGGCGGATCGATGCAAGAACCGATCCCGCCCTCGCCAGACCAATCCGAGGACCTGGCCCGGCCGTCAAGACGCATGAGGCGACGTGCGTCCAGCCCAGGGGTATCAGCCCCCTTCCGCGCGCAATCTGAACCCAGCGGTTCAGCATCAGCAGCAGCAGTTGTCATCGACTGCCCCAGTTCGCAATGTCATGAGCAACATGGCCATTACAGGCGAGTCGCGTCGTCGCCGTGTCCGCTCGCCTTCACCTGAGCCGGCACCGCACCCCATTGGCGCATTCACCAACAACAATCCGTTCTGTCCGCGCCACGATTTCACCGACGACGACGACCAAGACTGGAATCTTCCAGTCCCGCTGCTTGAAAGTCCCCCTGCACGTACCGGATATGCGGGTGGCGCCACTTGATTGGCTCTCGCGCGAGCAATTTTTGAAGTTCGACACTCCGCACATCGTCACGCCGCGACTGGCGCTGCTCGCCCGTGACGACAACAAGCGCTACAACACCTGGTACCTGGACAGCTGCTGCGGCCAGCATATGGTGGGCTCCGAGCGTTACATATCTAACACCGTCCCCACCCCTGCCGTCACTTACGTCACCGTGGCGAACAACACGCGCCTGCGCGCAAGCGCGTAAGGCATCGTCGTGCTCAAAGCACGCGGGAGCCGCACGCACATCACGCTCAACGATGTGCTGATCGTCCAGAACCTGCGTTTCAACCTCCTGTCCACCGCACAGCTGATGGATTGCGGCGTCGACCTCAGCACGGATCGCGCGACGAGAGATATCCTGCTGCACTATGAGGCGCGCAACTTCCTCCGCAGGCAGATCGGACGAGCACACTCCGAAAATGGAGTGTACGTCCTGGACGTTGACATCCCCGACTGCAGCGGCGATTCGCACGAGCTGATTGACCTCGTGCCACTACGCTTCGCGCACATCCACTGCAGGGACTGGAAGCACCCTGACGGCAAGCCGTGGGTGCCACACCATCCTCACCCACGCGAAACGGCGTTACACAACCCCGACCCCGACGGCATATGCAGGGATTGTCACACGCCGACGACCTCAACAAGCGCGATTGCGGGCCGCGGACTTGCCGCCATCGCTGAAGCAGAGTGCCACGCGCCACCAGAAGAAGGGATGTCGCAGCTCGAGGTCGAGGAGACTACTCGCCGCGTGTTCGGCACCGACCAAAGCCCCCACGCTGGACCTCCCTCCCAGCGGCTCGACAATATCCTGCGCGGACAACGCCACGGAAGCTTGGACTCACGAGGAGTTCCGTGCCCCTACACTCTCGAGGAATTCCGAAAGGTGTACCCTCATCGGCTCGACCCCTCGGCAAAACTCACCGTGGAGCAAGAGGAAGAACTGGCGCGCCGCGGAGCCGAAGAGCTTCGCCAGCAAAGCCTCGCCGAAGCGCGCGGCACCTTCGCTTGCGGCGCATGGGGAGCCGAAGCGGAAGAGAGTGCCTCCAATGAAGGGGGTGGGGAAGCGCTGGCGGATGGGGAACAAGCGACACCGGTGGATGGGGAGACAACGGCGGAACATGGGCCAACGCGAGCGGCGGATGGGGCGCCGTACCTACCGCCGCAGACAGCGGCTGGTGCACTTCCCGCGAAGAACGAAGGGGGGAAGAGGAAGAAGCTGAAGAAACCGAAGCAGCACTTGCAGTCGCTCCTCTCGGTCGTCCCCCGCGCCACATACCACTCGCACCACCTCTTGCAGATATTCCCCCGCGTCGCGACCCTTGGGACACCATCATCTGGGGCAACGAGCCGTCAACCCCGCGTCGCACCGTCTACGGACCTGCCCTTGAGCCACGCCAACCTACCTTAGTCCCTGGAACTATCCCTGGGACCAACATCCCACTTTCTGAAATTCGCGACAGAGAGTTCTTGGCGCTGATGCTGACTACCGCGGAAGAAGAAGAGAGAAGTAGCAGCAGAACCCGTTCCTGCACCTGACGAAGACCCTGAGGAAGCACGCGCGCGCTATATGCGCACCTCCGGCTTTCGCGCTGACGATGCACTCTGGCACCAGCGCCTCGGACATCCTTCTCGCGCGACGCTGGAAAACTGCATCGACGCAGGTGTCTTCGCTCCTGGCGCACTCCTGCGCCCTGATGGCTCCGAAGTGAGTGGCGCGACATATCCGCGCAACTGCACCGTCTGCCCCGAAGCTGCGCTGAGCCACCAACCGTTCCCGCTGCTCGAACCTGGAACCAACCGCTACCCCAAGCTGCAGAAGGTGTACAGCGATTTCTTGAACGTGGGGCATCGCGGAGTCGAGGACGAGCTATACACTCTCACCTTCAGCGATTTCTTGCGCTATGTGTGGGTCGTGAACGTGGAGTCGCGCGACAGAGCCTACGAGGTATTTCGCCTCTGGCTGCCGCATGCGGAGCGGCAATCTGGAAAGAAGCTCAAGATTTGGCAGTCTGACGGCGCGGCAGAATTCAAGAGCAATCAGATGCAGACATTCCTAACACAAAAGGGGATCGAGCATCACATCTCCCTCCCCTACGCGCACCAGCACCAGGGCGTAGCTGAGCGAACGAACCGCACGCTGATGACGAAGGTGCGCGCGCTGATGAAGCAGTCGAAACTGCCGCCGATCTACTGGACTTACGCGATGCACCACGCCGTGCGGGTGCACAACCTGCTTTCGACCACCGCAAATACCGGCAACTTGTCCCCGCACATCAAGTGGACAGGAACCAAGGGAGATACCTCCATGCTCCGCGTATGGGGATGCATGGTTCAATACCGCCCGCCTACATCAACCATCGGCAAGTTCGCCAGCCGCGCGCGCTGGGGGATTCACCTCGGCATCAGCCACGAATACAAGGCGTGGACCGTGCTGGACCTCCTCAGCCAGAAGACCGTCCATGCCCGCGACGTAATCTTCTAAGAGCGTCTCTTCCTCGACCAGTTCCGCAGCGACCAAGAAACAAACGCAAATCACGTCCTGTAGGATCCTGTAGGATCCCGTTCCTCCCGACCTCGTTGCGTCGCTGCGCCGCTCAATCATTACGCCGCTCGATCGTTGCGCCATTGCGTTGTAGCGATTTAACATATCCATAAGCTAGCTAAATCTACTAGGTTATCAATTATTTTTTTTTCCTCTTTAGATTAGCTTCTCTTAGTATTACTATGTTTTTCTTTGATCTGATTGAACAATCTATTTTTAGGATAATTGGTTTCAATCATTTTAACGGATTGATAAAGGAATTTATTTGAAATTTACTTATACATCTTAACGGTTTTACATTCTCACGATGTCAATCACGATGCTAGTCACGATGCTCGATAGTCACGATAATCGCTTGTCACGATGCTCGCTAGTCACGATGCTCACCGGTCTCGATGCTCGCTAATCACGATGCTCGCTGGTCACGATGCTCGCTGGTCACGATGCTCGCTGGTCACGATGCTCGCTGGTCACGATGCTCGCTGGTCACGATGCTCGCTAGTCACGATGCTCGCTGGTCACGATGCTCGCTAGTCACGATGCTCGGTAGTCACGATGCTCGCTAGTCACGATGCTCGCTGGTCACAATGCTCACGAGAATGGGGCGGGGTGATGGAAAGCGGGAGAATGGGGCGGGGTGATGGAAGGCGGGAGAATGGGGCGGGGTGATGGAAAGCGGGAGGATGGGGCGGGGTGATGGAAAGAGGGAGAATGGGGCGGGGTGATGGAAAGAGGGAGAATGGGGCGGGGTGATGGAAAGAGGGAGAATGGGGCGGGGTGATGGAAAGAGGGAGAATGGGGCGGGTGATGGAAAGAGGGAGAATGGGCCGGGTGATGGAAAGAGGGAGATTTTGGGGCGGGGTGATGGAAAGAGGGAGAATGGGGCGGGGTGATGGAAAGAGGGAGAATGGGGCGGGGTGATGGAAAGAGGGAGAATGGGGCGGGGTGATGGAAAGAGGGAGAATGGGGCGGGGTGATGGAAAGAGGGAGAATGGGGCGGGGTGG
>CANIUD010000521.1:0-101233 GCA_947470075.1 Closterium sp. Yama58-4 | reverse complement strand
AAAACCCTAAACCCTAAACCCTAAACCCTAAACCCTAAACCCTAAACCCTAAACCCTAAACCCTAAACCCTAAACCCTAAACCCTAAACCCTAAACCCTAAACCCTAAACCCTAAACCCTAAACCCTAAACCCTAAACCCTAAACCCTAAACCCTAAACCCTAAACCCTAAACCCTAAACCCGTGTGTCGTGCCACTCACGTGGCGCCTGGCGGAGACCGTAGACCGGCCGCTGAAGCCTCCACTGGGTGCCAGGAGGAAATGACCCAGTGAAGCCAGGGGGGCGGCGCAGCCAGATCTCCTCGTGCAGGCTGCCCTGCAAGAAAGCAGTGCTGAAGTCAAGAGAGTGAAGCTCGTAGTCGCGGTGAGCGGCTATGTGCAGCAGCACCCGAAGAGTAGTCATCTTCGGGGTGGGGGAGAAGGTCTGAAAGAAGTCTACTCCCTCTCGCTGACTGAAGCCTCGAGCCACGTAGCGCGCCTTGAAGACAGGTGGAGAACCCGGCGGCCGCTTCACCCTGAAAATCCACATGCCACTGACGATGTTCGCCCCAGGAGGGGGAACCTCGTCTACGTAGGTGCCTGTGGACTTCCAGGAGGCCATCTCTGCGTCCATGGCTGTCTGCCACTGAGAGGAGTAGGGACCCGCCATCGCCTCAGCGTAAGAGCGCGGGGTCGGAATGTCTGGTGCATCCGGGTCTCCCTCAGGGGCAACTAGCAAGGACACGAGACGGGGCAAAGCAGCAGCAAGGCAGTGGAACTCCTCCTGTCTGTCCTCAAGGACGTCCGTGCCGAGGGCACACTCACCCCCGACGGACGGAGGACAGGAAGACGCAGACTCAGACCTAGCGACAAGGCTGGCAGCGTAGTCTAGGCGACAGCGAGCAGCAAAGTCAACCAACTCAGCGACCAGAGCAGACGCAGCAGAGGACTCAAAGGTCGGGTCAGTGACAACTGTAGCGAGGAGACGCGTAACAGTGGGACTGGCAGCACGACGGGAGTCAGACTCCGGGTCAGGAAGAGTAGGAAGAGAGGACGCAGGAGGAGACGGCAGCGGGACACGCTGCGGAGCAGTGGAGGGACGCAGAGTCATGTAGTGAGTGCCAGGGACAGGAGGAGGACGCTCACGTGGGACACGACGACCAGTGCGAGCAGTACGAACAGGCGACGCAGGACGAGACTCAGGCTCACGACGCTCTGTAAGACCTCCTGTGGGACCAGCGTAAGGGGAGGGAGCAGGGAGAGGCGAGGCAGGCGGTAACTGTGACTGCGGCTGGACAGGCAGAGGACACTCGACGGAGGGAGGAGGACTAGGAGGAGGAGCCTGACCAAGAACCTGGTCGCGGGCTGCTCGCGGGCTGCTCGCGGGCAGTTCGCGGGCTGTGCGCGGGCTGCGCGGGCTGGTCGCGGGCTGCGCAGGCGGGTCGCGGGCTGTGCGCGGGCGGTTCGCGGGCTGTGAGCGCGGCGCGCTGTGCGGTTCGCGGGCGGCGTGACGGGGCCGATCGGGGCGCTAAGGGGCGACGCGACGGGGGCCGTGAGAGGCCGCTAAAACAAAATTTCGACGGGGCCGGAGGGCCGCTAGATCGACGGGGCCAGCGGGGCCGGAAACAAGCGAAGGTAAGCAGGTAGGTAAGTCGGTGGGCCCTAAGAACAGTCCTAACGAAGGACCTGCTCTGAAACCATGTCAGAAATAACTGAGCAGGAATGAATGAACTAGAACAGAGTTTGGTACAAGTAGGAAACCCTAACTTTGTGTACCCCCTAAGGTGTAACCCACTACAGCCTAGACAATATAAACATGCAATGTTTGACAGTTCCGAGCGTTTTTCTTCCGCCGGGTCACGTGGCTTCGCTTGTGTGGTCCTATTACCAAGCCAGCAAGGGCGTGGGAGGGTTGCGAGCATCATCGGTCATCGGCGCTCGCAATGAAGAGCGCCCGCTGCACTTCCTGCACATGTGCGGATCCTTCCGCGTTTTGGGGGTGGTAGCACTCGTTCCGAGCGTTTTTCTTCCGCCGGGTCACATGGCTGCGCTTGTCTGGTCCTATTGCCAAGCCAGCAAGGGCATGGGAGGGTTGCAAGCATCATCGGTCATCGGCACGCGCAAATGAAGAGCGCCCCCTGCACTTCCTGCACATGTGCGGATCCTTCCCTGTTTTGGTGGTGGAAGCGCTCGTTCAGAGCGTTTTTCTTCCGCCGGGTAACGTGGCTGCGCTTGTCTGGTCCTATTACCAAGCCAGCAAAGGCGTGGGAGGGTTGCAAGCATCATCGGTCATCGGCGCTTGCGAATGAAGAGCGCCCGCTGCACTTCCTGCACCAGTGCGGACCGTTCCGCATTTTGGGGCTAGAAGCGCTCGTTCCGAGCGTTTTTCTTCCGCCGGGTCATGTGGCTGCGCTTTTCTGGTCCTATTACCAAGCCAGCAAAGGCGTGGGAGGGTTGCAAGCATCATCGATCATCGGCGCTCGCGAATGAAGAGTGCCCGCTGCACTTCCTGCACATGTGCGGGTCCTTCCGCGTTTTGGGGGTGGAAGTGCTCGTTCCGAGCGTTTTTCTTCTGCCGGGTCACGTGGCTGCACTTGTCTGGTCCTATTACCAAGCTAGCAAGGGTGTGGGACGGTTGCAAACATGATCGGTCATCGGCGCAGCAAATGAAGAGCGCCCGCTGCACTTCCTGCACATGTGCGGATCCTTCCGCGTTTTGGGGGTGGAAGCGCTCGTTCCGTGCGTTGTTCTTCCGCCGGGTCACGTGGTTGCGCTTGTCTGGTCCTAATACCAAACCAGCAAGGGCGTGGGAGGGTTGCGAGCATCATTGGTCATCGTTGCTCGCGAATGAAGAGCGCCAGTTGCTCTTCCTGCACATGTGCGGATCCTTCCGCGTTTTGGGGGTGGAAGCGCTCGTTCCGAGCGTTTTTCTTCTGCCAGGTCACGTGGCTGCGCTTGTCTGGTCCTATTACCAAGCCAGCAAGGGCGTGGAACGGTTGTGAGCATTATCGGTCATCGGCGTGCGTGAATGAAGAGTGCCCGCTGCACTTCCTGCACATGTGCGGATCCTTCCGCATTTTGAGGCTAGAAGCGCTCGTTCCGAGCGTTTTTCTTCGGCCTGGTCACGTGGCTTCGCTTGTGTGATCCTATTACCAAACCAGCAAGGGCGTGGGAGGGTTGCGAGCATCATCGTTCATCGGCGCTCGCAATGAAGAGCGCCCGCTGCACTTCCTGCACATGTGCGAATCCTTCCGCGTTTTGGGGGTGGAAGCGCTCGTTACGAGCATTTTTCTTCCGCCGGGTCACGTGGCTGCGCTTGTCTGGTCCTATTGCCAAGCTAGCAAGGGCGTGGGAGGGTTGCAAGCATCATCGGTCATCGGCGCGTGCAAATGAAGAGCGCCCCCTGCACTTCCTGCACATGTGCGGATCCTTCCCCGTTTTGGTGGTGGAAGCGCTCGTTCCGAGTGTTTTTCTTCCGCCGGGTCATGTGGCTGCGCTTGTCTGGTCCTATTACCAAGCCAGCAAGGGCGTGGGACGGTTGCAAGCATCATCGGTCATCGGCGCTCGCGAATGAAGAGCGCCCGCTGCACTTCCTGCACATGTGCAGATCCTTCCGCGTTTTGGGGGTGGAAGCGCTCGTTCCGAGCGTTTTTCTTCTGCCGGGTCACGTGGCTGCACTTGTCTGGTCCTATTACCAAGCCAGCAAGGGCGTGGAACGGTTGCGAGCATCATCGGTCATCGGCGCGCGCGAATGAAGAGCGCCCGCTGCATTTCCTGCACATGTGTGGATCCTTCCGCATTTTGACGCTGGAAGCGCTCGTTTCGAGCGATTTTCTTTCGCCAAGTCACGTGGCTTCGCTTGTGTGGTCCTACTACCAAGCCAGCAAGGGCGTCGGAGGGTTGCGAGCATCATCTGTCATCAGGGCCGAATGAAGAGCGCCTGCTGCACTTCCTGCACATGTGCGGATCCTTCCGCATTTTGACGCTGGAAGCACTCGTTCCGAGCGTTTTTCTTCCGCTGGGTCACGTGGCTTCGCTTGTGTGGTCCTACTTCTAAGCCAGCAAGGGCGTGGGAGGGTTGCGAGCATCATCGGTCATCGGCGCTCGCGAAGAAAAAGCGCCCGCTGCACTTCCTGCACATGTGCAGATCCTTCCGCATTTTGAGGCTGGAAGCGCTCGTTCCGAGCGTTTTTCTTCCGCCGAGTCACGTGGCTGCGCTTGTCTGGTCCTCTTGCCAATCCAGCAAGGGCGTGGGAGGGTTGCGAGCATCATTAGTCATCGGCGCGCGCGAATGAAGAGCGCCCGCTGCACTTCCTGTACATGTGCGGATCCTTTCGCATTTTGACGCTGGAAGAGCTCGTTCCGAGCGTTTTTCTTCCACCACGTCACGTTGCTTTGCTTGTGTGGTCCTATTACCAAGCCAGCAAGGGCGTGGGAGGGTTGCGAGCATCATCGGTCATCTGCGCTCGCGAATGAAGAGCGCCCGCTGCACTTCCTGCACATGTGCGGATCATTCCGCATTTTGAGGCTGGAAGCACTCGTTCCGAGCGTTTTTCTTCCGCCGGGTCACGTGGCTGCGCTTGTCTAGTCCTATTACCAAGCCAGCAAGGGCGTGGGACGGATGCGAGCATCATCGGATATCGGCGCGCGCGAATGAAGAGCGCCCGCTGCACTTCCTGCACATGTGCGGATCCTTCCGCGTTTTGGGGGTGGAAGCGCTCGTTCCGAGCGTTTTTCTTCCGCCTGGTCACATGGCTGCACTTGTCGCGAGCATCATTGGTCATCGGCGCGCGAATGAAGAGCGACCGTTACACTTCCTGCACATGTGCGGATCCTTCCGCGTTTTGGGGGTGGAAGCGCTCGTTCCGAGCGTTTTTCTTCCGCCGGGTCACGTGGCTGCGCTTGTCTGGGCCTATTACCAAGCCAGCAAGGGCGTGGGAGGGTTGCGAGCATCATCGGTCATCGGCGTTCGCGAATGAAGAGCGCCCGCTGCACTTCCAGCACATGTTCGGATCCTTCCGCATTTCGGGGCAAAAACGCTCGTTCCGAGCGCTTTTCTTCCGCCGCGCCACGTGGCTGCGCTTTTCTGGGCCTATTACCAAGCCAGCAAGGGCGTGGGAGGGTTGCGAGCATCATCGGTCATCAGCGCTCGTGAATGAAGAGCTCCTGTTCCACTTCTTGCACATTTGCGGATCCTTCCGCGTTTTAAGGTTGGAAGCTTTCGTTCCGAGCGTTTTTCTTCCGCCAGGTCACGTGGCTGCGCTTGTCTGGTCCTATTACCAAGCCAGCAAGGGCGTGAGAGGGTTGCGAGCATCATCGGTCATCGGCGCTCGCGAATGAAGAGCGCCCGCTGCACTTCCTGCACATGTGCAGATCCTTCCGCATTGTGGGGGTGGAAGCACTCGTTCCGAGCGTTTTTCTTCCGCAAGACAAAGCTGTCATCGTAGACGCCGAACTTCATGCACACGAACCAAGCTAAAATTGCTCTAGTATTTATACTTGAGCAGGGGCCAGCCGAATATGCAACAACATTCATGTCGTTCGATGCTTTTCCCTTCGCCTATAATGATCCATGCGCTTCATTACTATTTTCCGGAAGACACAGCCGTCATCGCAGGCGCCGAACTTTTCTATGTGTACGAACCAAGCTGAAATTGCTTTTGTTGGTGTATATAAACATGGGCCACCCTGTCAAACATTATATGTTTATATTGTTCTAGGCTGTAGTGGGTGATACCTTAGGGGGTATACCAGGTTAGGGTTTCATATTTGTACTGTTGTTCCTGTTAGTCACATCATTCCTGCTCAGTTATTTCTGACATGGTTTCAGAGCAGGTCCTTCGCTAGGACTGTTCTTAGGGCCCACCGACTTACCTACCTGCTTACCTTCGCTTGTTTCCGGCCCCGCTGGCCCCGTCGATCTAGCACGATCTAGCGGCCCTGCGGCCCCGTCGAACCTTTTTTTTTTTTTTTTCCTAGCGGCCTCTCACGGCCCCCGTCGCGTCGCCCCTTAGCGCCCCGATCGGCCCCGTCACGCCGCCCGCGAACCGCACAGCGCGCCGCGCTCACAGCCCGCGAACCGCCCACGCACAGCCCGCGAACCGCCTGCGCAGCCCGCGACCAGCCCGCGCAGCCCGCGCACAGCCCGCGAACTGCCCGCGAGCAGCCCGCGACCTGCCCGCGAACCCCCGCGAGCCGCCCGCGACCCGCTTACGCAGCCCGCGAGCAGCCCGCGCAGCCCGCGCTGAGCCTGCGCGGCTCGTGCGCTGACCGCCGACGGCCCGCACGGCCCGCGCGCTGCCTGCTCCCGGCCCGCCGCTGCTGAGCCCGCAGCCGCCCGCGCACCGCCGCTGCTGAGCCCGCCGCCGCCCGCGCACCGCCGCTGCTGCGCCCGCCGCCGCCCGCGTATCACCGCTGCTGAGCCCGCCCCTGCTGCGCCGGCTCTCGCTGCCGCCTGCTGCGCCTGTGCACCACTGCAGATCCTACTACTACACTTCCTGCTACTGCTGCTTGTGCGCCACTACAGTCCGTAGGCCCCACCGGCCCCGCTGACCCTGCGCACGCCTTTTCAGTGACTTTACTGCTTCTACTACTGCCGCTGTCGCTATGGCTAGTCCTCCTGTTCTAGCTTTCGACGCCGAGGGCCGTCCGGTCAAATTCGAAACCTGGCTAGATGACCTGCACCTTTTCCTACAGCTCACTGCCAAGGAAGATATTACACTGTACGACCACGCTCTCGGCCATGCGACCGCCCCACTCGCTACTGCCCCCCCAGCTGAGCGCTCACAGTGGCAGACCCGTGACGCGCACGCTCGCTTTGCTATTCGCAACTCCCTGCCGCTAGATGAGCGCGAGCACTTCGGCCAGTGCAAGACTGCTAAGGACCTCTACACAGCTGTAGTGGCCCGCTACTCCTCACCCGCTTCTGCCACGCTAGGCCGCCTCACTCTCCCCTACCTGTTCCCCGACCTAGCCTCCTTTCACACTGTCGCAGACCTCATCACCCACCTTAAGACTAGTGAGGCTCGCTTTCGCGCTGCCATGCCTGACGAGTTCCTCGCTAGCAACCCCCCCCCGCTCTGGATCACTCTCTACCACGTTGTCACCCGCCTCCCTGACTCTCTGCGCCCTGTCAGGGACCAGTTCCTCTCTCGCTCCCCCACTGAGCTCACCGTAGACCTCCTCGAGAAGGAACTGCTTGCAGCCGAGGCTAGTATCGTCGCTGTAGGCACCTCTCGTGGCGACCCCCGCGGCCCCTTCTTCGAGGGGTGCTCCCCTTCCCCCCTCCTCCCCTCTGTCGCCTCTGCTGCTGCTGTCGACCTCCTTGGTGCTGAGAAGGTCGGGGCTGCGTCTGCTTCAGGCGGACGACGCAGGGGCAGGAGTGGCAGGAGTGGGGGTGGTGGCGGAGGAGGCGGGGGTGGAGGTGGTGGCGGTGGAGGTGCGACTGGAGAGGCTAGTGGCGGCAGTGGTGGAGGTGACAGCGGCGTTGGGAGTGGTGACAGGGGCGGAGGTGGCAGCGGAGGCGGAGGTGGTCGTGGCAGCGGCAGGGGTGGAGGTGGCCGGGGCGGAGGCGGAGGGGGTGGTGGTCGTGGAGGCCCGGGGGGCGGTCAGAGTCAGCAGCCTGCCCCGACCCTTCAGGCCGCCCGTGAGTGGTATGCGCGGCGCAGCGTCACCTGCCAGTACGTTATTCGTACAGGTGACCGCACTGGCCAGACGTGTGGGGGGCCGCACCAGACGGAGCGCTGCTTCGCCCGCCTCAACGACGCGTGGCGCACCCAGTTTCCTGGTGGGGGTGAGCTGCCGCGCTGGGCTGAGCTGCTCAGGAAGGGTGTTGATATTTGGGCACTAGACTTTGATGCTATTCTCACTGCCATGTATGCGATGTCTATTAGTGGAGAGGGTGCTCAGTACTTGCGTGTTCCGCCCGACCCGGGCATTCAGGCCAGCCCCGCTGCTGCTCTAGGTGCTAGTGTGTCTGCTTCCACAGGTACTACTGCAGCTGCTGCTCTAGGTGCTTGTGCGTCTGTGCCCCCTGGTACTGAGTCGACTGCAGCACTGCACACCTTCACACTGGACTCAGGTGCTTCTCGCTCTTTCTTTCGTGACCGCACTGTCCTTGAGCCTCTAGCTCGGCCGGTTGCTGTCTCTCTTGCTGACCCCTCTGGGGGTCCGGTCCTTGCGACCTCCTCCACCACCCTTCCGTGTCCAGCGGTTCCGTCCGGCACGCTCTCAGGTCTCTACCTCCCCTCGTTCTCCACGAACTTGGTGGCAGGTAGTGCGCTCCAGGACGGGGGTGTTCACCAGTTCACCCCTGCCTACGAGCGTGTGACTCACTGCACGTGTGCTCGGACGGGCCGCCACCTAGCTACTTTCACTCGAGAGCCGGGGTCTGACCTGTACACACTGACCACTGAGTCCCCTCAGGTAGCTGCGTCTGCGTCAGCGTCAGGTCAGCTGTCCGCCCCCTGCTCGTGTCGCTCTCTGGCGAACGACACCGTCCTCTGGCACCACCGCCTTGGTCACCCGTCTGTGCAGCGCCTGCGGGCCATGCACAAACGGGACCTTGTTGCTGGTCTTCCCAGGGTGCTCCCTCCCCTTCCTGACTCCCCTGCTCCTGACTGCATTCCCTGTGTCGAGGGGCGGCAGCGCGCCGCTCCTCACTCCTCCTCCTTTCCCCCGACGACCGCTCCCCTGCAGACGCTCCACATGGACGTGTGGGGCCCAGCCCGCGTCCGTGGTCAGGGTCAGGAGAGGTACTTCCTGATAGTTGTTGACGACTACTCGCGCTACACCACGGTCTTCCCCTTGCACGCCAAGGGTGACGTCCCCAGTGTTTTGATCCCCTGGATCAGCCGAGCCCGTCTCCAGCTAGGCGAGCGCTTTCACTCGGACTTTCCTGTCCTGCGCTTGCACTCTGACAGAGGTGGTGAGTTTGCCTCCGACCTCTTGGCAGCCTACTGTGCTGAGCACGGCATTGAGCAGTCGTACACGCTTCCGGCCTCTCCACAGCAGAATGGGGTTGCTGAGCGCCGCATTGGCTTAGTCATGGAGGTCGCTCGTACCTCCCTGACCCATGCGGCTGCTCCCCACTTTCTGTGGCCGTTTGCGGTCCGGTACGCTGCGCATCAGCTCAACCTCTGGCCCCGTGTCTCCTTGCCGGAGACTTCCCCGACTCTGCGGTGGACGGGAGAGGTTGGCGATGCGTCGCGTTTCCGGGTGTGGGGATCCCGAGCTTTTGTCCGCGACACGTCTGTGGACAAGCTCTCCCGTCGCGCTCTTCCCTGTGTCTTCCTTGGCTTTGTTCCCGACGCGCCTGGATGGCAGTTTTACCACGTCACCTCGCGCCGGGTTCTGGCCTCTCAGGACGTCACTTTTGACGAGTCCGTCCCCTTCTACCGCCTCTTCCCCTACCGCACTGCCCCCCTCCCCCCTCCGCCGCTCTTCCTCGCTCCAGGTGCTGAGGTACCCGACCCCCTCCCCCCTCAGGGTGCCGCTCCCTCAGGTGTGTCCCAGGTAGACCCGGGTGAGCCTGTCGAGGTAGCTGTTGACTCGCGTCCTGCGTCTGGGGGTGCTGAGCCTGGGAGTGCTGAGTCTGGGGGTGCTGGGCCTGGAGGTGCGGAGCCTGGGGGTGCTGAGCCTGGGGGTGCGGAGCCTGGGGGTGCGGAGCCTGGAGGTGCTGAGTCTGGGGGTGCTACGTCTGGGGGTGCTGAGCCTGAGCGTGCTACGCCTGGAGGAGCCCTCTCCTCGCAGCAGCTGCAGGAGAGGTACCTCGAGTACTGCCGCCTCCGGAGAGGTGCTGCTGGAGCTCGTCCCGGTACTTCCCCTCCTTCCCAGGAGCTCCCCCCCATTCAGGTGATTCGAGAGTGGTACACACGGCGCTGCAGTCTTCGGAGTGGTCCTCCTGGCGCTGCGGACCCGGGCGTTGGAGCTGCTACAGGTGCTGAGGACCCGGACGTTGGAGCTGCTCCTGGTGCTGCGGACCCGACTGGTGGCGCTGCTGCTGGTACAGAGGACTCGGACGTTGGAGCTGCTACTGGTGCTGAGGACCCGGGCGTTGGAGCTGCTACTGGTGCTGCGGACCCGACTGGTGGCGCTGCTGCTGGTGCTGAGGACCCGACCGGTGACGCTGCTGCTGGTGCTGCGGACCAGGGCGTTGGAGCTACTGCTGGTACTGAGGACTCGGGTGTTGGAGCTACTGCTGGTGCTGAGGACTTGGGCGCTGGGGCTGCCGCTGGTGTCTCTGCTGCTTCTGGAGACGCTGCGCGGCCGCGACCGTACTTCGTCCCGCTCCTTCAGCAGGTTCTTGGTCAGGCTCCTCCTCCTGGTCCTCCTCCCTCCGTCGAGGGTCCTCTACCTGTCCAGCCGCAGTCACAGTTACCGCCCGCCTCGCCTCTCCCTGCTCCCTCTCCTTACGCTGGTCCCACAGGAGGTCTTACAGAGCGTCGTGAGCCTGAGTCTCGTCCTGCGTCGCCTGTTCGTACCGCTCGCACTGGTCGTCGTGTCCCCCGTGAGCGTCCTCCTCCTGTCCCTGGCACTCACTACATGACTCTGCGTCCCTCCACTGCTCCGCAGCGTGTCCCGCTGCCGTCTCCTCCTGCGTCCTCCCTACCTACTCTTCCTGACCCGGAGTCTGACGCCCGTCGTGCTGCCAGTCCCACTGTTACGCGTCTCCTTGCTACCGTTGTCACTGACCCTTCTTTTGAGTCCGCCGCTGCGTCTGCTCTGGTCGCTGAGTTAGTTGACTTTGCTGCTTGCTGTCGCCTAGACTACGCTGCTAGCCTAGTGGCTGAGTCTGAGTCTGAGTCTGCCTGTCCTCCGTCCGTCGGGGGTGCGTGTGCTCTTGGCACGGACGTTCTTGAGGACAGACAGGAGGAGTTCCATTGCTTTGCTGCTGCTTTGCCCCATCTCGTGTCCATGCTAGTTGCCCCTGAGGGAGACCCGGATGCACCAGACATCCCGACCCCGCGCACTTACGCTGAGGCGATGGCGGGTCCCTACTCCTCTCAGTGGCAGACAGCCATGGACGCAGAGATGGCTTCCTGGAAGTCCACACGCACCTACGTCGACGACGTCCCCCCTCCTGGGGCGAACATCGTCAGTGGCATGTGGATTTTCAGGGTGAAGCGGCCGCCGGGTTCTCCGCCTGTCTTCAAGGCACGCTACGTGGCTCGAGGCTTCAGTCAGCGAGAGGGAGTAGACTTCTTCCAGACCTTCTCCCCCACCCCGAAGATGACCACTCTTCGGGTGCTGCTACACATAGCCGCTCACCGCGACTACGAGCTTCACTCACTTGACTTCAGCACTGCTTTCTTGCAGGGCAGCCTGCACGAGGAGATCTGGCTGCGCCGCCCTCCTGGCTTCACTGGGCCGGTTCCTCCTGGCACCCAGTGGAGGCTTCAGCGGCCGGTCTACGGTCTCCGCCAGGCACCACGTGAGTGGCACGACACACTGAGGACGACACTTGCGACTCTTGGGTTCGCACCTTCTACAGCTGACCCGTCGCTGTTCTTGCGCACCGACACTTCGCTGCCGCCGTTCTACATCCTCGTGTACGTCGACGACTTGGTCTTTGCCACTGCTGACACTGCAGGACTCGCCTACGTGAAGTCGGAGCTGCAGAGGAGACACACGTGCATAGACCTGGGTGAACTGACAAGCTATCTTGGCTTGCGGATCACCCGGGACAGAGCACGGCGCACCATCACCCTGACTCAGTCGCACATGGTGCAGCAGGTTCTCCAGCGCTTCCGCTTCACGTACTCCTCGCCTCAGTCCACTCCTATGGCTACCGGTCACTCGCTCTCAACTCTGCCTTCGGATGAGTCCGTAGAGTCGAGTGGCCCGTACCCAGAGCTTGTGGGCTGCCTCATGTACCTGATGACCTGCACTCGACCTGACCTTGCATACCCTCTTAGCATCCTTGCACGCTATGTCGCTCCTGGCCGTCACAGGAAGGAGCACATGGATGCCGCTAAGAGGGTGTTGCGCTACTTGTGCAGTACGTCGGGCATGGGGCTTGTGCTTGGAGGGCGAGACCGAGTTGTTCTCACAGGGCACTCAGACGCTTCTTGGGCAGACGACCAGGCCACTCAGCGGTCGTCTCAGGGTTACTCCTTCAGCCTTGGCTCTGGCTCAGTTTCTTGGCGCTCTACACGCTCTTCTTCTGTTCTCAGCTCCAGTTGCGAGGCTGAGATCTACGCCACAGCCATGGCTGCCCAGGAGCTACGCTGGCTGACCTACCTGCTGACCGACCTTGGGGAGCGGCCTCGTTCTCCTCCAGTGCTGTACGTCGACAACCAGGCAGCCATTGCCCTGTGTGAGGAGCACAGACTGGAGCACAGAACGAAGCACATCGCTCTGCGGTACTTCCTTGCTCGAGAGCTGCAGCAGCGAGGTCAGCTTCGTCTGCGTTACGTGGCCACCGAGGCCAACCTTGCTGATGTGTTCACCAAGGCACTTCCGCCTGTTGACCATCAGCGCTTTTGTACTCTTCTGGGCCTTGTGCCTACTGGACCTCACTTGCTCACTTCTTGACCTTGCTTATACTGTGATCATTATATATATATGCCTGCATGTCTACTCTTGCTAGGTTGTGATCATTGTATATCATGATCTGTTATAAACTTGCATGTGAACTGGGCTTGTGACCGCTAGTTTGTGCTCGGAATTTGTGTGGAACCCTTGAGGTCCACCCTGAGCTTGTTGTTGCCTTGCTTTACCTTGACTGGTCTTGTGACCCCTAGGTCTTCCCCACTTTGCCTATGGGGGTGTGTCAAACATTATATGTTTATATTGTTCTAGGCTGTAGTGGGTGATACCTTAGGGGGTATACCAGGTTAGGGTTTCATATTTGTACTGTTGTTCCTGTTAGTCACATCATTCCTGCTCAGTTATTTCTGACACACCCGAATATGCAACAACATTCAGGTCATTCGATGCGTTTTTAGATACCATTATGAGTCCATGCGCTTCGTTACCATTTGTCGGCAGACACAGCCGTCATCGCAGGCGCCGAACTTTTCTGTGCGCACGAACCAAGCTGAAATTGCTCTAGTAGGTGTATTTGAACATGGAAAACCCGAATATGCAACGACATCTAGGTCGTTCGATGCTTTTCCGTACGCCGATAGGATGCACTTCCTTACCATTTGTCAAGAGACATAGCTGTCATCGCAAGCGCCGAACATTCTGTACGCACGAACCAAGCTAAAATTGCTCTAGTACATGTATTTGAGCATGGGCCACCCGAATATGCAACAACATTCAATTCGTTCGATGCTTTTCCCTACGCCTACAGAGATCCATGCTATTTGTTACTATTTGTCGGCAAACACAGCCGTCATTGCAGGTGCCGAACTTTTCTGTGTGCACGAACCAAGCCAAAATTGCTCTGGTAGGTGTATTTTAGCATGGGCCACGCAAATATGCAGCAACAGTCAGGTCGTTCGAAACTTTTCCCTACGCCTATAGGGATCTATGCGCTTCGTTACTATTTGTCAGTAGACACAGCCGTCATCGCAGGCGCCGAACTACTCTGTGCGCACGAACCAAGCTGAAATTGCTCTAGTATGCGTATTTGAATATGGGAAACCCGAATATGCAACAACGTTCAGGTCGTTCGATGCTTTTCCATACGACAATAGGGATTCATGCACTTCGTTACCATTTGTCGGCAGCGCCGAACTTTTCTGTGCGCACGAACCAAGCTGAAATTGCTCTGGTATATGTATTTGAGCATGTGCCACCCGAATATGCAACAACAATTCAGGTTGTTCAATGCTTTTCCCTACGCCTACAGGAATCCATGCACTTCGTTACCATTTGTCGCCAGACACAACCTTCATCGCAGGCGCCGAACTTTTTAGTGCGCACCAACCAAGCTGAAATTGCTCTGGTAGGTGTATTTGAGCATGGGCCACTCGAATATGCAGCACATTCAGGTCGTTCGATGCTTTTCCCTACGCCTATAGGGATCCATGCGCTTCGTTACCATTTGTCGGCAGACACAGCCGTCATCGCAGGCGCCGAACTTTTCTGTGCGCACGAACCAAGCCTAAAATTGCTCTAGTAGGTGCATTTGAACATGGGAAACCCGAATATGCAACAACATTCAGGTCGTTCGATGCTTTTCCCTACGCCTATAGGGATCCATGCGCTTCGTTACCATTTGTCGGCTGATACAGCCGTCATTGCAGACGCCGAACATTTCTGTGCGCACGAACCAAGCTCAAATTGCTCTGGTAGGTGTATTTGAACATGGGCCACCCGAATATGCAACAACATTCAGGTCGTTCGATGCTTTTCCTGTCAAACTATATCTGTTATATTATAATGTGTAGGTTGTAGTGGGGTAGCCAATATGGGGTACAACCCCTTTAGGGTTTCTACTTGTACCAGACTCTCTGATAATTCATTGATTCATTGCTTCTAGATTTTAACATAGTATCAGAGCAGTAGGTCCGTAGGACCGTTTTTTTCGGGCCCACCAACCATCTGTGATTACCACGTTACCCCGCGCCCTGCCTTGCGTTGCGCCGCCCGCGCACGCCCTACTCTGCCCTGCGTTGTGCAGCCCCGCGCACGCCCTGCTCTGCCCTAAGTCGCGCCGCTCCGTGCAGCCTGCGCGGCCCGCGCGTCGCCCCTGCCGGCCCTCGCGCCGCTTGCTACCAGCCCGCGCGACCCGCCCGCTGCCCGCGCAGCCTGCGCGCAGCTCCTGTCGGCCCGCGCACCGCCCACTAGCAGCCTGCGTGCCCCACCTGCACCCCGCACGCTGCCTCGCCGGCCGCCCGCTGCCCCTTGCGCCGCCTGCTCATGCCGCGGCTGCCTGCTACGCCCCGCGCGCCGCCCGCCGCACTGCCCCGCAGCCCCGTGCGCTGCCCGCCCTGTTGCCCTGCCGGCCGCTCGTAGCCCTGCGCACCGCCTGCCTCTGCCGCGGCTGCCCGCTACGCCCCGCGCGCCACCTATCGCGCTGCCCTGCTGCGCCCGTGCGCCGCCCGCCCTACTGCTGCGGTCGCCCGCTTCGCTCTGCCTGCGACCCACCCTGTTGCCCTGCCGGCCGCCTGTTGCCGCGCGCGCCGCCTTTCCCTGCCGCGGCTGCCTGCTACGTCCCGTGCGCCGACCGCCCTGCTGCTTTGTCGGCCGCCTGCTGCCCCGCGCGCCGCCTGCCACTGCTTTGGCGGCACGCTAGGCCCCGCGCACCGCCTCTGCGCCTGCCCCTCCTGCGGCCGCCCACTTCAGCCCAGCGCGCCGCCTCTGCTGCTGCTGCTTGCCTGCAATCGCTCTGCCCTGCCAATCCTGCGCTAGCAGCTATGGCCACCCTCCGTGTTCTGTCGTTCGACACGGAGGGCCGCCCGATTCAGTTCGAGACCTGGCTCGATGACCTGCAGCTGTTCCTGATGAGCGATAGCAAAGACAATGTCTCGCTCTTTGACCACACGTCTGGTGCCTCAGTCGCTCCTGCTGCCACAGCTGAGCTTAGCGCCCGTTCCCAGTGGCAGACTCGTGACGCTGCTGCTCGCCTAGCCGTTTGCAACCACCTGTCGTTAGCCGAACTCACGCAATTTGGCGAACATAAAACCGCTAAGGCCCTGTACGACGCTGTAGTTGCTCGATACTCCTCCCCTGCCACTGCTGAGCTTAGCCGCCTCATGCTACCCCACCTGTTTCCTGAGCTGTCCACCTTTGCCACAGTTGCCGATCTCATCACCCACCTTCGCACTAGTGACACTCGCCTTTGCGCCACCCTCCCCAAAGAGTTCTGTGCTAAGAACCCGCCTCCGATGTACTGGACCCTCCACTTCATAGTCACCCGTCTCCCTGACTCCCTTCGCTCGGTCAGGGACCACTTTCTCGCTCGCTGTCCCACCGAGCTCACTGTCGACCTCCTAGAGGAGCACCTCCTTGCAGCCGAGAAGAGCATTGTCGCTGTAGGTGCTGCTCGTGGCGCTCCTCGCACCCCCATCTTTGAGGGGTGCTCTCCCTCTCCCCTTGCCCCCTCCTATGCTACTGCTGCTGCTGTTGACTTCCTTGGTGCTGAGTATGTTGGTGCTGCTTCTGCTCCTAGTGGGAGGCGCCGCAACGGCAAGGGCAAGGGAGCCAAGAGTAGCGGAGGAGGCACCGGAGGTGATGGTGGAGGAGGTGGAGGAGGAGGAGATGGCGGAGGGACTGGTGGCGGGAGTGCTGGCGGGAGTGGTAGCGTCGGTAGCGGCGGTAGAGGCAGTGGCGGCGGAGAGGGTGGCGGCGGCGGTGGTGGCGGTGGTGGCGGCGGCGGTGGCGGCTGGGGCGGTGGTGACAGCGGCGGTGGCGGTCGGGGACTATGTTAGGCCTTGTGCCTGTTTCGTCTCACTTGCTCACTTCGTGACTTTGCTTGTACTGTGATTTATATATATTCCTGCATGCTTGCTCTTGCTAGGTAGTGATCACTGTACTGTTGTTGTTGTTGCATATATACCTCTGCATGTGAATTGGCCTTGTGGCCCTTTGCTTGTGCTCGGAGTGTGTGGTGACGTTGTGATCCACCCTGAGCTTGCTTTGCTTTTCTTGACTGGTCTTGTGACCCCTTGTTCTCCCCCACTTTGCCTATGGGGGTGTGTCAAATTATATCTGTTATATTATAATGTGTAGGCTGTAGTGGGGTAGCCAATGTGGGGTACAACCCCTTTAGGGTTTCTTCTTGTACCAAACTCTCTTATAGTTCATTGATTCATTGCTTCTATATTTTAACATTTCCCTACGCCTATAGGGATCCATGCGCTTCGTTACCATTTGTCGGCAGACAAAGCCGTCATCGCTGGCGCCGAACTTTTTTCGTGCGCACAAACCTAGCTGAAATTGCTCTGGTAGGTGTATTTGAACATGGACTACCCGAGTATGCAACAACATTCAGGTCGTTCGATGTTTTTCCCTACGTCTAAAGGGATCCATGCGCTTCGTTACCATTTGTCGGCAGACACCCCCTCAGGTGTGTATCCCCTAAGTTTAGCCCCTACATAGCCTAGATAGGTATAAACATCAAATGTTTTGACGGGCACATTCGTGTATCGGCACAAGTTGTCAGAATGCTATATTTCTCTAGTCTGTAGTGGGGTACTCTATAGTGAGTACAACCCAAATTAGGGTTCCTATATGTATCCCATTGTTTGCTAGTGAAACCCCTCTTTCTTGTTTCAACTTTCTCGCTACTGTTTCTGACATGCTAACAGAGCGAGAACGCTCCTGGCCTGTGGGCCCACCTGCTTCCGCTGCTGTCCTACTTGTCGCGCGCCTCGGGCGCGCGACGTCTTTGCTTGCTGTGCGCCCTGCGCGCGTGGCGTTTTTTCCTCCCACCGCGCGCTCGGGGCGCGCGGCGGTTTTCTGCCCGCCATGAGCTCGGGGCGCGTGGCGGTTTCCTGCCCGCCGCGCGCCCCGGGCGCCCGTCGCGGCGCCCTGGGGGCCCGCGCGCCGCCCCCTCCCGTCGCCCATCGCGGCGCCCTGGAGGCCCGCGCGTCGCCCCCCCTCCCGTCGCCCGTCGCGGCACCCTGGGGGCCCGCACGTCGCCCCCCCTCCCTTCGCCCATCGCGGCGCCCTCGGGGCCCGCGCGCCTCCCTGCCCGTCGCCTGTCGAAGCACCCCAGGGACCCGCGCGCCGCCCCGCTTCCGCTCGCACGCCGCCCCAGCTGCTGCCCGCGTATCTGCCCCACGCCGCGCGCGCGCCGCCTGCGTTTGGGGTATGGGGGTGGCGGGTATGGGGGTGGCGGGTGTGTGAGCCATCCCCTACTCCTACTCCTCGTCCGTCTCCCACTGCTACAGCTGCCGCTGAGGGGGGTGGATGTGTGGGAGCCGAGGGAGTGGCGCTAGGGGGGTGCCGTGGGAGTGGAGCTAGGGGTGCATAGGGGGGTGTGTGAAAGGGGTGTGGGACAGTTGGGGGAGGTTGAGCGGAGGTAGCCGTCGTGACGTCAGCAGCGCCAGTAGTCCGGGGCCCTTGCTCCGGTAGCCCAGCGAGCCTGCTGCGCCAGTCGCCCATTGGTCCGTTGCTCCTGCCGCTCGTCTTAGCCGCGGAGCCAGTTACTCCTGTAGTCCGGGGCCCTTGCTCCGGTAGCCACCGTGCATGCCGCTCCTGTTGCCCGTGTGTCTGCGGCTTCACCCGTCGCCTCCTATCTCCACTCCTCTCACAGTCCCTCCTCCTCCTCACTTGCCCTCTGTGACTGCCTCTAGCTTTGCTTGTGCTTGTGAACTTCTTATGCGACTGCTTGCTGTGCTGATCATACCCCACTTTGCCTATGGGGGTGTGTCAGAATCAGGGGTTTTTTTTCGTTTTAGAGTACACTGGTTTCCAAAGGCGTTTTTGGTTTGACATTGAAATCCAGAGTGTTTGGCGAGCCATTCTCTTAAGTGTCAGTGTATCACAAGCTTTCTGGTTCAGAACCCTGGCATCTCATAGTAATTTTACCTTTAACCCTGATGTGTATGCTTTGTTTCTTGTATTGTTGTCTTGCAAGGAATGTTGATTTTTTATACTTCATATTCACATTGTATTGTACACAATGACCCACTATTACAGGCTCACTCATCGTCTGCCACGTCATCCTCCCATTCGTCGTCCGAAATGGCCTCTGGCTTGCCCTTGTCGTTTGCAGGTTGGACGGGTGCAGGTGATTTTGTAGGCCGCCTTTTCTTCTGCTTGCGCCAGATGTCCACAACATCTGGCCACTCCACGTTGTAGTCGAGCATGTGGATGCTTATGAGTTCGGTGAGGCGCGTGTCGTTGAGAGTCGTGCGCTGCCAGCTCTTGATGATGTTCTGGCGTGAAAATCCACGTTCGCATTCGACGGTGCTGAGTGGCAGGACGGCCAACGCCTGCCACAAGGTCATGATGTTAGGGTAAGTACGCGGCAAGTCGCGTGTCCTCAGCATGTTCGTCAGCGCCTAGAAGAAGTCCTCGTCCTCGTGGTGCATCTTCATGATGTGACAAAATGTCTTCAGCTCAAGTTCGGCTGCCCGCAGGTCGAATCGTACCAAAACATTACACAAAGGGATGCATATGTGCGAAGATTTGTTAGAAATTCATGTAAGGCATGATTTAAAAGAAGCAGACATATACGACTGAAACTAGGTTTTATCAATTACCTGGCAGCTGGTGGTTGAACAGTTGCGAATTCTCGCGGAGCCAGGTGGCACAACGTCTCGCACACGTGTCCGAATTTGATGGCCACTTGTCCACCCTGAAAAGCTTCATGCCGCCCATTCGACGAAGATCCCGCATGCGGTGCTTGAGGTTGTACACGACCTCACGGGCGAAGGCCTTGCCCATCTTCACGCAATCTGCCAGGGTACCGCCGAACTTGTGGTTTTTGTCCGGCAGCTCGCTGAGCTCAATGGTGTGCTTGACGGGTCTGCCGCTAGCGTCCACACCTTCCATTTTCACCTTCTTGTCCCCTTTCTTAACACGTGCCACGAATGGCGACAAGTGGGTGCTTAGTGTCAGAGGTCCACTGGAGATCCCCGATTGATCCTAGGGAAGGGTTACAGGCACGTCGGCCTGAGGGGGTTATGGGCGCACTCACCCGCTACACAAACAAGCCCTTTTATCCCAGTGGTTAGTGGCTGGGATTCTGACATGTTATCAGAGCGAAGGTCTCGAGTTCGAATCCCGGTGTGTGCACCTCGAGCATCCCAGTGCGGGGGGGTGTCAGAGGTCCACTGGAGATCCCCGATTGATCCTAGGGAAGGGTTACAGGCACGTCGACCTGGGGGGTTATGGGCGCACTCACCCGCTACACAAACAAGCCCTTTTATCCCAGTGGTTAGTGGCTGGGATTCTGACACTCAGTCCCACCCCGAAAGACCCCTCGTAGTCGATGTAGCGGTGCTCTATGAGGGAAACCACATGGTCGACCTCCTCCGTGACTTGCGTCACCTCCACCTGCGGGACCGGGTCAAGCAAAGATATTGTTATTCTTTGAAATAAAAAGAAGAATAAAGACAATTAAACATACGTAACAACAAGATACATGGCCACAAAGTACCTTGCGTCGTTGGAAGAAACGATTCAGGGAGTTCAACTCCCCCAAAATATCTGCCAAGAAGTACAGACAGAAGTGAAATTTCAGGGTCTTCACAACCGCGGCGATCTTGTGCTTGTACTCCAGGAACAGCACGATTGCCGACCCCAAAATCTTGACCAGCCGGTTGACAGCATCGGCACGGGAGAGCCATCGCACGTGGAAACGTCCCTGGTACTCGAGGTTGGTGTTGTGGATCACGAGTTGGAGCTCCTTGAACCTCTCGTACCAGGGCGTGGATCTCCCCACGATCTCGCCAACTTCCCGGATGGCTTTGTCTACCATGCCGAAGTCTTTGAACTGTTCGGCTGCGGCAGTCTCCTTCACCGCGAGTGCTTCACTGCAAGCATAAATAAAAATCATTGAATACGAATGTTACGTAACAATCAAATTTTAAAAACGGAATACCGATCAATCAGTAGCACAGTCCCGAAACACGTACCGATGCGCAATGCAGTGGCAGCCGACAAGGTGGGGGACGTGGACGCGCAATCGTGTGACAAGTTCTGACGTGCCCCCGATCATCACTGCCGCGCCGTCCGTGGACATACCAGAAATCTTCTGCAAATCAACGCCTACCGTCTCAAGATGCTGGAGCAGAGCGCTCAGTAGCACTGCAGCATCACACTGCTGGACGGAGTAACGCGATAAACTCGGTTACAACCACGTTGTTCTTGAGAAACGTGACAAACACAGTCATGTGTTTGCCACGAGCGCGATTGGTACTCTCGTCGCACATGAGGCCGATGAAGGGCGAGGTGTGGAGGTGGCGCAATTGTTCTCTGGTCAGGTACACGGTGAGAGCTTTGACCATCTCGGAAAAACCGTACCTGCAAACACACAATGCATAATGCCTTAGCATCAGGTAACACAGATGTATGCGGTAAACAAATTCAAGACAACCACAACTCACTGTGTGATGTACACTCCGTAGCTTTGACGCGGTATGTTGGCGACCCCCTCCTCGGCGAGAAGCTGAACGACCTGAGGGTACATGTGGATGGGTGTGTCGGTACGGCATACAAATCGCATGGCGCGCATGAGAACCGCGACGCGGCAACCTTCGGGATCACCCCTCGCGAAGTCTTCGATCTTCTTCTGGTCCACGATTTTATGCAGAAGGTTGGCCTGCTTTTTCATCGCCTCTTCGTGTTTCGCGCTGTTCTCATGCCACCGCATCGATCCGATCAGCAGATCACGTCCGCCAGCACCATTGCGACCGTAACGCGCGTTGTCCTTCCCGTGCTCCATGCAGACACTACATCGCAGACACGGGTCACCCTCTGGCGTCTTGTCCAGAATGAGCCAATCGAACTTCGGCAGCCAATCCGACGTGTAATTCTTCTGCGCCTTCAGGTACGCCTTCTCCTTTTTTTTTTTTTTTTTAAAGGGGACGAATGGGGGGTGGGGCAGGACGGGGAGGGGGAGCGACAGGCTTCGGCGGCGGTGTTCCCCACTGCAGAACGTGCTGCGTAAATCGTCGCTTTTTCGGAGCAATTGAACCGGTCGACTCCGGAGTGGCCGCATCAATGACCTGCGTAGCAACCGTCGCAGCCGGCTCTGCAGCAACCTTGTTTCGCAGCGAGGCGACCCACTCCTCAACACCGTCTGACTCTGCAGCGTCATTCATCGGGCGCGGAGATGGACACCACGCGTCGTTCCCATCTTCCATGTCGCCAGATTCCACGTCGCACCCATTCAGTACCGCCATCGCCCAGGGCCTCTTCATCGCGAAAGTGAACTTCATGCACACCGCGCAGAAACTGAAGCCCAGTCGCAGGGGGTGTGCTACAAGACGGCCTGACGTCGGGATCAGCCGGGTCTCCCTCGGCGTTGCTAGTATCCATGGTCTTCAGAGCTAAACAAAGCTGCAGGAGGCGGGGCTGTGGCAGGAGAAGCCCACTGTACACTTGCTATACTGGAGCGTTGAAGAGCATTGCAGTGGGAACAAATATAATGGGAGGACAGGAAGGGGTTTGGGGGTGACCCCGTCTGCCAGCCGAGCAACAGGTGTGGATGTGCGCGCCGCGCACGAAATCGGTGCACCAAAGAAAGCTACCGTATCATGCCAGTAAATTGAGGATTGTTCAAAGCTGTTGGATTACGCAAAGCCAGCGATGTATCTAGTGGGTGGCTGCCTGCGTGCGCTGGCATGAAATATGCCTTTCCGGCCAATCAGAACCTCAGGTAGTGCCAACACACGAGCGAAACAAGAGTGATATCCCATGCGCTTCGGTCAAAACCGGCAGCACGGGGATAAGGGGGAATGTGGGGGTTCGGGGGTACATGTATCCCCCATACAGAGTAATCTCACTATCCAGGAAAGAAACATTGCCGCTCCAGAGTGAACTTTCACAAAAACCCTGACAGATCAGAGAACAAGTAACTCTCAAAAAAATTACCCAGCAGGTACAGAGTGACCCCCCAAAAACCACTCTGATTTTCAGAGAAACAGAGTAAATTACACTGATAAAAAAACCCCTGGTCAGGATGCTATATTTCTCTAGTCTGTAGTGGGGTACTCTATAGTGAGTACAACCCAAATTAGGGTTTCCTATATGCACCCCATTGTTTGCTAGTGAAACCCCTCTTTCCTGTTTCAACTTTCTCGCTACTGCCGTATTCTCCCGGATATAGGACCCTCCCGAAAAAAAGACCCCCGGGACTTATGTTCGAGTTTGGGACTCTTAATATGTATGACATGTGAGAGGACCCCCCCTGTGCCAATAATCATTTTAAGACCCCCCTTTTCTGTTTACACATGTTGAAAATGAATATGCGCGTCAGCTTTTAGAGGCACAAAATCCGAATTCTGACACGTCATTTGTGTCAGACTCGAGTTCTAACACACTAACCGCGTCAGATACAAAATCTGACGCTTCTGACGAGCCGCACGCGAGAATTCCGCGCACGCGGGTTGTTTTTCGCTTCGAACATAAGACCCCCCCCCCCCCCCCCCCCCCCCCCCCTCCAAATTCAAGTGTACACCCCTAAATCGCATGAGTGTACTTGTAAGTGTACCCGGGACTTATAGAACTCGTGCCGATTAAATGTTCACCCTAGTGAATTTGCCTCTATTTTAGGAAAGTCCCCCGGGTCTTATATCCGGGAGAATACGGTGTTTCTGACACAAGTGTCTCAATGACGTCATAAAACCAATGTACCGTTCTGCACCACATTACACCTAAGAATCGAGTTTCTCCATCGCATTGTATCCTGTCGTTTGAGATGCGCATTTGTGACGCGCTTCAAGAATGTATGTACCCCTAAGAGTATTTCGTCTGAAAAGCCTGGCATGGATTATTATTTACCCAATTATAGGCCCTGCTTACTATAGAGCCCCCAAACCATATGCATTAACAATATCGGACATTAGCTAGTCTTTTATATCCTGAGAGTAGAGCACATATGCATGGCTGAACAGGAGGGAGGTAACATTTTCCATGCAAGTACCAACCTAAGAAACATAGACAGCTGTGCAAAACAGTCCTTCACTTGTCAGCGAAGCCTAGAAGGAAGCTTTCCTGGGAGGCGGGCTGGCAAAGGAGCGTGTGCAGGCGGTGTGAAGGACATGGCCTCCGCCTCATGCTCATCCTCCGAATCACTCTCGTGCACCACCCCGGGTCCACCCCGCCCTCGCCCTCTGCCTCCCCCTCTGCCCTGGCACGCCACTGCTCCCCTCCCTGCGCGCAGCCCCTGCTCCATGAGCTTATCGGCGGGCAAGGCATCACTGGCACTGAAGCTCATGCCCAGCCGCTCTGCTGCACTGTCCTCCCCCTCCGATGACGACTCCTCCTCCTCATCATCCGTGTACTCCTCCTCCTCCTCGTCCTCGTCTTCGTCCTCAGTGTCTGCCTCCTCATCCTCTGCTGCTGCCAACTCGTCCGCAAACGGCTGAGTCCAGCGGTTGAAGATGGGGTCAATGAACCTGAAGGGCCATTGCAGGTGCGGCCGTGAGTCACCGTACAGGCCGTGTTGAGAACAGGAGCACCACAGGACAACCACATGCACACAACTATGAAAGCCCCAACACAATCAGTATGGAAAACAAATTAATAAAACAGAGACGGGTGAGGGAGTAAACCTGAGGGAGTGGTGGAGCAGGTAGGGGTCGAAGGGGAAGAACATGTCCAGCTCGTTCTCCCCTCCGAACCGTGCTGCTGCCCTCTCTCCCCCCTCTGCACTGCCAGCCCCGTGCTCTGCATGCTGCTGCGCTGCAGTGATGGCATCGCAGTCCAGCAGGGCGAGCAGCTTGGCCTGGCGGGTGAACTCAAACACCACCGACTCCAAACACACCTGCCACACCCACACCCACGGTTTGCAATGCAGTGCACTGAGCTGCATAGCACGCACCTGGAGATGTACACAACCTTCTGCATAGAATAATGCAGTGATGGCAAAGCAAGGAAGAGGCAGGTGGACGCGAATGGGTGATGGGCTCACCGAGAGGGGGCACAGGTGGGAGGAGAGCAGCTGGTTGAGCGGCATGGCGTGGAGAGCGGAGTTGGCCTGTGAGTCGGCCCTGAGGTGCTGCATGCGGTAGCACAGCACGTACAGCACCGCCTGGGGGGGGGTGCACACGCAGGGCAGAGAGGGGACCAGGCCCCGTGAGCAGGTAACATCACGTTGAATGTTCCTAAGTGTTATTCCTCATAAATTTGTGTTTAGAGAGCCAACACTACCTGGCGAGCTGCCTCTGCCATGCATGAATCACCCACCTGGCATGCGGCATAAAAGATGTGATCCTGTGGCGAGGGCGCCAAGGGGGGTTGCGAGCGAGGAGACCCCGAGCCACCGGTGCCACCCCCATCGCTGCCTCTTCCGGGCCCACCCGTGCTTGCTCTAGGCGAGGGGGCTGCCCTCTCCGCCTTGCCCTGCCTCCCCTCTCGCCCTCTGCTACTTCTGCTGGCAGCAGTGCTGCTGCCAGTGGGTGAGTCGGGGCGACGGCTGTGGGAATGCGCCAGGCACCACTCCACCACTCTGGCGGGGCACACGGGTTCAGGTCAGGGCCACACAAAGGGCATCCCCACCCACAACATCAGAGGCAGCCTTCCACGCATTGCGTTCACGGTGGAAATCAAAAGCAACATGCACTGTACCTGTGTTCACGAGGCACAAAAGAACACCTAGTGTGCGCATGCTTGTACGGCATCCATGCGCAGCTGTAAAGCTCAACCAACATGCACCACTGAAGGCGCATGGAGGATAAGCTTTCAAGAGAATGGTGTGCTGGTGAGGGGTCAAGAGGAGGTGGAGCAGAGGGTGTGGGTGAGAGGAGTACCGAGTGAGGGAGGAGACGATGTGCATGAGTGGGATGAAAGACGCTCGCGCGAGGAAACTAGCCAGGTAGGCTGCAGCGGACATTCTGAAAGGGCAAGGGGAAGGGCGAGGGCGAGGGGTGGGAGAGAATAAAGACCTCAAGAAAGTGGCAAAATCATATGCTAGAATAGAAGAAGCATATACCTGGCTATCCGCTGCATGCACAGCATAGTAGCAGTGGCACATCATTGACTTAAGCATATACCCTCCAGATCTTACTGGGACACAAGCACGCCATGATCCAACTAGCATGCGGGAAGCGCAGTCCTTGGCATGCAGTGAGCACCAGTCCTTGGCATGCAGTGAGCACCAGCGACCCACCTTGAGTTGAGGGAGCGTGAGGGTGATGTGAGGATGTCAGTGAGATGAGAGGCAAAGGCAGCCGCCAAGGAGGCGGGGTTGAGGGAGCATGCAAAGAATAGCAGGAACTGCGGGGGGGGGGGAGCAGGAGCACAGCAAAGAGCAGTTAGAGTGATCATCTTGTGGCCTGACTATCCCAAGGCTGGAGCGAAACGGTAATGCATGACTGAGACGGGAAGCCAGCTACTGGTCATGTCCATGCAAGGAGCAGATTCTCTGTTCAGTCACAGCTAGGGGCATGAAAACGACCAGAGGGCATGGGAGGGAAGAAGGGAATTTGAGGTGAGAGACACACGATAATGACTTCAACAGATTCAAGAACGCTAGACCTTGCCTGGGTGAATTTGGACTTGTATGTGTCGAGTATCGTTGAGTCAAAGGAGCGAAGCAAAGCTTCGTAAACCTGCTCATGCGAGACAAATCAAACAGGAGTGTGGTCACATGGGCAGCCGGAGGGAGGCATGAAACAGAGCGGGCTTTAAGGCTCAGAAGGACCATGAGCATGGGACGAGCACGAGCATGAATGGTGTTGCCGTGCATGCATGCAGCCACGGAGCACATATGCTATGCAGGGCCCTGCTCACGGATGGATGCGTCATCAGCAAAGGGGGTGCGGCAGCAGCAGCAAGTGTAGGGAGAAGCAGGGGGCGTGGGGGGAGCAGCAGGGGTGTGGTGGCAGCGGCAGGGGGAGTGGCAGGCAGGGTAGCAGCAGGGGGGGTGGCGTGGGGTGCACGTGCGCAGCACCTGGGGCAAATGGTGGGCGTGGGAGCGGGCGCGGATGTGTTGGAAGGTGAGGTCCATAAGGGCGTCCATCTTCTCCGCCATCTCGTCCACTGCTGCTGCTGCCCCTGCTGGACCCCCGCTGCTGCCGTGCCCGCCACCACCACCACTGCACGGCAGCAGCCCGTGCCGTGCCTCACTACCCGGCACACCGGCCTCGAAAGCTGCAGCGTGGCCGGCAGCAGAGAGGGCGGCGTGGTGGGCGGTAGCAGCGGAGTCGTGCAGGTCCATGTGGAACATGTACACCCGACTCGCCCCCGCCGCGCCTGTTGCCCCCGCCGCTGCTGCTGCTGCTTCTGCTGTGTGGCCTGAGTCGGGAGCATTTGTTGTTGCAACGACAGCTGCATCCGTTGAAATGTCCTCCCACCTGATCTCCACCTTGAATGAGCAGCGACAACAACGGGGCGGACACGTGGGACGGGGATGATGGTGTGTCACTAGCGCAGGATGATACATGACTAACGGATGCGTGACCAAGGCGTGCATGCCTGCAAGGGGGTGAGAAGAGAAAAGCGCAGAGCAGAAGGGCCAGGAGCAGGAGCAGGGCGGACGAGTGAGAGGGACGCACATCGATCTGAATGAGGTGGTCCACCACGGCTGCCAGGATGCTGTCCCTCACCGTCTCGCCCTCCTCCGCCTCCGCCAGTGCAAACATGCCCGCCACGTACACGCACTGGAACTGGTGCCACCACCACACACCAGGGAGCAGGGGGCAGCAGGCAGGAGCAACAGCAGCATGGGCGGACAGGGGCACGAGGGCAGTGACAGAAGGGAGGGAGGATGAGGATGGCGAACAGAAAGGAGGAGGAGAACAAAATTAGAATCAGGCGGCCAGAGCATCAAAGCTTGGCACCCATTCCCAGCGACCCGACCACCTAAGACGCAGCGCAGCACGAGCATGATGCATCGCCTCCCGCACTAACCTCCTTGTCAACGCGTTTGTGCGGCATGCGCTGCAGCAGGAGGGGCAGCAGGCGGCTCGAGGCGGTGGGCACGAGGCGGCAGATGCGAGAGGTGGCGTCCACCACCCACCGCAGCATCTCGCCCTGCCGCCGCAGCTCCTCCCCCTTGCGCGCCTTGGCCGCCACTATCGCCGCCACTGCCCCCCCAGCCCCCCCTGGCGCGCCTGGGTGGGCGGAGGCGGGCAGCTTGGGCGGGTGCGCGCCCATGAAGGCGGGCACACCGCAGGAGGGCGGCATGAGGTTGCGCACGAGGATGTCCAGCGCCACTGGTAGACATGCGCTGTTGGCTGACGCCTGTGTCATGATGGGGAACAAAAGGGCACGCACACGGGCACGAACAAAGTAGGAATTATTTTCGCAATCTGAGAGTGCCAGGGGTTTAAGGTTTAGGGTTTCTTCTGGCGAGCCATCACAAACAAGTTGTCTTCTGGCGAGCAGGGCTTAGGAAGAAAAATGGCTAGGCGAACAAGAACCAAGCTGGAGAAGGTGTTACAACCACGTTGGATGGCATGCATGCACAGCTGGGCACACTTGGGCAGACGTGAACGTGTTTCTGCACAAGGGCTAAACTTTTTGAAGTGTTTCATGCAGGACACACCAATGCGATTGCGGTGCTGCAGGCGCAAACGACATGCTTCAAATCCTCGAGGCAACGGTACTTTACCACCCGGTTCTTTGTACACATAAGGCATGGCGGCGTGGGTACTGGGCAGAGCCATGAGACCACCGTTGGGGAATACAACCACTGAACGTGAGGCAGTGAAGGTGGTCCTGGGGTGCTGTGCTGTGCAAGAGCACCATCCATCCATCCATCCACTGACCCTTTCCGCTGCTTTCCAGCTTCAGCTTCACAGCGGCTTGTGAGAGGGCTTCGCGTGTCATCCATGGCCACTCAGTGGCTCTCTCTCTCTCTCTTTCTCACTGCAACACGTCACCAACCAACCACCACATCGCACGGCAGTGTACCATAATGCACATCGCGACTCAAAGCACCACCGCTGCGAAACGAATTGCAGCGCGATCGTTCAGAATACAGGCTGATTCGACCGCCACCACTGGTTTCAGGAACCGTGTGGGGTGCATGCAGTGCGGTGGGTGCATGCAGTGCGGTGGGTGCAGAGGTGCATCGCACCTGGGACGTGCAGGACTGGCCACACAGTGATACGCGTGGACGCCATGTCCATGCGAACACGGAGCTCGACGATGCCCAGGATGAGCATACATGCGCGGTGGATGGAGCGAGAGAATGGGCAGAAACGAGCGTTATAAGGCGGTTAGGACACGAGGCTACTGGGCAGGCGAGAGGCGGAGGCGGCTCACAAGGTTGATGCACAAGTCGATAATGGCCGCCGCCACGTCCGCGTTGCACGTCCACAGACTCACACCCAGCAACTGGTAGCGGCGCAGGGCGAGGGGGAGCAGCACGGATGAGAACGCGGAAGAAAAAACGGAAGCGGAATGCTTGCGACCACAAGGTGAATGAGGAAAGCTCTGCTGTCACCATGCCACTGCATGGTACGAGCACGAGACGATGGCGCGAGACTCCTAAAAAGAAGATTTCACGTCCAGCGCATCTGAATGAGCAGCGCACCTGTATGAGCAGCGCACCTGAATGAGCAGCGCACCTGAATGAGCAGCGCACCTGAATGAGCAGCGCACCTGAATGAGCAGCGCACCTGAATGAGCAGCGCACCTAAATGAGCAGCGCACCTGAATGAGCAGCGCACCTGAATGAGCAGCGCACCTGAATGAGCAGCGCACCTGAATGAGCAGCGCACCTGAATGAGCAGCGCACCTGAATGAGCAACGCATCTGAATGAGCAGCGCACCTGAATGAGCAGCGCACCTGAATGAGCAGCGCACCTGAATGAGCAGCGCACCTGAATGAGCAGCGCACCTGAATGAGCAGCGCACCTGAATGAGCAGCGCACCTGAATGAGCAGCGCACCTGAATGAGCAGCGCACCTGAATGAGCAGCGCACCTGAATGAGCAACGCATCTGAATGAGCAGCGCACCTGAATGAGCAGCGCACCTGAATGAGCAGCGCACCTGAATGAGCAGCGCACCTGAATGAGCAGCGCACCTGAATGAGCAGCGCACCTGAATGAGCAGCGCACCTGAATGAGCAGCGCACCTGAATGAGCAGCGCACCTAAATGAGCAGCGCACCTGAATGAGCAGCGCACCTGAATGAGCAGCGCACCTGAATGAGCAACGCATCTGAATGAGCAGCGCACCTGAATGAGCAGCGCACCTGAATGAGCAGCGCACCTGAATGAGCAGCGCACCTGAATGAGCAGCGCACCTGAATGAGCAGCGCACCTGAATGAGCAGCGCACCTGAATGAGCAGCGCACCTGAATGAGCAGCGCACCTGAATGAGCAGCGCACCTAAATGAGCAGCGCACCTGAATGAGCAGCGCACCTGAATGAGCAGCGCACCTGAATGAGCAACGCATCTGAATGAGCAGCGCACCTGAATGAGCAGCGCACCTGAATGAGCAGCGCACCTGAATGAGCAGCGCACCTGAATGAGCAGCGCACCTGAATGAGCAGCGCACCTGAATGAGCAGCGCACCTGAATGAGCAGCGCACCTGAATGAGCAGCGCACCTAAATGAGCAGCGCACCTGAATGAGCAGCGCACCTGAATGAGCAGCGCACCTGAATGAGCAACGCATCTGAATGAGCAGCGCACCTGAATGAGCAGCGCACCTGAATGAGCAGCGCACCTGAATGAGCAGCGCACCTGAATGAGCAACGCCTCGTGCACGTCCGGGTCGAAGTAAGAGACGCACTGCGAGAAGACCCGCAGCTTCGCCTGCCAGCCGCACGCACACGAAACAGCCGCGTGCAACCAACAATATGCACTTTCACGACGCGAAACGTGTTCGTATACTCAAGCACAAGTACCCGCCTCACGACGCGGCTGCGGGGACTAAAAATCGCCAGCTGGAGCATCCAATTAGGAGGATAAAACGAAAAAGGCCCGACCTCAAGGCGAGCGTGGTGCCGGCGGACATGGAGAGGATGGACATGAATGAAAGGACGAGGCGGAAAACGCGTCGAAAGGGACATGCGAGGGGAAACGCACCGGATCGGCGTGAATCTGACCGATCTCTTGAATGAGCCGCCAGTACGCCGTGCCGTCGCCCTGCCACGCATCATGACAGAGCAGCGCAATTGGGGTGGGCTACGCGCGGACTTATGTCGCCTGGTACGAAAACACGCGCGTATACTTCATGCGCAAGGACATGTGGCGCGAGACGACACGTCAGTCTTCACGATCTGCTCGAGTACATGCATGTGTGCCTATGGACGCGGCCCGATGAACACGACGAGAACAATAGAGAGCTTTGAGGCGTTAATGAACAGGTATAGGCTTCTGGGGCACGCACTCTAGACTTGGAGAGCAGTGCGTTGATTATCCACTGACGAAACATGGACAGCGCTACAGCGCGCTGCTGTGCCGCCTGCACTTCTGTTGTTGCCATGTTTGGGTGGCCAGAGACCACCGCAGAGGGCATTTCCTAGAAGCGCGTTTGCATCCGGACTGATACAACCAGCCTGCAACTTCTTAGAGCAGCTATCAAGCGACTACTAAAACCCTAATTGAGCGCCAAAGCTCATGCCGTTGCCTTGATAGCTGCCTCCGCGCATGCTTCTGTTCGATCAATGGGGACTCGGTTCAGATTGGAGAGTCCAAGCATCCGCTGATTCGACATGGACACTCCACGGTGTTCGCTCATGACTTCCCAAGTGTTCATAAACACACAAAAATGTACTTCTCATTCTGCTCAGCCTTAATTTCTCAACCAGGGCGTTCTGGTTGTTCTTAACGATAGAGAGAGATGTCATATATTGATAAAATAAAATTACAAATTTCATTCGCTCTTGCGATGACTGAAAAGGAAAGCATACGGAGGAACTACACATGAAACAGATATCTGTATGTTTTGACACATCAATGTACTTAATGGCATAGTGTTTACTTCCCAGCTCCTCGTAGCGCGTGTGTATTACGGAATCAGTGACGCGCCCGGCTGCTATCAGCAGATTCCGTCAGCAGCATGGATCGCTCCACTCTCCGCACATCCCATGGCTGCTGCTGCTCGCCAACGGAGACCGATGGCTGCGATTCTGCAGCGAAGTCGAGCCGCTCTGCTTGTGGCGTTGGCGGCAGTTGTGGTGCTGGGAATCGCTCGCTTTCATCTTCCACTCTCTCCCTCTCTCCTCTCCGCACCATCACCGCCAGCATCGTCGTTACGCTCGCACTTTCTTCAACAGGTATCTCACCATGCTCCTCTTCGCGCCGCTCGAATGATGGCAGAACGTAGATCACACATTTGCGCGCTCTGTTTCTGCGCGCGTGCTAGCGGCACTAGCAACTGCACGAACGCTGTGTGGCAGTGTGCGGTGAGCGCGCGCCCGCTCTCCACCAGCGCGCCTGCTGGGCTTCGTGCGCCCGCTGCGGCGCTGCGCCCGCCAGGTCATGCGCCGTGCGACGGCCGGCCGTACGGCGTCGCAGGACATGAATTTTGCGTCCGACCGTTACCCAACCTACCTCGCTTGCCACGCTCGTCCTCGACTCATGTGTGTCTTTCTGCTCCCCCTCTGCTCCCCCTCTGCTCCTCCCTGCTCCCCTCTGCTCCCCTCTGCTCCTCCCTGCTCCCCGCTGCTCCTCTCTGATCCCCTCTGCTCTCCCCTGCTGCGCTTGGCCCGCTCATCCCTCCCGTGCTGCCATGTGGCGTGGCGCTGCAGCCCCTGCCAGTACCGCTTATCCACCGCCCGCTCACCGACTACTTCCAGGTAACTTCCTCCCTCCCGCCGCCTTGATCGCCTGACGCCTCCTTGTCGCCCACTCTGCCGCACTGCTGGCGCACTTCACTTCATCCCACCTGCTTCGCTCCCCTGCGCACATTGGCCTTTCACTGCACAAATGGCTTGCACCAGGAGTCATCGCGATTTGCAGCGTCCTTGCAATGCAAGCACCCCAAATTCAAGCCATCGTCTGACTCCCACCTCTCTCTCTCTGCGTTGCCCTCCCCCACCAGCCTGACAGCCCACTGCCCCCCGCACTGCCACCGCTGCTGAACCCATTGGCACCGCACGTGCAGCTGCAGCAGCACGCGTTCGTGCACCTGCTGGCACGGCACTCCGCGGCCTTCCAGCCCGGCCTGCTGCACGACTGGCTGGGCGCCACCGCCTTCTTCGAGTGGATCTGCCCCCACCTCGCCCACCCCGGCGCACAGGGGGAGGCGGGCACGCAGGGGGCAGGAGGGGCGCAGGAGGGGAGTGCGGAGGGGAATGGAGGCGAGGAGGAGGTGAGTGACGATGTGAGGGTGGTGAGCGGGGCGTGGGACGAGGGCAGCAGCGAGGGCGCGTGGGAGGAGGAGATTCCCGTGGTGGAGTCGCGGCACCGTGTGTGTGCCAAGCACCTCGCCCGGGAGCAGCAGGCGGACACCCACCCGGGGGGGATGAGTGTGGACCCTATCGAGGCGAGGACACGTTGCGGGATAGCACACGGGGAGGAGGAAGGTGCGGGCAGAGTGGGTGGCAGTGTGGGCAGTGGTGGGAGGAGGGCAGGGGAGGGGGAGTACACGGGGTACCTGCCGTCGGCAGACGGGGCGTATGTGGAGCTGCTGGATACCCTCGAGGCCGTGCTGCGCTCCCACCTGCTGCCCCCCCCTGCAGCGGTGGACCATGGGGGGAGTGCGGAGAAGCAGGGGGGCGAGGGGCGGTTCACGGTGGTGTCTGCTGGGCCGCTGCTGCACGCCATGACTGCCTTCGCTGCTGCTCATGCTTACAGGTGATTCCCCTGTGTTGTGCCACTTGTGACGGCGTGTTTTGTGCTCTTACCCCCACCGCTCTGTTCTCATCGCCCACCGAACATGTTCACCACTGTGTCCCTAACACCCCCTCCCTTGCTCCTCGCCCTGCCTCGCCTGCCTCCCCACCCTCCGACAGGCAGGTGCACCCATACGAGTCGATGGCGCTGGTGGTGGTGCATCCCGACATGTCCAACCAGCTGCACGCCCTGGCTCGCCTCAACGCCGTCCCACACTTCACCCACATCCCCCTCGCCCTTGGTAATGCCCCCTCCTGCTGGATTGCCCTTGCCGTCCCTTCTATTCCTAAGCCCTGCATCACTTGCGCAGCATCATGTGTCTCTGCTGCTTCATGCATACTCGTCCGTGCTGCGCCATGTACTCTCCCCTCTACTGCCATATGTGTGATGCACCCCGTGTGCACTCTTGGGTGAGCAGGGGGCGGGGAGGTGAAGGAGAGGGAGCCGGGGAGGTGGGCAACGGTGGGGGATGTGCTGGCGGGGCTGTCTCGCTGTGACCTGCTTGACATCGATGCCGACCGTGCGGAGAAGTTTGCCTTTGATGACCCCGATGCCTTCACCCACGGTGCTTCCTTGCTTCCACCCTAATTTCTCCCAAGTTATGTCTGTCATGCCACTGTTCAGACTGCGCTTCCATGCTAAGGCGTGCACGCACGCCATGATGTGCAAGCGACCTGTGTCTTGTGAATGGCTCTGGCCTTTCCTTCTACTTGCATGGTACTGCCTGCCGTCGCGCCGGCCCTGCCTCCAGCCTGTGTTTCGCTCCGGCAGCCGTGCTGGCGTGGAGTGGAATGGGAAGGATGCAAATGGCCAATCTTAACAGGGATAACCCTCGCTCTTCCTCACTCTGCCCACCCGCCTGCTCTTCTCTTCACCATGCTGCCCCCTTTTCCTCCCTGCAGTGCAGCGGGTGGTGAGGCGGGTGCAGATAACAACGCATGGCGGGGACGTGCACGGCAAGCTGGAGGCGCTCTTCCGTCTCAAGGGCTGGCTCAAGGCCATCGACCTCCCTCCCCCCAACGCCCCCGCCTGCCTGCACCCCACCCGCGCCTTCATGCGCCCACCCCCCTCCTCCTCCTCCCACGACCTCAACCGCAGCTCCTCCTCCCAGCAGCCCGACAGCAGATCTGCTCGCGCCCTGGTGCCGAGGCCTGAGTGTGTGACGCACACCCCGTGGGGCCCCATAATGCTCAGGGAGGGGCAGCTCTCCTTCCTCAACCCCTCCTTCGCACACCAGGAAGACATCGTCCGCCCACCACTCACCCCCCTGCCACCCGCATTGATCTAACTTGCAGCCCACCCCCTCAGCCTGTACCCTGGCTTTGGTGCGCGCTTTATTGCATGTCATGTACGCTTTTTCCTCATGCATGAATCATTTATGCTCCTTCCACATCATTCTCATTGAGCCAGTGGTGTCTTTAGTTCTTCAAGATGTAATAAATATTGTATAGACATTTGCTAAATAACGCCATATTGTACAGCTGGTTTATTGACCGAAACGCAGAGCTAGAGGTGGTAGTCGAGGCCCGACCCAAACTGCCAGGCCTCCAGGCGGCGCCGCCAGAAGAAGCGCTGGCGGGGCGGCAGAGAGGCCACGGCATCGCTGCACATGGGAGGGGTGGAGGGGATTGGCAGCAGGGGGATGGAATGGGGGGGAGGGGAGGATGAGGAGGTATTAGCATGGGGCAACAGAGGGAGAGAAACACCTGAGGAGAGAACATCTGAAGTTTTCCAAGGGGCACTTAAGGGAGAGAAGCACCTGAGGGCACCTGAGGGAGCGAAGTACCTGAGGGAGAGAGGCACCTGAGGGAGAGAAGCACCCGAGGGCACCTGAGGGAGAGAAGCGCCTGAGGGAGAGAAGCACCTGAGGGAGAGAAGCACCTGAGGGAGAGAAGCACCTGAGGGAGAGAAGCACCTGAGGGAGAGGGCGGAGGCGAGGTGGTGCAGAGCAGAGAAGGCAGCGAGGGCGATGAAGTGCTGCAGCCAGTCCAGTAGGGGGATGGGGCCCACCTGGTGAGGGGGGGGAGAGACACATGGGTGGATGGCACGTGGGAGTGGGTGCGTGGGCGAGAGGACGATGAGGCATGGCGCGTATGTCAAGGGAGATGGCAGCGCTTGTGGCGGCACAGAACGAGAGCACATGGCATGGCGTAGTGTGGTGTGGTATGGTGTGGTGTGGTGTGGTGTGGTGTGGTGTGGTGTGGTGTGGTGTGGTGTGGTGTGGTGTGGTGTGGTGTGGTGTGGTGTGGTGTGGTGTGGTGTGGTGTGGTGTGGTGTGGTGTGGTGCGCGCGCACAACGTGAGGCACAGGCAAATACGAATTTCCTAAGCCTCGCCTGCAGCACAATGCTTGAAGACTTCAGCTGTAAGCTGAAACTGTGAGGCTGAAAGCAGGAGTTGAAAGGTACCTGCAGGAAGATGGTGGGCAGCAGCGAGGGGCGCGTGACAACCATGGAGCCCATGGTGAGGGCCAGTGGGGCGAACTGTGTCACGTCCTGGTCAGTGCATGTAGGGAGGGTGGGCGGGGCAGGGCAGGGAGGAAGGAAGGGGGAAGGCAAGTGAGAGGTGGGAAGGAAAAGAAGAGGCATGGACGAGGCAATTGGCAGGTGATTCTTGAGATGTGCTCTGATGTGTGGCAGTTGCCGTGAGACATGGTGATGTGCGTAACGCTGCTGCACAGCATGGCAGCGGAGTCAAGTGCAGGGAGTGGCGGTCTTACCTGCAGGAAGGGGCGCACGACAGGGTCGCCCAGCTTCTGATGGCGGCAGGGGTGGGGGAGAGACGGATGAGAGACACGGGAGAGGCGGAGGAGAGGAGAGAGGGGAGAAGGGTGGGGAGGATGGAGGGGAAAACAGTGGAAGTGGATGGGATGCATGGAAGAGATGGGAAGAGCGGGGGAAGCAGAACTAGGAAAGTGATGCGATAACATTACAGGCATGGCAGCATGAGCAGCAGCAACAGAGCCAGCAGCACATGACATCACATGACACGTGCATGACCTGACCTGCATGCAGGCGAAGTTGGTGGCGAGGAGGGTGTTGATGAAGTCAGGCGGAGGGGTCGACCCCACCCGCGCTGACATGGCGCGCTGCAGCAGCCACGCCCCACTCAGGTTCGGCTGCACGGGGCGGGGAAAGGGGACGAGCGAAGAGAAGTCTTTTGAGGCGCGTCACACGCCGTGCTGTTCCGGATTTAGGGCGCAAGGGGCTGGAAGGGGGAGGGAGAGAAGAGGGAAGCGAGGGGTATGGGAGCGATGTGTGTCAAATTGAACGTAGTGGGGTTTGTATTGCCAGTTTTGTGATGTAGGGTTACTGTTAAGAGGTGCATGCACCTGGTACGGGTTGATGCACCTGGTACGGGTTGATGCACCTGGTACGGGTTGATGCACCTGGTACGGGTTGATGCACCTGGTACGTGTTGATGCACCTGGTGCGGGTTGATGCACCTGGTACGGGTTGATGCACCTGGTACGGGTTGACGCACCTGGTACGGGTTGATGCACCTGGTACGAGTTGATGCACCTGGTACGGGTTGATGCACCTGGTATGGGTTGATGCACCTGGTACGGGTTGATGCACCTGGTACGGGTTGATGCACCTGGAATGGTTTGATGCACCTGGTACGGGTTGATGCACCTGGAATGGTTTGATGCACCTGGAATGGTTTGATGCACCTGGTATGGGTTGATGCACCTGGTACGGGTTGATGCACCTGGAATGGTTTGATGCACCTGGTACGGGTTGATGCACCTGGTACGGGTTGATGCACCTGGTACGGGTTGATGCACCTGGTATGGGTTGATGCACCTGGTACGGGTTGATGCACCTGGTATGGGTTGATGCACCTGGTACGGGTTTGATGCGCCTGGTACGGGTTGATGCACCTGGTATGGTTTGATGCACCTGGTATGGTTTGATGCACCTGGTATGGGTTGATGCTTGCAAGTGCATCTCGTGTGAGCAGATCCGCATTCAAAGCTTCCACCAGGCCTGCAGCCAGGCAGGCGAGGAGGGGTTAGCCTCCGGCAGGAGGGAGAGGAAGGAGAGGCAGAGCATGAGAACTGTGAAAACAACACCAAATGAGTACTGGGACTTGCAATAAGAAGTGGTGATGCAACATGATGGCATGTGATGGCATGAGACGGCAGAGCAGGGAACGAGGAGTGAGCAGCAGCGCGGAATCTGACCATCAGTGATGCGGCCGAGGTGGCGAGTGATGGCACCAAAGCCACCGAAGGAGAGCGGCGACTGGATGCCACTGGCGTCGCCCACCTGCATGCATGCTCGCATGGCACAGCGTACAGCACACAGAGAACCACGCAGGAGAGCAGCGCAAGTATGCCGTACAACATTCTTCTGCGAATTACTTCAAAAACAAACTAATCATTTCAGAAATTAACTTCTACGAGAGAGCTGAGGTGACGGTTTTAGGAATACCCAAAAGGGTATCAGATTGCAAGATGAGGTGAGGCGAGGTGAGGAGAGGTGAGAGGAGAGGAGGGCACCTGGATGACACGGTCAAAGGCGGGGCGGAGAGGGCTGTCACGGAAGGTGGGGAAGAAACCGAAGAGCACTCGCTGCACCTCCACTGAGTCAATGGAGTCAATGCCCTGCCACCCACAAAGTCAATGGAGTCAACGCCATGTCACACATGCAGTCAATGGAGTCAACGCCATGCCACACATGCAGTCAATGGAGTCAACGCCCTGCCACACACGCAGTTCATTGCCGTGCCACACATGGTTTACCAGCACAGCACAGCACAGCAGCGCACCTGGTAGGGCGGCATGAGCCGCCAGTAGAGGTCGAGCATGGCCTCCAGTGACGGGCGCTCAGGCTGCGCGTCCATGTAGGAGAACATGTACGTCGTGCGGTCACTGGGGCCCGACCCTGATGGGAACGCCTGGCAGTGAGGGAGAAGGGAGGTGGCACACACGGTGGGAAGTGTGTGGACGGATGGGGCCATGTAGGAGAACATGTATGTTGTGCGGTCACTGGATCCGACCCTGATGGGAATGCCGAGAAGAGGAGGTGAGGTGGGGGAAGGGCATGCAGGGAGAGGCATACATGGCCTTGAAAATGCGAAAGTGGTATTTTTCAGAAATTCACTGGGACATTTAAGTTGCGAGGAATTGATGGTGTCGTGAGATGTGCAGACATGCGTACCCAGAAACCACCAAGTGGTGGAAGATGGCACTCCTATTGTCAGTCCTCACCCCACCACGGCTCAATGCTCATGTGCAACCCAAGAGCAAAACGTTTGTAGAGGATGCCATGTTCTAAGCCTGACAGCAGTTGCAACAGTCAGCCTCTAGGCCTCACCGCAGGTCAAGTCGATTCATAAGTGACACACATGAGCGCACCTCCCAGAAGAGCTGCAGCGGCGATTGGGCGAGGGAGATGGTGGGCGAGGTGGTGAAGATGATGTCCCCCACAGTGTTGGTCTCTGGGGGGAAGCCACGCGCACACGTGCCCACCACCAGACACACACCATCCGGCTTCTGCCCCCACCGTGCCTGCCTTGCGCACACAGAGCATATGGCACAGGGCAGAGGGCAGAGGACATATTGAAGGAGCCACCCGCATGACATTTCTAACCACCAAGTGCGTCAAGAGCACCCACCCACCCACCTGGCGCACGATGGGCGAGGCATGCCCCATGGCGTCCACCACCAGCCGCGCTTTCAGGGGCGGCACCGATGGGTCCGCAAAGCGGAGCACCTGGGGAGGCAGTCAGTGGGGCGGGCTTGGGAACGATCGGTGAAAGGGCGTTGGTGAGTTGTGATGACGGCACTGAAGCAAAGAGTGAGAACGAACAGAGTGCTGTGCTGTGCTGATGCTGTGGAATTATGGACGCACCAATTATGGCCACAACAAACAGGAGCGCTTTGGGCATGTGTGCCTATGCTGTACAAGCATAGGCAGGGAGGGGTGAGGCACGCACAGCAGCGTCATCATAGACGTGCACGGAGGCGAGCGCCACGCCCTCCAGCAATATCCCCCCCAGCGCGAGGAAGCGCTGCTTCGCCGCCTCTATCAGCCTGGCTGGGCTGCCCAGGCCACCATGGAGCAGAGAGACAGGCGCGCAGGGAGGGTGAAAAGGGTGGGGAGCAGGAGATCGGGGGGGGGGGGAGGGGGGGGGGGGTAGTTGGTGAGTAAGGCAGGAGGCAGGAGGTAGCAGAGGAGGTGTGGACTGATGGGGTTCTGATGCGTGCAGGTGCTTCTGGTGGAGGTTCGTTACGTTGGCTGGCAGCGGGACTGTGGATTCAAAGTAAAGACGCAGTTCAAGAGGCAGAGCAAGAGGCAGTGCAAGAGGCAGTGCAAGACGCAGTTCAAGAGGCTTTGGGGCAGCAAATCTGCTGAGGCTCGAGCTTGAAAAGGCTGTGATAAACGTTAGCATGAAGCCTGCTGACTACTGGCATGACATGAAAGCACGGCATGGCACGGCATGGCATGGCATGGCACATAGAACAGCACGGTCTGACATGGCATGGCAGCAGGGAGGGAGGGTACTGACGAGATGCCGAGGTTGAGGATGTCCCTCACCCACATGTCCTCCCCTCCTGCAAAGCCACAGCGACACTGCCACGCAGCACGGTGAGGGACACGAGGGGCGGTGCAGAGGGGGAGGCAGTGAGGCAGGCGCACATGGAATGGAATAAGAAAATACTTTTTGTCAGTGTAGCCCCAAGGGCGGTGAGGGGCAAGGGCAGTGAGGGGCAAGGGCAGTGAGGGGCAAGGGCGGTGCACAGCAGAAGGCAGTGAGGCAGGCACACATGGGGTGCGGAGAACTGCTTATGAAGCACAGCCTTAATAGATGCTACCAAAGACGGTGAGCAGAGCAGCGCACTCACAGGGTTGAAGGTGACAGCGATGGCGTCGTCCACCTCGTCTGCTGTGAGCACCCCCATCGCCACCAGCTCCTGCACCTCCCTGCGTGACACGTTCCACTCCTGCGCGCGCTGTGGGGGCTCACAGGGGGCACACATGGGGGCACACATGGGGGCACACATGGGGGCACACATGGGGGCACACATGGGGGCACACATGGGGGCGCACATGGGGGCGCACATGGGGGCGCACATGGGGGCGCACATGGGGGCGCACATGGGGGCGCACATGGGGGCGCACATGGGGGCGCACATGGGGGCTCACATGGGGGCACACATGGGGGCTCACATGGGGGCGCACATGGGGCACACATGGGGGCGCACATGGGGGCGCACATGGGGGCGCACATGGGGGCGCACATGGGGGCACACATGGGGGCACACATGGGGGCGCACATGGGGGCGCACATGGGGGCGCACATGGGGGCGCACATGGGGGCGCACATGGGGGCGCACATGGGGGCGCACATGGGGGCGCACATGGGGGCGCACATGGGGGCTCACATGGGGGCACACATGGGGGCTCACATGGGGGCGCACATGGGGCACACATGGGGGCGCACATGGGGGCGCACATGGGGGCGCACATGGGGGCGCACATGGGGGCACACATGGGGGCACACATGGGGGCGCACATGGGGGCGCACATGGGGGCGCACATGGGGGCGCACATGGGGGCGCACATGGGGGCGCACATGGGGGCTCACATGGGGGCACACATGGGGGCTCACATGGGGGCGCACATGGGGCACACATGGGGGCGCACATGGGGGCGCACATGGGGGCGCACATGGGGGCGCACATGGGGGCACACATGGGGGCACACATGGGGGCGCACATGGGGGCGCACATGGGGGCGCACATGGGGGCGCACATGGGGGCGCACATGGGGGCGCACAGAGTGGGATGAGTGCAGGGCAGGGGCCTGGGGGTACAGACAGGACGATGGAAGTGTGGTGATGCATGGTGAGTAGTTCCATTCCATGCAATGCCCTCAGGCCAACACTTGTGCCCTCTCTCCCGTGGTCCTCCCGACAGCCTCCACCAATTACATCCACCCATCCACCCTCCACCCAGCCGTCTCCCTGGCCTCGCCCCACCCACGTACCCCACGCAGAGCGCCGCGCTCCACAATGGCCACGCGGTGGCCTCTCAGCGCCAGGCTGACGGCCACGAACACGCCCAGCGTGCCCCCACACACCACCACCTCCACCTCCGAGCCTGCCCCCCCCGCCCCGCCCCCCTCACTGGCGCTGCTGCTCCTGCCGGACTTGCGCACGACCACTTGGGGCGCGGCAGTGGTGGGTGGACCTGGTATGAAGCGATGGGAGAGAGGTACGGGAGGGATGGTGCTGAGCCGACCAGAGGAGGCATGGCGCATAGCGCATGGCGCATGGAGCATGACGCATGGCGCATGGCGCATGGAGCATGGTGCATAGCGCATATCGCATGGTGCATAGCGCATATCGCATGGTGCATAGCGCATATCGCATGGTGCATAGCGCATGGCGCATGGTGCATGGTGCATAGCGCATACCGCAAAACGCATGTCGCATGGGGAAAACAGATCCATTGATGATAACGAATCGATCCAACAAGCAGGGTGGACACCCACCAGGCGGGGCGGAGCGCAGGGCGAGCCACGCTGCGTCCGCCCTCTGCAGGTCGGCATATGTCACCTGCCCGCCCGCCCCCCCGCCTGCTCCCCCGCTGGCAGCGCCGCCATTATGCGCTGCGCGAGAGGGGAGGGCGGTGGGGCGGGGGGAGAGAGCGGGAATCCAGGGAAAGAGGAGGAGGGAGGTGGAGAGGGTAGGAGGGAGGCTGAATGTGGGGAAACAGGGGAGAGAAAGCGGGAAGCAGAGATGGAGAGAGTGTAGCAGACAACATACACCATACACCATACACCATGAATGAATGCCATGCGCCCTAGCCAACAGCCCTCAGCGGACCTGGGTGGTGCTCATTCGCTCCCCCTTTTCCGCCAGCCCATCTGTGCCCTTCTCTTCCCCTCCACCACTGCTCGCCCGCGCCACTCCCCCCCTCTCACCCTCCGCGATCCTCATCCCCCAAGTCCGCGCCCCGCCCCCTCCCCCCTCCCCCCTGCCATGCCCCCGAAGCTCCTGCAACGGCGACCCGTGCGGGGACTGGCGGAACCATGCGGATGGCTGAAGAGTTGCGTTCCGCCCGCTGGCGGAGGGAGGAACGCGCAGAGGAATGGGGACAGGGGGGCGGGAGGGTAAGGAAGAGGGAGATTCAACGCGTGCGGGCTTCGGGATTCCACGTGGCACCTAAGGTGATAAATCCGTCAGCGGGCATGCGGCGTACTGGATAACGCACGAGGGTGGCTTGTCGCGAGATAGCGCCCTCGGCTGTTACCAGTCAAGCTGTCGACGCCATCGTGGCGAAGATTGGCGAAGTGGCAAGCGAGAGATGCGAGACAACGGTGTCGCGGATGGAGCGAGAGAGACGCAGAGAGACATGGATGGGCGGACGGCGGAACCGAATCCAGGTGGGGGGGACTTCGCGAAACAACCCAGTAGCGCGTATCGCTCGGTACGTGGGTTACAGCTAGCAGCGTCGTCTCAGCACCCCTCGTCTCACTGCCGCTAAGTCTAACTCCGTAAAGCGGTTACAGCAGCCTGCTGAGCAGGCGAGCGAACCCCTCTAGCAGCAGCAAGAGATGGCGGCAGGTGGCGCCGGTGCTTGTGGGGAATCCAACGGCGTGCGGCAATTCCTAACTGCGCGCGCGTGCTGCGTGCGCAGCGTGGCTGTACGTGCTGCCTCGTACGTCGTCTCTCCTGCCTCCCGCTGTCGGCTGCTAACTGCCGCCACAAGCCGAAAAAACAAGACCGTTTCAGAAGGGTCGGCGGGAAGGCAAGCCCAGGCAAGCAGAGAGCCTGATCGTGGCGAGGAGGGTAGGAGCGAAGGCGTGAGAGACGCGATCCGAGCCAGTCCCGAAGTGCTAATGAAGCGAGCGCAACCGCATGTTGCCACAGCAAGGAGAAAACCGTCTACATGCTTTATTGGTTGCCACCAGCCAGAGTTGCGGTACTCGATATACAAGGCAGCGTATCTCGATGTGAACTTTTTGTTGCTTTTGTTTTCGATATTTCCGATTTTTCTCATCCAGCGGTTGCGAAATTGATAGTTCGAGGAGGGATATTTGGGGCACCCAAGGCGGTTTCCCCAGCACCCTAGCCTAGATAGTTTCCCCAGCCCACTGCCCAGATGTTTTTGCAAACCTCGAGAAGATGAGGTTTTTCGTGCACCCTCACATTCAATGCCACGTGGACGTAAAGAGGTTTCTAATCGCTTCCAGCCACACACACATTATGTGGCTCTGAAGGGCCCCCCGTCTCCAAAACGAGTCGCGGTGCATTACCTTTTTGTGCACTTTTTCTCATCCACTCGCTTCACTTTCGCAGCTTGACTCGCTCCGCTATTGGCTTGTCCTCTCATCTCCGACACTTCGTCGGCACAGCACGGCAAGGCAATGGCTGCTCTCCTGTATTCTCCAGTCTTGATCCTCGCGTCCACAAACTAGCCGTTGCACTCAATTGTCGTACGCTCTTACAACATCAAATCCTTTTTTTTCCGAAGCGCCTTTCTCCGCAACCTCCGTACCATCTCTGCAAGCAAGACCTGGCGGTCGTTCAACGCGCGAATAACGGAAGATGTCGCCAAACTATCCTGTGGCGCCCTTTGTGGCTGGAATTCGCCACGTGTCTCACTGCGTCGGTCTCCCTTTTCCTGTAATCAGTTTGGTCTCGGCACTCCCCGTGTCGCATCTCGACACAGCCAGCTAGCGTCCTTCGGCATCCTCCTCGTCGTCGTCGCGTTTCTCCCACTCCCCCAGAAGCTTGTAAGGCTTCGTCGCTTTGGTGCAATATCGGCATGCTCGCCTGCTCTAAAGCGCATTCCGCTGATTTCTAGAACGCATTACTTCAGCTGAACGTCGTCGGCTTCCTGCCATCGCACCACCTCGCCTCGTCGTCCTCCTCGCGACCTCCTCGCAGACCTTAGACTCGCCTTTCGGTTCCCAAGCATCCTCTTTCCGTGCTCGACGCTTTCTGCTCATTGCCGCACGTCTCGCTGCGTGGGTAGCGGCAGCACACGTCACCAGCCGTGCCGCTTGCTCTCCTGCGAGCATGTTGTGAGGAGCGGTTCCCGTCCGCACGACATTTGTGAATTTGTTCAAGAATTTATCGCGACGAGCGGTGCGCGCGTGGCGCCGGACGCCATGGAGCACGCGGCTATGGATGACGCGAAACCCGCACCGCCTTCCACGGCGGTGTGCACGCATCGGCTGGTCGTGAGCAGCCCCAGCAAGGACGGCCACGCCAGCCCCGGCTCGCCCGAGGTACGTCGCTCGCCGGCTCGGCGCGCTCACCTCGCCAGCCCTCGCGACGCTGCGCTCCTTTCTGTTCGCCCTCACGTCGTTCATTCTCGAAATTCATGCACTGTCGGCGCGTTGGTTGTTGCGTCTGACGTGGCGTGACGTTGGTTCGCGCGGTTGGTGCAGGTGATGTCGGTGCTGGGCGGCAAGGCATCGTGCCGGCGGAAGTTCGTCCTGCACGTGCAACTCACGGACGACCAGGTACGTGCCGCGTCGCGGTCTACTCCCACACAGAGAGTCGCGTGAGGCAGAACGCGGGCTGGAAGCATCTGAGGGGAAGGGGGTCGCCATACCCGTCCCACACTCTCAGCCGTTTCCCCCCACCCTCCTCCACTTGTCTCACCTCTCCCTCCTCCGTGCCCCGTGCCCCATGCCTGTGGTGGTGCGTGCAGGGTAACCCGGTGAGCAAGGACCTTGCTGTTACGGCCTCGCTCACCTATTCGCACGACTGCAGGTACTCCCTCCCGCCCTCCGCTCTCTCCTCCACCCCCCGCACTCTCTCCTCTCACTCTCTTCCTTTCATCAACCCGTTCTCACCCTCATACCCTCTCACGCACTCACATACAATCATGTATGTATGCACCTGCTCTGCCTTGTGCTCTTTCGTCTGCCTCCACGCCTCTCTCCGTCCTCCATCTTCCCTTATCCCGTCTCTGTCAACTCCCCGGTCCCACATTCACCCCTCCCCCTTTTCCTTCTCCCCACCCCACCCCCCGTGTGAGCAGTGCGGTGAAGCTGGAGGAGGGGCAGGCGATGGTGGAGCCACCGCTCTTCACCACTTTCAATGGCGTCGAGTTCCCAGCCCACCTCCGCCCCTCACAAATGCTCGCAGGTAGACCTCCGCCCCGCACACATGTTTGCACAGAAACCCCGCACCTGCAGGGAGAACTTCCCCTTGTCTTTAACCCTGTCGTTTCACTGGACCCTTTTCCCCTAGCCCTAGAGCTGCCCTTACGGCTGTCCTCTCTTTCCCCCATTCCTCCACTGCCTCTTGTGTTGTGTCCGCTACAGGCCGCGCCACGTTCAAGCTGGCGCTGTCGGTGCTGTCATCCAAGTGTGACAACCGCCTCTTCGCCGTGTGCTTCACAGCCGCCACGCCCCTCAACGCGCCCACCCCCCTCAACGCCGACGGCTCGCCGCTGCTCGTTGCCCCTGGCTACTCACGAGCCATCCGCAGGTGCCCCTTTGCTGCTGTTGCTGCTGCTGCTTCTTGCTTCTGCCTGTGTTTCCTGCAGCTGTTCCAGCCACCTGGCAGCACAGGCATCAAGCAATCACACGCACATGTTTCCAGTCAAGCCAATCATCCCAAACACGCGCCTCATTACAATTCCTCCCCTTCTTGTCCCCACTCCCCTGCCCTGTGTCCCGCCAGCATCTCTCGCAAGCGGTCCCGCAACGCCAGCTCCAGCGCCACCCCTTCCGGCAGAGGCGGGGGCAATGGCAATGCGAGCAGCAGCAGTGCGAGCCACGGCAGTGCGGGGCAGGGGGGACAGGGAACTCACGGTAACCACAGCGCCCATGGGCTGCACCTGGCGTCCAACGGGCTGCAGCTGCCGTCCAAGCTCGCCTTCCTCGCCCCCGTGCACGTCCCCGCTGGGTAACACTCCTGTCTGCCCCACGGCCCGCCCTCCCATCTCTTTTCCACTCGCTCTCCACCGCTTTCCGCCATTCGCCACTGCTCTTTCACGCTGCATCTGAGCGCCTCTGCTTTCCCCATCTTTACTGCCCACTCATTCTTTTTCTTCTCCCCTTTACCCCCTTCCCTATCCCTCTTCCCCCTCCTCCCCCCGTCCCTAATCCAGGCCGCTCCTCTTCCCGCCGGCCTCCTCCCTCTCGCCTGCACCGCGCCGCTGGAGGGGCAAGGCCAGCCAAGAGTTCATCACATCGCCGCCCGCTGACGTGGCGCACGACCTGCCCTCGTGGCGCATGTGCCCCTCTCCCTCCGCGCCCCTGCTCTGCCCCTCGCCCTCCTCCCTCCTCCCCTCCCCCCAAGGCCCCCACAAGCCCCGCTCGCTTCCCCACACGCCCTCTCTCCCCATCCCTTCCCCCACAGGGGGAGTGGCGCACTCCCCCTCCCCCCGGGCGGCAGCAGCAGCAGCGGCCATGCCGTCACCATCACCACGAGCGTTTTCCACGTCAGCACCATCGCCAACTGGCACTGTGGGGTCAACGAGTGCCATGTCAGCACACGGCTCACCCGCCATTGCTGAACGACCCTCCCCCTCCCTGCCACCCGGCTCCTCCCCCTCCATCGCACCCCGGCCCCCCTCAGCTGCGCCCTCCCCTGCCCCATCGCCTGCCCCAGTTGCGCCCGCCCCAGCTGCACCCGCTCCTGCCCCATCGCCCTCCCTGGACTCGTCCATGGCAGGCAGCAGTGGCTGCCACGTCAGCAGCGAGCAGATGATGAGTCAGGGGGCCACGTGGAGCACTGGCACTACAGATGCTCGCCCTGCTCCCACGCTCGCCCCTCCTGCGCCTCCTGCCCCTTCTCCTCTCTATGCTCCTGCTCCTCCTCCTCCTCCCGCCCCTCCTCTCCCTGCGTCTGCGTCTGCCTGTGACCCACCAGCGCACCCCCCTGGTTCCTTCTCCCACTACCTCACCACGCCACTCGTCTTCCCCTCCTCCTCCTCCCGGCTCCTCTCCACGCCCCACCACGCTCTGCCGCCCAAGACTTTGAGCTACAGCCAGAGCTACAGCGCCTGCTACAGCCGCCCTCCTGCTGACGCCTATGCAGCCCCAAGCATGCCGGGGCCTGGATGTGGGGTGGGGGAGAGAGGGGAGGAGGCAGCAGCAACATATGGGGAAGCGAGTGCAACGGTAGGTGGTGCTTGGCAGAGGTGCATATTGGCTTGGGCATATGCGTGCTGCCGCCTCTCTGCGCTTCCATCGCATCCCTGTATTAGCTTATCCGCCCCTTTCTTCCTCCTTTCCCTTTCCCTCTCTATCGCTCTCTTCCCTCTCTTCCCTTTCTCCTTCCCTGCCTGCCGGCTCGTCTCACCATCTCAGCAGGTACCTACCGGCCAGTTCACCAGCCAATCCGCCGACCAATCAGCGCTGCTGTACCGCCACGTGCCCCTGCAGCAGATCCCAGAGCAAGCCGCCGAGTTCCTCGTCCAATCAGAGCAGTGCACGTGGCAGCAGCCACTGCAGCACGCAGTAAAGATGGAAACGGACGGGGAGGAGGAGGAGGGGATGCCAGAGGGGCAGCACCATGTGCATGTGTATGCGGATGGACTTGGCCATGGGCATGCGGGTGGGGAAGGCAAGCAGGCCGTGAAGGGGTGTGGTGATGGGTATGCAGTAGACCTGCAAGTGCCGTCTCTCCCTCTCGCCCACATCAACACCTCCCTGCACCCCCACCACCACCGCCATCAGCAACCGTTCCACCCCACCCACTGCCACCACCACCACCAGCTCCAGCAGCAGCAGCAGCAGCTGTCGGCATTTCTGTCGGAGGAGGCGTTTCAAGGCAGCTTGTCTCCCTTCAACTCCCCCTTAGGTAAGTCTTTTCCACTCCCCCACCCCACCACGCCTCCTTCCTCTCTCTCCCCACCACGCCTCCTTCCTCTCTCTCCCCACCACGCCTCCTTCCTCTCTCTCCCCACCACGCCTCCTTCCTCTCTCTCCCCACCACGCCTCCTTCCTCTCTCTCCCCACCACGCCTCCTCCTCTCTCTCCCCTGTACTGCCATCCCTCCAGCTTTCCTCTCTGTTACGCCACCTCATGTGCTTCTTCCTTCATCAAAACCCATGCTCTTCATCTCTCCTTCCTTCCCTCATCGTGCCTTCTGCTCCCTCGTTCCCCCCACCCGTCCCCCATCGCGGCCACTGCAGCGGACCCACTATTCGGGCCACTCATGAGCCCCTTCTCGCTCTCGCCCGGCCCTGGCCTGCCCGCCATGCCGCTGCTCGACCCCTTCAAGCTCTTCCCCCCCGCTGCCGCCGCCACCATCACCCCTGCTGCCGTCACTCTCGCCGCTGCCGCCGCCGCTGCTGCTGCTGCTGCTACTGCTGCCGCTGCTGCTGTCGCCGGTGCAGGGGCGGGGGGGGGTTCAGGCCCGGTGGGTGCATCCGGGGGGGGATTTGCAGCAGAAGAGATGTGTGCGGCGGCCCCTCTCTCCTTCCCCCTGCCCCCGCCCTTCCCCCTACCTCCGCCCTTTCCCCCCCCGCCTGCCCTGCCCCTCGCAGCCTCCTTTGGCCTGCCTGACTCCCCCGGCACCCAGGCCGCCCTGGAGCAGTGCGCCTGCTCTCCCCTGCTGGGGGGCGGGGCGCACGGGGGCGGAGGAGAAGGGAAGGAAGGGGAGGGAGGTGGAGAGGAGGAGGGGTGGATAGAAGGTGCAAGGGAGGACGACACTGGGGAGAGGAACAACGACAGTGGGGCGGTGGTGGGAGAGGGAGGGAGGGCGGGCGACCCGCATGGTGCTGCTGATGCAGCAACTTTCATTGATGCTTCCCCAGATAAGACCTTCCCTGCTTACGCCTCGCCTCCGGATAAAGCCTCCCCCTACTCCCTGCCCCTGCATGCCTCCTCCTTTTGCTCCCCAGCCCAGGACTCCCCCTGCCAGGCCTCTAACTCCTCCACCCCCTCCGGGCCCCACACTCGCCAGGAGGGCAGGGCGGAGAGGGGCGAGGGCAGAGGGCGGCGGGCGCTGTTCTCTGGGGGGCAGAGGCAGCCGTCCCGGCTGGGGGAGAGGGGCAGGCGGAGTGCAGAACGGGGGGAAGAGGGCGTGGGAGGCGTGGTGGAGGGCAGCAAGGGGGCGAGTGAGAGTGAGAGTGGGGAGGAAAAGGGACCGCCTGCAGCAGCAGCACGGCCAGCAAGGGCATCGGCACTCGGTGGTCCAAGCAGCAGCGCGCCGACAGCCTCCCACAGCATGTCCCCCCGCGGAGGCAGCAGGGCGAGGGCCATGTGTGCGGGGGTGAAGGGGCGCGCGTCACACCTCAAGGGCCTCACCATTAAAGCCCCTCCCCGCCCCTCCCTGCGCACCAACCAGCCCCTCTCCGCCTTCTCCCCCTACCGCTCCCCCCGCTCCTGCACCATCTCCCCCTCCTCCCGCGGCCCCAACCTCTCCCCTCTCCCCCGCACCGCCTCCCCCCGCACCATGTCCCCCCGCCTGCTCTCCCCTGGAATGCTCTCCCCCCTCGGCCGTGTCCTCGCTCACTTCGGCAGCCCCAGGGGGGCCATGGGGGCCGCCTTGTGGGGGGAGGGCGCAGGGGCAGGGGGGAGGGTTTGGGGGAAGGAGGGATTGGGGATGGACGTGAAGGGGGAGTGGGGCAAGGAGAGCAGCAGTCTGTGAGGGTAGAGGGGGGGTGGGAGGGGGGGGTAGAGGAAGCTTGAGGGCGCAAGGGGTTCGAGGCGAAACTGAGTGCAGCATTGCGTTCAGCTGCTGGGAAGGGCAATCTGGTCAAGAGGGCCACAGGCGGCTGTGTACACAGGCTGAGAGGTTGGATTGGGTACAGTTTTCTTTCCAACATGACTACGGTATATATACTGTACAATAATGATGTGGTGTGTCCCTGCACTTCAGTACAGGCTTGCTCCGTGCCGAAACGGTGCTGTGCATTGCAAATAGTTGCCCGCATGGTTCAGTCTGGTGGAAGTCTGTACTATGGTGTATTTGTCAGAATATTATGCTCTAGCCTGTAGTGGGGTGCTCTATAGCGAGTACAACCCTTCTAGGGTTTGCTATTTGTATCCCCATTCTTACTAGTGCAACCCCTCCTTTGTTCATTTCTTGCTTGCCTAGCTAGGTCAACCCTAGCTATGGCTTCTCACTGTCCTTACTATCTTGACATGGTATCAGAGCGGTTACGCTCCTGTCCTGTGGGCCCACCACTTCACTGCTTCCGCTGCTACTGCTACTCCCTGTCCGCCGCGCGCCTCGTGGTACGCGGCGTTGAAATTAGGGTTTTCAGCCCGCCGTGCGCCCCGAGGCGCGCGGCGGTTCTCTGCCCGCCGTGCGCCCCGAGGCGCGCGGCGGGTTTCTGCCCCGTCACTCGGCGCGTCGCCCCCGGGAGGCGCTGCGACGGGCGACGGGGACCCGCGCGTCGCCCCCCGTCGCCCGTCGTGGCCTGCGCGCGGCCCGTACGGGCTGCGCCAGGCCCGCGCGCGGCTCGGACCGCCTGCGCGCGGTTCGGGAGGCTGTGCCAGGCCCGTGGGCGGCCCGTTCTTCGCTGCCCCTGTCCTCCCCGCTGTCCCCCGTGCTTCTGAAGGCGCCCCACCCCTCCTTCTGCCCGTTCTCCTGGATTAGGGTTTGGGGGTGGGGGGTATGGGGGTGCAGCTTCTGAGTGCCGTTCCCTGCTCCTCCTCCTCCTCCGTCTCCCTGTGCTGCAGCTGCCGCTGAGGGGGGGTGGACCTGTTGGAGCCGACGGAGTGGTACTAAGGGGGGGGGTGAAAGGGGAGTGGAGCTAGCGGTGTAGCAGCGGGTGTGTGTTAGGGGGAGTGGGATAGTTTGGGGAGGTTGAAGGGGGTGGCCGCCGTGAAGCCAGCAGCTCCAGTCGCCCGTGAGTCCGTTGCTCGTCTGCCGCTACTTTCAGCCGCGGAGCCAGTTACTCCAGTAGCCCGTGTGCCAGTTGCTCCAGTTGCCAGTGTGCCAGTTGCTCCAGTTGCCCGTGTGCCAGTTGCTCCAGTTGCGCCGTGTGCCAGCAGCTTCAGCTGCCGCCCACTACCTCCTCTCCTCTCATAGTCTCTTTCCTCCTCCTCACTTGCCCGTTGTGACTACCACTGGCTTTGCTCATAATTGTGAACTTTAAACTATTGCTTCTTGAACTTGTGCTCAGAATGTGTGGTGACATTGTGATCCACCCTGAGCTTGTACTGTTTTGCTTGCTCTGCTGATTACACCCCACTTTGGCTATGGGGGTGTGTCAGAATATTATGCTCTAGCCTGTAGTGGGGTGCTCTATAGCGAGTACAACCCTTCTAGGGTTTGCTATTTGTATCCCCATTCTTACTAGTGCAACCCCTCCTTTGTTCATTTCTTGCTTGCCTAGCTAGGTCAACCCTAGCTATGGCTTCTCACTGTCCTTACTATCTTGACATGGTGCAGTGCTGAGGATACGCCCTTCAAAGTGCTGTGCATGAATGCAATGTCCATGTACTTCCATGTAACAATGGCTGAATTGAATGTACCGTATACAGCGTTTGAGCAATTCATTCCCTCCGGGCCATGGTGCAGTGCAGTGCACGTCCCTCAATTGCAGCCCATAACCTGCAATACAGCATGAGCTTCCTTTGCCTTGGTTGTCACGCCCCCTTCCTCGTATGTGTTGCGTACATGGGATGGGATGGCTATTGCATGAAAACGACCATTCTTCCTTAGCCTATGCCTTTGGTTGCTTTTGTCTCAAGACTCAAGACCATTCGGATATTGAATCGTCTCACGAAATGTTGTTCTGCTCCAAGCACGGCACCATTTCTTGTCAAACTATGCATATTGTGTTTGTGTAGGCTGCTAGTGGGGTAGCCCATATGGGGTACAACCCAATGTTAGGGTTAGCTTATGTACCCAACTCCTGATCAATGCATCCATTCCTGTCTCTAGATTCTAACATGGTATCAGAGCAGTAGGTCCGTAGGACCGTTTTTTTTTTTCGGGCCCACCTACCAGCACCTCCAGACCCCTCACACGCAGGCTCAGCACCTCCAGGCTCTACACCCTCAAGCTCCGCACCCCCAGGCTCCGCACCCCCAGGCTCAGCACCCCCAGACTCAGCACCCCCAGAAGTAGCACCCCGAGCAGGACCACCCCCAGCAGGACCTGAGTCACCAGTGACCTCAACCGGCGCAGGGAAGGGAGGAGGGTCTACCTGAGACACACCTGAGGGAGCAGGACCTGGAGCGGGGAGAGGGTCGACCTGGGGAGCACCTGGAGCGAGGAAGAGCGGCGGGGGAGGGAGAGGGGCAGTGCGGTAGGGGAAGAGACGGTAAAAGGGAACCGACTCGTCGAACGTGACGTCCTGAGACGCAAAGACACGGCGCGAGGTGGGGTGGTAAAACTGCCAACCAGGCGCGTCAGGGACAAAGCCAAGGAAGACACAGGGAACTGCACGGGCGGAGAGCTTGTCCGCGGTGGTATCGTGGACAAAGGCACAAGCACCCCAGACCCGGAAACGCGACGCATCGCCAACCTTCCCCGTCCACAGCAGTGTGGGCGAGGTCTCCGGCAAGGAGACACGGGGCCAGAGGTTGAGCTGATGCGTGGCGTACCGGACCGCAAACGGCCACAGAAAATGGGGGGCAGCCGCATGGATCATGGAGGTACTGGAGCTGCTGGGGCTGGGGGTGCTGCGTCTGGAGGTGCTGCTGCTGGAGACACCGAGGCTGGAGACCCTGGGACTGGAGGTGCTGGTTCTGGGGGTGCTGCTGCTGGAGACGTGGAGGCTGGAGACCCTGGGACTGGAGGTGCTGGTTCTGGGGGTGCTGCTGCTGGAGACGTGGAGGCTGGAGACCCTGGGACTGGAGGTACTGGTTCTGGGGGTGCTGCTGCTGGAGGCACTGGGGTTGGAGACCCTGGGCCTGGAGGTGTCGGTTCTGCTGCTGGAGCTTCTGGAGCTGCTGGAGGTGCTGGAGCTGCTGGGGGTACTGGAGCTGCTGGAGCTGCCGGTTCTGGTGCAGCTGCGCCGCCACGACTGTTCTTCGCTCTGCCGTCTCCGTCGTCTCTGCCGCCGCCTGACTCTGTTCTTTGTCAGGTTCTTACTCTCTCGTCGTCTACTGGTCTTCCGTTACAGCCTGGCTCACCGCTGCCTGCTCCTTCTCCTTACACTGAGCGGACGGGTAGTCTTGCTGAGCGTCGTGAGCCTGCGTCGCGTCCTGTCTCGCCTGTTCGTCCTAGTCGTACCGGTCGTCGTGTTCCGCGTCCGCGTTCGCCGCCTGTCCCCACCGCACGCCTTGTCGTCCGTCGTCCTTCCTCTGTTCCGCAGTCTGTTTCTCTGCCGTCTCCTCCTGCGTCTTCCTTGCCTCACGTTCCGGACCCTGAGTCTGACCGGTTTCGTGCTGAGCACCCTACTGTCACGCGTCTGCTCGCCACTGTTGTCACTGACCCCTCGTTTGAGTCTGCTGCTGCGACTGCTTTGGTTGCTGAGCTTGTTGACTTTGCGGCTGCCTGTCGTCTAGACTACGCTGCTAGTCTTGTCGCTGAGTCTGAGTCTGTCTGTCCTCCGTCCGTCGGGGATGAGTGTGCTCTTAGCACGGACGTCCTTGAGGACAGGCACGAGGACCTTGAGTGTCTTGCAGCCGCTGCGCCTCATCTCGTGACCATGCTGCTTGCCCCTGAGGGAGACCCGGATGCACTAGACATCCCCACCCCGCGCTCGTACGCTGAGGCGGTCGCGGGTCCCTACTCCTCTCAGTGGCAGGCAGCCATGGACGCAGAGATGGCATCCTGGAAGTCCACAGGCACCTACGTCGACGACGTTCCCCCTCCTGGGGCGAACATCGTCAGTGGCATGTGGATTTTCAGGGTGAAGCGGCCGCCTGGTTCTCCGCCTGTCTTCAAGGCGCGTTACGTTGCTCGAGGCTTCAGTCAGCGAGAGGGGGTTGACTTCTTCCAGACCTTCTCCCCCACCCCGAAGATGACCACTCTTCGGGTACTGCTGCACGTTGCCGCCCAGCGTGACTACGAGCTTCACTCGCTTGACTTCAGCACTGCTTTCTTGCAGGGCAGCCTGCACGAGGAGATCTGGCTGCGCCGCCCACCTGGCTTCACTGGGTCGTTCCCTCCTGGTACCCAGTGGAGCCTCCGCCGGCCAGTCTACGGTCTCCGTCAGGCGCCTCGTGAATGGCACGACACACTGAGGACTACGCTTGCGGCTCTCGGGTTTGCGCGTTCCACAGCTGACCCGTCACTGTTTCTGCGCACCGACACTTCGCTGCCGCCGTTCTACATCCTCGTGTACGTCGACGACTTGGTCTTTGCCACTGCTGACACTGAGGCTCTCGCCCTGGTGAAGTCGGAGCTGCAGAAGAGGCACACGTGCACAGATCTGGGTGAGCTGCGCAGCTACCTTGGCTTGCAGATCACCCGGGACAGAGCACGTCGCACCATCACACTGACGCAGTCACACATGGTGCAGCAGGTCCTTCAGCGCTTCGGCTTCACCTGGTCCTCGGCACAGTCCACTCCTCTGGCTACAGGTCACTCGCTCTCAGCTCCACCTTCGGACGAGTCCGTAGAGCCGAGTGGTCCTTACCCAGAGCTAGTAGGCTGCCTCATGTACCTGATGACTTGCACTCGTCCTGACCTTGCGTACCCTCTTGGCCTTTTGGCCCGCTACGTGGCTCCTGGTCGGCACCGAAAGGTGCACTGGGATGCTGCGAAGAGGGTACTGCGCTACTTGTGCAGTACATCGGGCATGGGGCTCGTGCTTGGAGGACGGCGAGAGGTGGTCCTCACTGGGCACTCAGACGCGTCTTGGGTTGACGACCAGGCTACACAGCGGTCGTCACAGGGTTACACTTTCAGCCTCGGCTCTGGTTCTGTTTCGTGGCGTTCTACTCGCTCGTCTTCTGTTCTCAGCTCCAGTTGTGAGGCTGAGATCTACGCCACCGCCATGGCTGCTCAGGAGCTGCGCTGGCTCACGTACCTGCTGACCGACCTGGGAGAGCGGCCTCGTTCTCCTCCAGTTCTGTACGTTGACAACAAGGCCGCCATCGCCTTGTGTGAGGAGCACAGACTGGAGCATAGAACGAAGCACATCGCTCTGCGTTACTTCCTGGCTCGAGAGTTGCAGCAGCGTGGTCAGCTTCGTCTTGCACACGTGGCCACTCGGGCCAACACTGCTGATATATTCACCAAGGCACTTCCGTCTGGTGATCATCAGCGCTTTTGTACCTTGTTGGGCCTTGTGCCTACGTTTCCACACTTGCTGTAGACTCTGCCTGTACTGTGATCTTTATATATATATATACCTGCATGCTTGCTCTTGCTAGGTAGTGATCACTGTACTTTGTTTGTTGCATATATACCTCTGCATGTGGACAGGCCTTGTGGCCCTTTGCTTGTGCTCAGTGTGTGTGGTGACGTTGTGATCCACCCTGAGCTTGTTTTGTTTCTCTTGACTGGTCTTGTGACCCCTTGTTCTCCCTCACTTTGCCTATGGGGGTGTGTCAAACTATGCATATTGTGTTTGTGTAGGCTGCTAGTGGGGTAGCCCATATGGGGTACAACCCAATGTTAGGGTTAGCTTATGTACCCAACTCCTGATCAATGCATCCATTCCTGTCTCTAGATTCTAACATTTCTTGTGTGATACCACGTATGCTGGAGCGGTAGTGTGCTCTGCATAGCCTGCACCAGGTGCCAGAAACATACGTTACATACGATACAACCCAATCCACTATTCTTCTGTATGCCAGTAAATGCATTTACCAGGGATCTACAGTATCGCATACATTCCCAAAAAGGGGAACCACTAGCCACGTGGTATATCTACATACCTACAAGCAACACGGCCTGCATCCCCAGCAGGCCTCCCACCAATCACCCCCACCCCATCTCCTCGCTCCGCACACACACATGCCACTGCCACAGCCACAACATGCGAGTGTGACAGCCCCAAGGTGCATGAGCATGGGCATGCACACGCTACTTGCCCTCCGTCACATACGACACCACCACAGTGATATCATCCAGCTTCCCTCCAATGTACCGATACCCCGCCTCCTGCGCCGCGCGCGCAAACGGCGACAGGCGGAAGCGGTCGAGAGCGCGGTCGCGGGCCAGCGCTGCGAGGTGCTCGGCGGTGGACTGGGGGGAGAGGCCGCGGAGGAGAGCGTGGGAGACGAGGGAGGAGACCTCGTTGTCGAAGACATTGTCAAAGAGCCCGTCCGTGCCCATCACCACCACGTCTCCTGGTGCCACTGGCAGCGAGTACACCTGCAGGGGGCGAAAGTGGGGATGGTGAACAAAAGACAAGAGATGGGTGTGACGTGAAAATGTGCATCATTATTTGTGTAAGGGCGGGTTTATGAAGAAGGCTAGTCGTGAAGAGCCTATAAAAACAACCGAAGCCCATACCAGAGGCTATGCGCGGTGAGCAGTGCCTATTGAGCAGCAAAAAGCTATTTCTGAAGCCCTGTAAAGACAAACAAAGAGTGGTACAGAGCAGTTCTCACATCAGCGGATAGGGGCGAGTCCCCCCCTTCGCTGCCGAGCTGGTAAGGGAAGTTGAAGTCGTGCTGCTGCGAGGGCGACTTGAATATGGCGTGGCCGTGCCGGATGATCAGAAACCCACTGTCGCCCAGATTCGCCGCCTGCAGTTGCTGCTTGCGTGCACGGGTGAGGGGTGGAAATGGAGAAGTGGGGGGTGGAGGGTGGGGTGTGAGGGGTGGAACAGTGCCAAGGATAGGGTGGAGGGAGGGGTGCGAAGATGTAAGAGAAACAGATAGACCTGCTGTCGCCCTGATTCTCTGCCTGCAGCTGCTGCTCGCGTGCTCGGGCGGGAAAGGGGGAAGGGGGGGGGGGGGGGGGGAAGGGGGGAAGGCGTGGATAGTGGGGTGTGAGTGAGGGTTAGAATTGGTGCAAGGAGGAGAGGCAGTGGACGGGTTGGGGTGAGAGAGGGGATAGAAAAGAAAGAGACAAACACGGTGGGGTGCAGGTTCGCACACACGCGAGCACAACCGGTGGCATCTCACATCGGCTTGCAGCACGGCAACGCAGGCAGTGGAGGAGCCGTAGCTGGCGGTGCTGCTGTGCGCCCTCTCCAGCACGCGCATGGGGTCCGCGCCGCCCTTGGGCTCGTCCGCCACGGCGCGCTGCATGTGCGCCATCAGCTCCCGCGCGTACAGCCCCGCGTCCACCCCTATCTCCGCCCACCCCCCCACCCCGTCCGCCACCCCTGCTCCCAGCCAGCCGAGGTGGGGGGGAAGAGGGGGGAGAGCGGGGGAAGAGAGGGGAGAGAGAGAGGAGAGAAGAGAGGTAGGAGGGTTGCGTCATAGGTTCAAGAAGAGGAGGGGGAAAGGATGTGAGGGAACAACGATGGGCAACGGAGGGCCAGAAAGAGGGAAACAGGAAAGAGACATGTGGGTGTGTGTTGGGGGGGGGGGGGGGGGGGGGAGGGAGGACCGTAAAGGGGAGAAAGAGCGTGAAGGGGTGTGAGTGCAAGGAATGAGAGCGAGAGAGAGGCAGCACTGACCGACAGCAGCGCCGTCGAGGATGAAGAAGGCGTCTTCGCCTCCTCTGTGCGCCTTGTCGGGATGCGGCAGCACGCACGCCCCCGACAGCAGCTGCAGCGCGTTGCTCGCCGCCGCCGCGCTGCCATACAACACCATGCGATCATGCACACCCACACAATCACGCACGCCCGCACACGAACACGTAGATGAAAGTTGGCGGGGAAATGGCACAAGTTGATTGGCACAAAGGCGACGCCATGAGGGAAAGCCGCTGGCGCCGCTGCCCGGGGCTACACAGCACCCTCTCACTTGACCTACTGGCGCGGGATCTGCGCTACAACAGCTGCGCCCAAGCCGTCCCCTCTCCTCTCTCTCCTCCCTCCTCCCCCCTTCCCACGCCCTTTTCTCCCCCTCCCCTCCTGCGATTTCTTCCGCAGCCAGTGGCCGTCGGCCAACAAGAGAGCGCCACTGGTCGACAAACAGCGCCTCTCTGGCTTCTCTCCTCTACCAAATCAGCCACGTCAGCAAGCACCTATCTTTTCGAGTCGCCAAATACCCAATGCACGTACGACAGCACGCACCTGTCCACGGCGGCGACGGCCGCTTCCGCGTCCTCGAGGCCGCCTTTAGCGGGGATCGCGAGATTCTCTGGCGACTGCAGCGCCTCCTCCGCGCCGCCGCTCTTGGCGCTCAGCGGCGCGCTCACCAGCTCCGCGGCGATCGGCATGCCGCCCAGCCCGCGTGGTAGAACGCGAACGACGCCGACGACGACACGTCACCCACCCCCGCCGCCTCCGCTCCCGCCCCTGCCCCACGCCCGTACGCAAGCGTGCCGTCGCCATCGTTATCCCCCTCGCTCGGGCCTCTGCCTCCCCGCCGGCCCCGCTGTCTCCGCCGCGCTTGATCGCCGCTCTTGCCCTTCCGCGACGCGTGGCTGTAGGCGGATTGCCATGCCGCGGCGCCCTTGGACTTGCCCCCCTTGGCTTTGACCTTGGGCTTGCCGGACTTCCACGACGCGGAAACCCTAACTCGTCGCCGCGACGGGCTCGTCACGCGGAAAGAATGGCCGATGCGCGAGCGTGAGGAGGGGAGCAGAGCCGTCAGGCCCTGCGAAGATAGCGACTCGCAGGGATGGAACGAGTCGCGGAAGGAAGTTCGGATGGGATTGCGAGAGCCGTGGGAATTGGAGAAAGCGGAATTACGGGCAGTAACGGCTAGGGAGCACCCTACATGTCTTAAACTTGGTGAACTTATTCGCGATGATCGCAATGCGGGGAAGGACGAGTGTGTGGCTTGACAGGAAAATACTGGAACGGACGCGATCTGTGCTCTGGCAACCACACCTACTCCAGCGGATTCCAGCCGTGGAATGGATGTGCTGCACGATCGCGCGACACGGCAAGATAGAGTCTGCATGAAGGCCTATGTGGTTTAGTCTGTGAGTTCTTAGTGGGACGGGTCCACAGCACGAGCAAGGATATTTCTAGATTACAAGTGGAACGGGAAAATAGGTCTGGATAAGGAAGGGGCGGAGGGAGAAACGGGCATTTGTACAATAGCTGTTGGTTGGAGGTGGCCTCTGATGGCGGGAGATGGTTCGGCTCTGGCGAGCGGCAGGTTTGGTTTGAAAGAGGTTCGTCGTGATTTTTATCAGCCAACGGCGGCACGCATCAATGCCTCCGTGGCAGGAACAGTCTGGCTCGGTTCCGATGGTTCAGGGCCGATTTGCACACCAGAAGTCTCAAATTTAGCATGACTCATACATTTGCATTGCTCGAAGAAGTCTCACACCTTTCTGTGCATCCTTTTCTCAGACCATTTCATAAAGAGTAAATGTTTCTCGTCTTTACACACGATTTTCCCGTGTTGCTTGTCGCCAGTTTTCGTTAGCGGTAACACACGAACATTCCCCTCAATCCCCAAAAACTGCTCCCGCCACTATTCTCCTGATCCGCACCGCACTCCTCCGCCCACGCACCGTAGCCCTCTAGGTTTGCTTGGCCATCCCCGCCTCGCTCGCTTGAACCGCGCGCCTGCTTCCCTCCGCCCACCGTCACCGCGTGCCTCCGTACCTCCGCACGCGCGTGTCAGAATACCAAACCCAAGGTGTGCAGCACGGCACACACCTTGGTGCTTCGCTCTGCTGCGCTCATCCCATCACCTTCAACGATCCATTACCATACCACACGAGACTCTTGTGCTTCTAGTCTGCTATTTCGAAGGTTGCCAACCCCCTGCAGCTGGCGATCAACCAGGTTACTCCTTCCGATCCTCCCAGTTTTATAAGGTGAGCTCCTGCATCTGTGGACCATTACGTAGCTTATAATCATTCGTGTGTTCGTCCTTCATCATTGACGTGCGATAAGGTGGCAATCTTCAGGGAGCCGTGATCTAATACAGCTGCCATGCGCAACTTGGTTGTGTTAAATGTGCGGATTCATAGATTTTACCTGGAATTCATGTCGAATAAGAAAACCTTTTCTTAATTTCCGAATTCGGCATCACGGACTCTAGAATTACCCCAGTTGATCTGAATTCCGAACGGCTTCAGAATAATTCTGGCCTTCGAACCACCATGGCCTTCCGTTGTCGCGGTAACTGCTGGACTTGAGCCTTGCGCTCCCATGACCTAGTTCACCACCTGGGCGAGCGCGTGAACGAAGTTCGTGCCCGAGTAGTTGACTGGACGCAAAAGACCCTCATTCTCCTGCGATTATTCTCCCGTTTTTTTTTTTTTTTTTTTTTTTGAACGACTTCAAAAGTTTTCCGCTCCTCCCCGTGTGACCCCCCTGCCTGTTGACCTTGCAGGCTCGGGGTCTGTTCTTGCGACGCGAAGCGGCAAGAACAGTTCGACCAGCACGGGGGAGGGATTAGTCACGTTACAGCGCGAGGGTGTAGAGGTTCGAGCTGCCGTCCTCCTCATCGTGCTCTCTCTTAAAGATTCAGCATCGCAATCAGTTTAAATCGTGCAGTACTGTCGCTTAGCACTCGACAACCTTTTCTCGTCTAGCCCGCTCCATGAGCACTCCAAGCCAGTCGCTAGTGGCTGCTCAATAGCCCAGTTGGCTGGTACACGTAGTTATCTGCAGCAGACGCTACACGCCCGCTAGCCCTCTCCCCTCCCGCTCGCGCCCTCCGCGTCCGTCTCCTTCCGCCTCGCCGCGATGCTGAACGACCCGGCAGCGCTGTCATGGGCGGGCGCGTGGGGGATGAACGTGGTGTCGTCGGTGGGGATCATCATGGTCAACAAGGCGCTCATGACCTCCTACGGCTTCGCCTTCGCCACGTCCCTCACCGCGCTCCACTTCATCACCACCACTGCCGTCAGCAACGCCGCGACCGCCGCTGGCGCGCTCGCACCGAGCAAGCACGTGCCGGCGCGCACGCTGCTGTGGTTCGCGTTCGTCGCGAGCCTGGCCGTCGTGAGCATGAACGTATCCCTCATGGTGAACTCAGTGGGGTTCTACCAAATCACCAAACTCTCCATCATTCCCGCCTGCTGCCTCTTCGAGGCGCTGCTGCACCGCAAGACGTTCTCTCCCGCCGTGAAAGCCGCCGTGGTCGGCGTGATGGTCGGCGTGGGCATCTGCACCGTCACTGACGTCACCGTCAACACCGCCGGGCTTCTCGCCGCGATCGTCGCCGTGCTCTCCACCACCTTCCAGCAGATCTTCATCGGGTCGCTACAGAAGCAGTACAGCATCGGATCCTTCGACCTGCTCAGCAAGACCGCGCCGTACCAAGCCGTGCTGCTCGTCATCTGCGGCCCCACAGTGGACTACCTCCTCACGCGCCGCAGCCTGCTGGCCTTCCGCCCCACGCCCGCGTCCGTGGCGTTCATCGTGCTCTCCTGCGTACTCGCGCTCTTCGTCAACCTCTCCATGTACCTGTGCATCGGGAAGTTCTCCGCGGTGTCGTTCCAGGTGCTGGGGCACATGAAGACGCTGTTCGTGCTCGTTCTGGGCTCTGCGCTCTTCCACTCGCCGCTCACCGCCAAGAACCTCATGGGCATGGCGGTCGCCGTGCTCGGCATGCTCGCGTACAGCTGGGCTGTTGAGAGGGAAAAGGCCGCCGCTGCTGCTGCGGCTGTGGTGCTGCCAGTGACGAAGCAGCAGCAGCAGGCGGAGGAGCAGGCGTTGCTAGGAGTAGCGGTAGAGGGGAAACGGCAAGAGTAACACGGATAGGGGCCGATTGGCTGGTAGTGGCAGAGAAGCAAGTTATGAGGCGCCTCAAAAGTAGTGGCAGAGAAGCAGCAACAGGAGCAGTGTTGCAGGCGCTACGCTTTTTTGTTCTACCTCGTTTTCTATAGTGCGAATGTACTTTATTACTCAATGAATTGCCAACGGACGTGATTTGTCCTTTTCTACATCCACGCTTCAAACCCTCCCCCCCTCCTTCATCCCCCCTCAACCCCCCCTCCTCTTCACCCCACCCCTACTCCACGCTCCCCCCCTTCCCCACCCCACCCTCACTCTTAATTCGCCGTCTTTTCCCCTGCACCCTTCCCCCCTCCCAACTTCCGTCCCCTCTCGCTCTCCCCCCCCCCTTCTCTCCCGTCGTGCGCCCCATCGTCCCCCTCTGCTCTTCCTTTCCGCCCCCATCCTTGGTCTCATCAATACGTTCATACATGCCTTTCCCTCTCCAGTGCCTTTACGACCTGCTCCCCCTTCTCACCACGCCGTCCCTCCTCTCTCATTCAATCTCAGCCACTCGTTTACGTCTCACTGAGCAGCCTTTCTTTCACATTCGCTGCTCCTCACGTTGCGCCCGTTGCCCGTCTCTCCCCCCACCCCCTTTCCCTCTCGCTCTGCTGACGAGGCAGATACTGCTGGAGCCGGGCCCCTTCCTCAACGAGCTCACCAAGCTGTGCCCTTGCGCCACTGGTTGTTGCTCGAGGCGCCGTGAAGATCTCTTGTGCTCTTGGTCCTCGCTTCCTGCCGCCTGCTCTCTCCCCTTTCTCCCCCCTGCCAGCGTAGCAGATGCTGCTGCGGGGCGTTTCTTTGGACGAGCTCACCAGGCTCTCCCCTTACCCTTTACCCCACTGCCTGGCCCCCGCTACACGGCACCTCCTTCTCCTCTTCCCCCCTCTTCCCCTTCACCTCCCCTGCGTGGCAGATGCTGCTAAAGCTGTACCCCTTTCTGAACGAGCCCACCAATCTGTCTCCTTGCGCCCCTGGCTCCGTTACCCGCATCCTGCTGTCCCGCACCCCCTTCCCCCCCCCCCCCACACACACGCCTCCTTCCCCTGCATGGCAGATGCTGCTGGAGCCGGACCCCTTTCTGAACGAGCTCACCAAGCTGTACGAGCGCCACAAGGGCGCCGGCACCGTCTGGGTCACTCTCAAGCGCTGTGAGTGCTGCTGGGGAGGAGAGAGAGGGGAAGGGGGGGGGGGAGGGGGGGCTCAGGCACTGTGAGTGCTGATGGGGGGGAGCTCAAGCGCTGTGAGTGCCGGTGGGGGTGGGCTCAATTGTTGTGTGTGCCGGTGGGGGTGGACTCAATTGTTGTGTGTGCCGGTGGGGGTGGGCTAAAGCGCATTGAGTTGGGGGGTTCAGGTGTGGGTGGAGGTACAAGATTTAAGTGGAAGTGAGACTTGTTTCTAGAAACCAGAAGCTGGAGCCTTCGTGGTGCTTCTCTTCCACATCGAAACTGCCTGTTTCCCATGGTTTTTGAGTTCCGCCATTGCTTCTGTCGACCCCACTCCCTGCAGCCAATCTGCGCAAGAAACCCAAGGGAGGTGCGCAGAAGGCAGGGGCGGATGACGTGGAGGAGGATGAGAGCAGTGCTGCGGAGTACCGGTGTGTGGTGAGGGCCACCGACGGCAAGAGGAAGATCAGCACTCTGGTGAGTGTGTGGGTCCTCTCATGCGGCGTGCATGTGCGTGCCACATGCATTTCAACATGCTTACAAAAAGTTGCTGCATGACAACTTCACGCGAGCTTTGGTGGGGGTTTGTCTTGTGTTCTCTGGATGTTGTCTCTTACTGCAGCTGGGACCTCGGGAGCACGCCAAGTTTCAGGCGGCTTATGCGCTCGTGCTGAAGGCGCACATGGACTCCCTTAAGCGCAAGGAGAAGCGTGAGAGGAAGAAGCAGAAACAGTCTGCATCTGCCTCTTGAACAGTGGATTTAGTTCCCGTTGCCTCGTCTATATGTACGGCAACATGATGTTGATGTGAGCAGTTCCTGTGGTGATAAGTGGCGGAGTGAAATTTGTGCGTGAAAATGTATCAATACCATTTTTCTGTTACTAAAACAAACTGTTCTTATTTTATCATTTCTCTGCAGATGTTACAGATGATTTTCTGAGCTGTTGCGTGTTTGACGCGTGCGGTGACTAGTACACAACCTCACCAACAGCCTGACGCCATCTGGCTCCAGTCACGCAATCCCAGATTTGCCATCCTTCCTCTGCGCTGGCCTTTCCACCGCCAAGAGCCAAGCAAGTCATCTTATGATTGGCTGCTGCAGGTTCGGTTTAGCCTTGTCGCTGGCGCGCGTTGGCGGTGTGAGAGCCAGCGGGGTGAAGACGAATCCCAAAGCAGATCCACAGCTTCGAGAAGGCGATACAGTACAACCTGGAGGCCGGGGCTGAAATTCAGCGGTTTGCCCAATCTGCCCAATAACGGGGAAATCCCAACCACTGCGCGATGCGGTCGTTGGGACTAGATTGAAGGCAATGACTGATACGGATGAGGGTTGGTATGGAAACTCGAGGTTGGAAATCAACAAATGGTGAGACTGGATTGCAGAAACAACTCAGGAGGAGCAATAACGTAGATTCGACCAAGTTCAATTGGAACTTAGAGAAGGCTCGGTCTTCGGGCGCATTGATGCCGGCCTCGCTTTTTAGAACTTGGCGTAACGCGCAAGATAGACGCACAGTCTCGTAGATAGTGAAATTCGGGATTGGTCCGTCAGCTAGTAGTACTAGATTGAAATCGCTACGTGATGGCGCGTCGGCCAGAGCAGCTGTCTCGCGGTCGTCGTGTTCTGCTCGTCACTACCTCCATCGTCGCCGCCTTTCTCACTGCGGGTACGTTGTCTTGTATCCGAATTACTAGCTGTAACCGCGTTTTTTTCCCACCGCGCGGTGACAGTGGTATTGCGCGCCTCGGGTTCTCGTTCATGGAATAAGAGATTTACGAAATTCTGGTCCGTTAGTTTGAGCCCATATCCACGCATTTCATCAAGGCTTTTCTCCCATCCCGTGCCACCTCTTCTCAACCCATTTTTCGAGCCTCCGCCAGGCGTCACGTTCGGATATTCGGGCCTCCTCCCCGCGCTTACTGGTCCAGTAGGCGCGTTCAGCGACGCGTGTCCGGCAGGCGAACCAGTGCCGTGCGCGCGGCAGATGAGCCTGCTCAACGCTGCCTACACCCTCAGTGCGTTGCCTACCCGCTCAACTCGCATGATACCTCCGAGGTGACTTTGAGTCAAATCAAAAGTCACTTCGCACTGTGCGGCGAATGACATATGAGCATGCTCAACGCTTCCTTCACTCTCAGTGCGAAGCGGTACTTCAAGCACATGCGCCGGCGCGTGTGCCGCCTTTCCAAATCCGTGTGAATCCCCGCGGCGTTCAGCTTTCATGTTCTCAATTCGGCCACCAGCAACGTCGCCTTCCACTTCCCCTTTCCCGGTTTCCCTTCCCTTCCCTCCGCAACTTATCCCTTCGTCCCCCCGTTCCCCCGACCCCCCATCAACCTCCCCCCTCCCAGGCATGTTCACCAACAGCGCGAGCGTCATCGTGGTGGGCTTTGTGCTCGACCGCACCGGACCCCGCCGCACCACACTCCTTGGCACCGCCATCTTCGCCCTCGGCCTCCTCGCCCTCGCCGGCGCCGGCGCGTTCGCGCCCGGGGGGCATAATGACGCCGCGCCTGACGGCGGAACTCCGCCGAGCAGCATTAGTAGTACTGGTAGTAATAGTACCGCGAGTGCCACAATTGTAGTGCCAGCAACGGCAGAACTCGAGAATACGAGCGTTGCTGTCGCGGCGGTCATTACGCAGCGCCCACGGGGGTTGATGCGCGTCGAAGCAGCGTGGCGAAACGGGGGACTGCTGCTACCAGGGGGGTCGTGGGCGCAGCTTACTGGGGGAAAGAGGGGTGCGCATGGGTCGGGAGAAGTTGCGCGCAAGGTAATGGTGATGGGCGAATGGGGACCCGCACTGGAGGAGAGGACAGGGCGGAGTGAAGAACGTGTTGCTGTGTTGGCGCAGGATTGGAGGTTGTCGGGGGCGCCAAGGGAAGGGCAGTGGCCGAGGGGTGCAGCGGCGAGAGCTGGAGGCGGAGGGGCAGGGGAGCGCAGGGGGGACGGCGGAGGGGAGCAGCGGGGGGGAGGAGGCGGCATCGGGGGTGTTCTTTTTCGCCGCCTTCTTCCTGCTCTCCCTGGGCGGCCCCTTCATCTTCACCTCCTCCGTGCGTGCCCCGCCTCCCCCCTTCCAGTTTTCCCTGATTCCTCCCCTCCTCCACTCCCACGCCTTATACGGCCCCCAACCTCTTAGCACGGTCCTCACGTTCTCTCCGTCTGTCCGCGATCCCCACTTCTTCCACTGCCAGGTCAACTTCAGCATCCTGGTCTAATGCCTCTCCATTATCCCTCCTTCCCCCCTACGTCCCTTCTGCCCTCCCTCCCTTCTCCCGTCTCCGACCCTCTCCACCCTTTTCCACCCCTCTCCACCCCTCTCCAGATCAACTTCTGTGTGCTCGTGCCGCGCCTGTCAGCCGCCATCATCAGCGCACAGGCGGGCGCATTCGAGGCGTCCTCGCTCGTCCTCTTCCTGCTCGGCCTCGCCGTCACGCGCCTGCACCTCCCCCTCTCCGCCCTCTCCCTTGCTTACAGCCTCGTGCCCCTCGCCCTTGCTGCCCTTGCTGCCGCTGCCTTCCCCAACTCCCCCTTTGGCGCTGCGAAGGCTGCTGAAAGCGGTGGGAGTGGGGATACGCACGCGGATGGGGGCGGGGGGGACGCTGCAGCAGCGGGAGTGCGTGTCAGGGGGGATGGGGGAGGGGACGGGGCGGAGGTAGGGGTGGGGTGGAAAGAAGGGGGCGGGGAGGAGGAAGGGGAAGTGGTATTGGTGGAACGTTCAATGGAGGAGGAGGGAAGGGGGATAGAAGTGAGAGGTGATGGTATAGCTGATGACGAGGAGATAGAAGAGTGCTCCAGCAGCAGTAGTAGCAGCAGCAGCAGCAGTGAGAGTGGAGGAGAGACTGGCAGCGGGGGGGGGGAGAGGAAGGATAGCGTGATAGCTCTGGTGTACAGTAGCGGCTCGAGTGACGATGATGGGGAGAACGGCGGGGAGGATGGGAAAGAGGGAGAGATGGATGGAGAGGGGGGAAAGGGAGAGGAGGAGGGGAGTCAGTGGGAGAAGGGCGAGCTAGGGAGGCTCTACTCTCTGCGCCTGGCACACGCAGCAGCAGCAGTGGCAAAAGAATCACAAGGAGCAACAGGAACGGCGGGTGCAAGGGCAGCGAGAGAGGAAGGAGCAACGGAAGGTATAGCACCTCCACCTCCACCTGACATCTTCAACTCCCCGCTCAAACACCAACTCAGGTGCGCCACGCGCACGGATAGCCACGCGGCTCCTCCTCGCTGCTGCAAAATGCTTGTCTCATTCACGCCTCCCTTTCCTGTTCAGCATGTCTTTCGTAGATCTCTCATCAGAAGCATCCCTTGCACATCAACTCCGCCCTTCTCCCTGGGATCGCCCCCTGCACGGCACCAGGTCGCCTTTGTACTGGGTGCACGTGGCAGTGTCGGCATACCTCGTGCTGCGCTCCAACTTCTTCATTGCTGCTGTCAACACCCACATCCGCTACACCGTGGTGCGTGCCATGTGTTATCCGTTATCTACTATGTGCTATGTGCTATGCTCTATTTGTCAACTCACGCATCGAAGTATCCAGCATCCATGGTACACAGCATATGCTGTCCTCTACATTCATGTCTTGATTTGTGCTGCGCTCCAACTTCTTTCATTGATGTTGCCAACACTCCCATTCGTTCCACCGTGGTCCTTGTACGCTACGTGCCCTGTGCCATGTGCCATGTGCCATGTGCCATGTGCCATGCAACGCATGACATATGTCATGTGTATTGTTCGGTCTGCCGTGTGCCATCTTGTAACTCACACGTCGCAATCTGCAGCACCCCATCTTCTTTGTTTCCTTGTTTCCTTGTTCCCATGTACCAAATGCCCCCCCTCCCCCTCCACGCCAATCAGACGACTCTCCTCAGCATCCCTCCCTCCACCGCAACCACCGACCTCCCATCCGATGCTGCCGCCCAAATCACGCGATACATTGACATATTCAACATCGTGCTGGCAGCGGGCGGGGTGTTAGCCGTGCCGCTGGCGGGGTGGAGCATGGAGCGCCCAGGGCTGCCTTTCTCCTTCGCACTCACCACGCTGCTCTGCGCGCTCTGCTCTGCGGTTCAGATGATGGCCGCTTGGGTGCCGCTTCCCATGCAGGTGGGGCGTTGTGCCTTACTGCGTGGTCTTGATTGTTGCGGGTTTTAAAACTGGACACTCTCTATCCTCCCCTTACCCCAGCTTCAACCCCGCCATCCAACACCCTCTTTTCTCTCCGTTTCTCTCCCCACGTGTGCTGGTGATGATGGCCTTCATCCATCCCCAGCGCCATCCTTCTTCACCTTCCCCCCCTCCTTCCACGTCTTGGTTCCTCTCTCAAACCTGAGCCTGTGCTGCAGCTGGTGGCGTTCCTTGCCTTTGCCATCGCCAGGGCATTCATCTACAGCACCATGGCGACATACATTGGTACTCTCTTTGGCTTCCGTAACTTCGGTCGGCTCTATGGGATCAACCGGCTAGGAGGCGCATTCCTCACATTGTTACAATACCCTCTGACGAGGTAAGACTGCAGACTGATGGTGATGTTTCTGGACAAGTCAGAAAGATTGCTGCAGTATCTTGCTGACCTGCCACCAACTGATCTCAACCTTTTTGCCAATGTGCAGTGCTTGTGAGTCATCCATGGGCGCACAATTCGTACTCGTGAATGGTCTCTTCCTCGCTATAGAACTGATACTAACAGCCACATTTCCATATTACCTCTCAGTAGCCATGTATGGTTATTTCTGGAGACCACTGCCTAGGGTAGGTCATGGGAAGTAGAGCATAGGGTGTTTTGTTGCGCCCTCCGTTATCAGTGTAGATATGTATATAGTTCATTTCATTATTAAAGGCTGGATCTGACTTTCCGGTGAAGAGAGCCAATCAATCGCGAATCACGGAGCGCCCTTGGGATTCCCGATCCCAGATACCATAGCGCTCGCCAAGTGGCGATCACACACCACGCCACGATGCTCAGCAGCACTCTCCTCCCTGCAGCATTTCCATCCCCAGCCGTCCGATCATTGCGACCTGCCGCCACTCCTTCCCTTCCTCCCCGTCTGCACCATTCGAATCTCAAAACCAAATCCCGCCTACCCCGCTCCTCTCGTCTTCGTTTCACACTTCCCGTAGCTATGTCGCCGTAATCGAAAGCCTTCTGGCGCCAAAGCCCACGTCTTTTAACAATCGCGAGATGTTCGCGAAGCTGTCTTGTTACCCGCCATTCTCGTTCTCGCATTCGCACGCTGTGGGTTGATAACCAGGAGCGCGCGTGGCAGCGTGTAATCAGAAGCGGATCCGCGCGCGGAAATGGAGTCGCGCGCAGGGCGAGCGGAAGAAGAGGCGCAGCTGTCGCGCGGCACGCGGGTGCTGCTCGTCTCCGTCTCCGTGCTCGCCGCTCTGCTCACCGCCGGTACTGAGATATTGCCGTCACTGGCGCGCGAAACTTGCGGAATCTCCATCCCTGGAAAATACTACATTGCTTTAATCCCGCTCCCCGCTCCCCCGCGTGACCACTTCCCCAACTCGCCGCGCTCCCCCGCGTGACCGCTTCCCCAATTCACCGCTTTCCCCCGTCCTTTCCCCCCATCCCCCCCGCGCCAGGCATCATCTACGGGTACTCGGGCATCCTGCCCGTGTTGGTGGCGGACGTGGGCGCGTTCAGCGACGCGTGCGGGGCGGGCGAGGCTGTGCCGTGCGCCGCCCAGATGAACCTGCTCAACGCCGCCTACACCCTCAGTGCGTGACTGTAATGAAGGGGTGATGTGGCATAAATGTGTGCACTCTGTTGCTCCTGAGCCCTCATGCCCCCTATGCACCCTGCATTGGCATGTGTGCATTGGCATGTGTGCATTGGCATGTGTGCATTGGCATGTGTGCATTGGCATGTGTGCATTGGCATGTGTGCATTGGCATGTGTGCATTGGCATGTGTGCATTGGCATGTGTGCATTGGCATGTGTGCATTGGCACGCGTGCATTGGCATGTGTGCATTGGCACGCGTGCATTGGCATGTGTGCATTGTGCCATGTGTTCAAACATTCATGTGCTTTCCTGTATATGTGCTCACTCCACACACACGTGTCTCCCCTCCTCACACCACCAGGCATGGTCACCAACAGCGCGTGTGTGCTGCCAGTGGGGGCGTTCCTAGACGCATACGGCCCGCGCATCACAGCCATCACAGGCTCTCTCGTCTTCTCCGCGGGCCTCCTCGCCCTCGCCCTCGGTTCCGCCTTCTCCCACCCGTCCCCACCCGCCCCTCCCCCTGCCCTGCCAGTGCCTCCCGCCTCCGCCCCGCTGCTCTACATGGCCCCCGCCTTGCTTGCCTATGAATGCCACCACACCAAGTCCCCCCTCCTCCTCCGCCCTCTCCCCCTGCCGTGGCCGCTGCACTATTGCCCCTCTCGCTTCGAGCAGTCAGACAATCGTTCCCAGCCAATCACAGGCTGCCATGTGGAGGGGCACTCACCAGGCAGGGCATGGGATGGGGACAGCATGGCTGCCCGGGGCGAAATTGCGAGGGGAGAGGCAGGGGGAACAGGAGGGATGACAGAGGGGTTCGGATGGATGACAGGGGGGTTGAGAGGGGCGAATAAGGGGATTGGAGTTGCAGGGGTGTGCTTCTTTGCGGCTTTCTTTCTGCTGGCGCTTGGAGGGCCTTTCATCCTCACGCCCATGGTACGGCCAGTGCAATGCACTGTGCTGCTGCTTTGCTGCTGTGCCTGCAATTACCCTATGTGTGTTCACTTATCCATCCACTGTCCGGCTTCCCAAAATTTCAGTCTCCAGAGTGAGCCTCCCTCCTGCCTGCCTGCCTGTACATCCAACACCCCAATCCTCGCGCCTCCTTCCTTGGGACCCACCATTCCAATCATTCTCCCACTTCCCCCTCTATCTCCCCCCGCCCTCTCTCACCAGATTAACTTCTCGGAGCTCCTTCCCTCATCAGCAGCAGCGGTCATTGCGGCACAGAGCGGCGCTTTTGACGCCTCAGCTGCAGTGCTCTTCCTCTTCGCCCTTACCGTCTCACGCCTTCACCTCGCCCTCTCGGCTGTCTGCCTCGCCTACCTGACCGTGCCGCTTGCTATTGCTGCCGTCGCCGCCGCCACTTTCCCCGATGTGTGCGATGAGTCGGGTCTGAAAAGGGAGGGAGGGGGAGGGGGGGAGGGGGGGGGGGGGGGGAGGAGGGGAGGGGGGGGGGGCTAGGGTGATAGTGTGTTGGATGGTGTGAGGGAGAATGGTTGCGTTGTGTCTGTCCTTCGCTGTGCTCTTCCTCTTCGGCCTCGCTGCTGCTTGCTGTCACCTCACCCTGCCAACTCACGTCCGAGCCGAGGTGCTTATCCCCATGCTCAGTCCCTACCGCTCCCTTGATCACCATCCATCCACGCCCCCCCCCCACCGTTTCCCATCTTTCTTAACGGCCACCTCTTCCTCTTTCCCCCCTTCCCCCTCGCCCTGTCCTCGTCTCTGCAGTCCCTTTGGCGCCTCACCCGTTTCAGAACCGCACACCACTCCTCCATCCACCTCCACCATCCCTTCCTCCTCGTCACCCCATCCCAACCCACTGTCTTTGCTCACCGCGCCTCTCCTGCAACCCGCAAACGAGGAGCATTCAAGCGAGGAGCATTCAAGCGAGGGGCAGGCACGCAAAGAGCAATCATCGCAGGGCCAGTCAGACGAGGAGGAGGGGGAGAGGAGGCAAGGGAGGCCCGATGTGGGAAGGAGCGGCGGGGAACATGAGGACGCACGTGGGGAGGAGTATGGAATGAGAGGGGCAAGAGAGGGGATGGAAACAAGATTGACAGCAATGGGGAGAAGGGACAAGGAGGGGGGTCGGACTGAGGTGAGACAGGGCGGGAGGGGGCCGAGGCGCAGTGGGGAGTTAGAGCGGCTGTACCTGCTGCGCCTCATGGGGGCTACCAGCAGTGATAAGGCTGCTGCTGTGGATGCCGGTGCTGCGAGCACTGCTGCTGCTGCTGCTGACGAGCTCACCACGTCAGCATGCCACGTGGCGCTGCCAGCTGTCACACAGCAAGGCAGCAGCGTCCCGGTGTCTCCCAGTCTGCCCATCGTGTGGCTCCACGGCAGGAGCACCCCGTGCCTGCCGCCCCCTCCCGCCATCTACAACGCCGACATTGCCACGCAGCTCAGGTGCCCCTCTCATCTGCCTCCTGCCCATGCCTGCTGCAATCAGGATCTTTCGCTTCTGGTTCAGGGCTCACAATATCATTTCGTGAGAAGTAGTTTTACATTCAACAACCTCCACGCCCAGAGCACCCAGTGCCCGTGGCTGCCCCCCCCCCCCTCCCGCCATCTACAATGCCGATATCGCCACCAAGGTCAGGTGTCCCTGCCATCTGTGTAATGCCCAGGTCACTGAACAAACTGCAGGTCGCCCTTTGTTCTTGGTGTATATGCTCGTGTCGGCCTTCCTCTGCATGTCCTCTGTGTGGCCTTGTTCTCATTGCTTCTTCCCCACTTCCAATACCACTTCCCCCGGGTTTCCCACTGCAACAACCCGCAGGTCGCCCCTCTTCTGGGTGCACGTAGGGATGGCGGCCTTCTATGCCCTTCGCTCCAACGTGTATATTGAAGCACCTAAACCACACTCCTCCTTACGCCTCACTCCTCTCACCCTGTCTCTCCTTCCCCTCCCACCCTTATACTCACTCACTTCCAACCGCAGGTCACCCCTGTTCTGGGTGCACGTGGGGGTGGCGGCCTTCTACGTGCTGCGCTCCAACGTATACATCGCTGCTGTCAACGACCAGATCAGCTTCGCCGTGGTGAGTGACATACGGCATGGGCACATTGCTTAGTCGACTTATCAAATTCCAAAAAAGCTTCTTTCTGCTGCACTCCAATGTCTGCACCGTTGCTGTGACATGACGTTGCTGTCCACCACAAAAGACTCGAGCAGCGCAATCATTTCTAGCAGCCATGGAGCAGAGCTATGTCGATGTCTTCAACTGCCTCCGTGCCTCCCCTGTCCTTCTCTTCTCTCCCCTCCATCGCAGCATGCAAAGGCTATCCATCCGCCATCCACAGCAGCAGTGCAGCAGCAATACATCGACGCCTTCAACTGCATTCTCCCGCTGGGCGGCTGTCTCAGCGTGCCTCTGGCCGGCTGGAGCATCGACTCCCTCGGCCTGCCGCCCGCCTTCGCCATCACTGCCGCCCTCTCGCTCCTCTCCTCCCTGCTGCTGCTCCTCGCCCCCTGCCTTCCACTAGACGCCATGGTATGCCGCCCAGTAGTGCTTGCTGCCATCGCATGATGCTTTAATTCAATGCCATCATACCATCGTGCCATCATTCTGATCATGTCATGATGTGATGCCATTGCCATGCGCTCCACATGCACTGGCCCACTCCGCAACACCTCCCACGTGCGTGGGAGTGGGCACTGGCCAGTGGGAGTCGAGTGCCCACTCCGCAAGTGGCCCACTCCCACGCACTCTCCACTTGCTCTGTCCCACCCCTCTCGTCCCCACGTCCATCCCCGGTTTCCCCCCACACCCCTTCACTCGCAGCTCCTGAGCTTTGCGGCCTACAGCGTGGCCCGAGCATTCATCTACAGCACCATGTCATCGCTCATCGCTTCCTTCTTTGGCTTCTTTCTCTCTCTCATCCCACCTCTCTGCCCACCTGCACAACCTTCCCCAATCTTTTTTTGAGGCGCCTCAAAAATCGTCACAACCGTCCCCAATCTTCACTCGCAGCTCCTGAGCTTCGCGGCCTACAGCGTGGCCCGAGCATTCATCTACAGTACCATGGCGGCGCTCATCGCCTCACTCTTTGGCTTCCGTAACTTCGGCCGCCTCTACGGCCTCACCCGCTTCATTGGGGCATTTGCCGCACTGCTGCAGTACCCGCTGATGAGGTGAGGTGCCTACTGCATTGCCCCCTTCGCAGTGCAAGCAACTCTTCAATTCCATGCTCTCTCCCGCTTCAATGGGGCATTCAATTCAGTAAATGCAGCACGCGCTGATGAGGAGAGGTACACTACTGCAGTACCCTTCCTCCCTCAGGAGGAAATACTACAGTACCCCCTTGCATCTCTCCACTTTCGCGGAGGGTCCTCAACCTTCCCCTTATCCCCTCCAGGTACGGTGAGGAGGCGATGAATGGGGACTTCACGGGTATGACGGCGGGGTTCATGGCGTGTGAACTCGCCCTTGCCACGCTCTTCCCCCTCTACCTCACCCACTGCCTCTTCGGCTTCTTCTGGCGCCCCAAACCCTGACGGCCAAGCAATCACCAGCCATACTGCTCTCAGCCATATCCCGCCCACATCTAAAGCTGCTACTGAGTGCAGCTGTGTCTGCAGTAGGGAAATGCTGTTGCCTGATACGCCTTGTCACGTACCACACTGCTGCTGCATCCTATACACACCATGTACCGGTAATATTAATTAGGCAGCAGCACGAAATTTGTTATTATTTCCTAGGATAAAGGTGCGACCAAGGAGCTTGGGAAGGGCAACCAGATGCAGCAGCCAGCGTTGCTACTCTTCTAGTTTACATCTGAGCGCAGAGCTCTGTGTGCTGCTCATGCAACTGGCAGCAACAATGACTGGACGACTCTGCAACCATGGCTATGCGACGACGGAAATGTGGGTACCACAAGCTTTCTCTCCTGTCACGTTACCTTCTCTAAACCTACACTACAGTGAATCTGCCTAAAACACAAAGCAATACCACAACACACAAGACAAAAAACCTTTACGCAGCTGAGCCAAGTGGCAGCAGCAGCCCCAGCACACATGTGTGAGTGCTGGGTGTCCCGAAACGCGGCTATGTGATGACGAGTTTGTGAGAGGGGTGTGGTGAGATGGTGACGAAGGTGTCAAACAGCTGCTTGAGTGCCTCCACGTAGCGCGCATGGAATTCATCCACCGTCTCTCCCTCCTTTGCAAACAGCGGCTTGCCCACCACAAAGAGCAGCTCCCTGTTGTGTGGTCGTGCAGGCAGAGCAGGGCAGGGCAGAGCAGGGCAAAGAACAGAGTAGAGCAGACAGTGCAGGGAGTGAATGCTTTGAGCTGACTGCAGAAAGAGATGAGGACGTAAGCTGCTTGAGAGCCTACATGTAGCGCGCGGGTAGCCTCTCAGGCCCGGTTTGACCCGCACAACACCGCACAGCACAGCATGGCACCACACTGCATTGCGTGCAACAAACACTCACAAGCAGAAGGGCATGGTAGCTGCAGGTATCCCCTCATGCCTGGCACGCCCAGGCCGATGTAGTTGTTGACCCACTCCCAGAACACCAGGAACCAGCACAGAAACAGCACCCGACCGCACAGCACAGCAGAGCACCACACAACACAGCAGTACCGCATAGCACCGCACAGCACCAAACTCACTTGCGGAAGGGCATGGGCATCTGCAGGTAGCCCCTCATGCCCGGCACGCCCAGGCCAATGTAGTTGTTGACCCACTCCCAGAACGCCAGGAACCAATGCGGCTCTGGCCGGAAGATCTGTGAGGGGGAACAATGGGGAGAGGGGGTTTGGAGTGGGAACGGCAGGAGTGGTGGGATGGGGAGGGGTTGAAGGAGAGAGAGAGTGGGAGGGAGAGCAGGTGGTATAATCACATAGAACATTCCACATGGCGCACTGCTCATGGCATATGGCATATAGCACACAGGGCGTCACACCGAACACAAGCCCACCTGATTCTTCCTGCACATATAGCATCACACATATCATTCACAAACATCGCAGCATACAGCGGAGCCCAACCCACGCACCTGGTTCTCATTAGTGTTGTAGATGACACATCATGGCATGTCACACGTATCATTCACCATATGGCAGCATACAGCGCTGCATAACCCACGCACCTGGTTATCATTGAAGTTGTAGATGGGCACAATGCCCACCTTCTCATCCACCGCCACATATCATCACAGCATGGTGTAACACAGCACACATGGCGCACACAGCACACATGGCGCACACAGCACACATGGCGCACACAGCACACATGGCGCACACAGCACACATGGCGCACACAGCACACATGGCGCACACAGCACACATGGCGCACACAGCACACATGGCGCACACAGCACACATGGCGCACACAGCACACATGGCGCACACAGCACACATGGCGCACACAGCACAGCACACATGCCGCACACAGCAAATCACGCGCACCTGGTTCTCATTGAAGTTGTAGATAGGCACAATGCCGGCCTTCTCATCCATCGCCACTTTAATGAACCCCTTGCTGCAGTGAAAGGTAAGGTGGAATCAAGAGACGAGGAAAGAAGGCCGTGAGGGAGCAAGGATGGATGCGCAACATGAGAGGAATGAATAACATGGAAGGCCCGGCTGGCCATAGCACGTGCCAACCCTGCAAGCGTAATCCCTCTCCAACCAACACAGCCCTCCATCCATTAGCTTGACCACAAGTCGTTTTCCCTTCCCAACAATCCGTTTTCCCCACATCTCTGAAAAATCTCGCTCCTGCCCCTTCCCCCTCTTTCCCTTCCTCACCAACACGCCCCAGCCTCCTCACCACCACGCCCCAGCCTCCTCACTTCACGAGGTAGACCATGTTGCAATCAGGGTTGGACAGGGAACGAGGATGACGCATACCACAAACGTCCTACTCTGCCAGGTCTACCCGTCCCCTCTCACCGCAACCCACCCCTCAGCACCCCCATGCCTCACCGTTTCATGAGGTAGAGTGTGTCATAGTCAGGGTTGGTGCCCAGACAGATCTCCTTCACCCCGCCGATTGTTATCGTTACCTGTGAAGCACATCACAGCACAGCACAGCACATATTTGTGAACCTTCCCCTTCTTTCTCATACGCCCGTTTACTTTCAAGCAGTCCCATGTTCCTCCCTAGTAGCATTCTCCTTCGCCCCCTTTGTCCCACTCACATGCTCCTTCTAACCACTCACATGCTCCTTCTAACCACTCACATGCTCCTTCTAACCACTCACATGCTCCTTCTAACCACTCACATGCTTCCTTTCACCCCAACCACACTCACATGGTTCTTGTTGCGGAGCGTGCGCACGATTTCAGGCTTGTCCACGGATACGAGCCCCAGGTTGTTCAGGATGTTGCTTGCAAACACTCCAAAGTCCACCCAAGCCAAGTTCTGAGGTGCCTCAACAGTCATCTCATTCTTGGACCCCTCACAACTCGTCTCACTCACGTGGTTCTTGTTGCGGAGCGTGCGCACGATTGCAGGCTTGTCCACGGACACGAGCCCCAGGTTGTTCAGGACGTTGCTTGCAAGCACTCCAAAGTCCACCCAAGCCAAGTTCTGAGGTGCCTCAACAGTCATCTCATTCCTGGGCCCCTCACAACTCGTCTCACTCACGTGGTTCTTGTTGCGGAGCGTGCGCACGATTGCAGGCTTGTCCACGGACACGACCCCCAGGTTGTTGAGGATGTTGCGCACAATGGGAACCACAAAGAACGCCCCCGCTGCTGACCCGAAGAAATCGCCTGGGGAAGGTGGGAGCAGGTGAGGGGCGCATGTGGGGAGAGGGGCGCATGTGGGGAGAGGGGCGCATGTGGGGAGAGGGGCGCATGTGGGGAGAGGGGCGCATGGAAGAGGGGCGCATGTGGGGAGAGGGTCGCATGTGGGGAGAGGGGCGTGCAAGGGACGGGGTGAGAGGTGAGGGGTTGAGGCGCATATGCAGCATTCGGGATAGCACGCTCGCAGCAGAAAGCACAACACGAGACGAGACCACACTGCAGAGGACAGCACAGCACAGAACAAGAGCGCACGCACTGCACAGCACCTCACAACACCGCACAGGGCAGCCCAGAGCGCACCTTTGGGGCAGAAGTGTTTGCGCCAGAGGTCGTGAGACTGGATGATGAGCGAGGTGGAGTAGAACATGCGGCCGTGCGGGTGGAACGCAAAGATGTACGGCCCGTCTGGGATGGGGTCCCTGGGCGTCACCATGCGCACTGACACCATGTACCGCGCCATCTTTAAGTATAGCTCCTGGACGGCATAAGAGGGTGAGAATGAGCGGAGGCAAGGAAGAGAAGATGTTGGGGAGAGTGCGGCCAGGATGGGGTCTCTGGGCGTCACCATGCGCACTGATACCATGTACCGCGCCATCTTCAGATACAGCTCTTGGGGGCAGCAGGGGAAACGAGCAGAACGGGGGGAGGAAGGAACTGATACTTGTGGCGTGTGTTTGTGGTCGCCGAACCGCTTCCCCCGTGCACCTGGTGTGCTGACATCCCGGCGTGCACTCGTGGACGCACGTGATAGGTAGTAGATCCGTTTTCCCGTGCAACTAGAGACGTCCCGGTACACTGGCGTATTAGGTACTAGTTACTCGCGGACGCACCTGGTACATGCGGCGCGTTTTGGGGTCGTAATGCATCCGGCAGACGGTGAGGTAGAAGAGCACGAGGAAGGAGATGAGCGGCCCCAGCCACCCTAGAAGCCTGAAAACGCATATATGGGTCACAGGAATACAAACACAGAAAAAAGTCGGCCTCGGGGGGGCCAGAGGTCATTGTTGATGGGTCCTGGAAATGGATCATGGTTGACAGGCAATATGCGTCATGGATCAAGGGTCATGGATGATGGGTCATGGATCATGTGGTCATGGGTCATGGGTCATGGTTCATGCGTCATGGGCCATGGATCATGCGTCAAAGGTCATGGATCATGCGTCATAGGTCATGGGTCAGGGATCACGGATCATGGATCATGGTCGCTCAACAGTCCGAAACCGTATGTTGAGCTGCCTAGCGGTTAATGCAACAGCCTCAATGGCGATACCAATCACGCCCTGCCAACTCTCACACATGTACGCCGCGTGCACGACGATCGCTTACATGTACGAGATGTACACGACTATTATTGTGAGGATGAAAGGAGCGAGCGTGAACGGCAGCATGTGCGCGATAAACACTGCGATCACGTCCAACAGCTTCGTCGACCGCGGCGGCACGAGGTAGTTAATCTCCATCCCCTGTGACTCCACGAACCGCTTCTCTTCCGCGATCTGCGCTCTCGTCTTCCCGTGCACCGCCAGAAACTCCGCGTCGCTCAGCTCCCCGCCTTTCTTGTAACGGCCGGCAACCGGCTCGCCGGACAGCGTCATCTCTTCCGCGTCGTCATTGGACGACACCTGCGGCTCTCCGTCTGGGCCAGCGCGATTCCGCATTGTCGGAGATCTGTCGTTCGTTACGTTGGACAAAGAACAAGCGGCAAGACAAATACGCGAGCGCGTTGTTTTAACGCGGCGATAAGAGCCAAGGGGCCTTCTTGTGGTTACACGCGACGGTGAAGTAGCTCAGGCACGCTGCAGCTGTATCACAGCGTTGGCGCAAGAAAACCAGGGTTAGCTAACTGTCTTTCACACTAGTCATCCTGCAGACCCCGTCGCTGCAGCGAGACCTAGATCCGGCCAAATCTACAAGTGAGAGGGCACCAAAGGAGGAGCGTGACAGGAAGTAGCCAGTAGATTCAAAGATCGGGTGTTGTACCCAAGTGGACTGGGTCTCGGAGATGGCTGCGTTGGATTCACCTGCAAGCCTGGGTTCTGACAATCTCGAGAGGGCCGTGCTCTAGGGATTGTCATCTTGGGGATCTGCTGGATGCTTTCTCTGTGGTGGCTCCGATGTGGATCATGAAGCATGGAAGTTGACGGTGCTCAGCTGGGGAGGACGCCAGATCGGATGACTGTCAGCCGAAAGCTGGCGCCAAAAATCGAAAGAAACTCGTCAAAGAGCTGTGCTGATAAAACAGTTGTCATCGAACGCATGTACGAACAAACATCCTTGGTGTTATGTAGCGGAAATATCCAATAGAGCATTAGTTTTCTAGATTATGATTGTGTGCTGTTGGAAGGTAAAAAAAATCTGTATTTCATGCTGGAATAATATATCAAAAAATAATTTGAAATGGAAATCTGTATGTTACATTCCAGACCTATGATATGACGACATCATGGAAGAATGAAAAGCAGCACCTTGCGATTTCTTGCATATCTAGAAGGCAGCCACTCCAATATGCATTGAGCCTCGTTGAGGACAGTGCGAGACGGTATACACATAAAGCGTATGTGGGACTTGAGAACTTCACTGGCTCCAGCTCCATCACTTCATGTCTCTCGAGCCGAAAGCCTGTGAAGAGGTTCCTAGGGTTTCCCTTAGTTCAAGAACGTATTTCCGTATCATCACGTCCTTACGAGCAATAGCTTCACGACAGCCGCCATGGCGGGCGTCCCTCCTGTACCGGGATCTGGGCGCGGCCGCGGAATGACTCTTCCTGCTTGGATGACGGGTGCGTCCTTCGCCTCTCGCCATTCGTTTCTCCTCCTTATCCTGATTGATTCAACATGCATTTCTTCTCTTAGATGCAGATCTCTGCTCTTATGCGATGTGTCATTCGTCACGTATGGAATGTAGGTTCTGAAAAAAAAAAAGTCGGCATGCGTCGTCTGCTATGCTTCCACCTTCGCTCCTCCCCACACTCTATTTCATTCACCGCACGCCGTTTCGGTCTCCGCACTCGCCTTGTCGCACGCTACGCACATCCGATACTACCGCTTTCTTCTCCTATTCCCCGATAAGCCCCAGGCGGCAAGTCTATGCCGCCCGTTGGAGCGCCGGCCGCCGGCGCGGCTCCCGGAGCAGCTCCAGCGACCGCTGCGCCTTCCGGGGGCGGCAGCGCTCCGTCGCCGTCCCCGCCTGCTCCGTCGATCGCGCGCGACGACGCCAAATCACCCGCCGTCGTGAGGATCCCGCACTCGAACCACGCGCACCGCAGCAGTCGTGCACAACATGCGCATCGCAGCATTCATTCACAATGCACGCACCGCAGCATTCATGCACAACGCGCGCACCAAGTCACGACGCCTTCAGTTTCGCCTGAGATGCGATGAATTTACTTTGCAACACATTTTAATCTCTCTTCTGCGATCGTCTCGTTTGACTTTGGACGTTTGACTTCTGAGGTTTGACGTTTGGCCTTTCGCGTTTGACGTTCGACGTTCGGCGTTTCACAATCAGCTATCTATCTGAGCGCCTATTCCCCCGCTTCCGCATCCTCCCGCGCTTCCTTCTCCGCATCTGCATATGCATGACTGCGTTGCACCACTCCCGCTTCTCTCTGCCTCCGAACCCTCCGCTCCCGTGCCCCCACCCTCGCCCCAGATGGGTCGCGGAGCGCCGCCCATGCACGCGGCGGGTCGCGGTGGGCCTATAGGCGCGCCTCCCATAGGCGGTCCCCCGCAGCCTTCCCCCGGCGGCGGCTTGTTGCCCGGGCCTGCAGGCCGCGGACAGGTAAGCATTTCTCCGCACCTCCCGACTTCCTCCTCTCCCATCGCCCTCCCTCCTCTTCCGCGGTTCCACCCCCCACCTCCTTTCGCACCCCCTCCTTCCTGCTCTTATACTGTCCTTATTCACACCACCCGACATCCGCTCGCCCCTCATTGCAGTTCCAGCCGCCAGGAGCGCCAGGAGCGCCAGGCGCACCAGGAGCGCCAGGAGCTCCTGGAGCGCCGGGAGCGCCGGGGGCACCGCCGGGCGCGCCAGGCGTGGGAGCGCCGCACCTGCCGCCGGGCCAGCAGCCGCCAGGGCAAGTCCCTCCGGGACAGCAGCAGGCGCAGGGGCAAGGGCCGCCGGGAGCGCCAGGCGCGCCGGGAGCACCGGGCGCACCGGGAGCGCCAGGAGCGCCAGGAGCGCCCGGAGCGCCGGGAGCAGCAGCACCAGGGGCGGGGGGACCAGGCGGACCTGCCCCCCCCGGCGCTCCTTATGGCGCTCGCCCTGGCGGCCCCCCGCTTCCCCCTGGCGCCCCCCCTCAGGTGCCGCACCCTCTGCCCGCGCGCCCCCCCACCCCGTCACTTGCGTCCTTCCTCTCCCTCACTCCCCTCCGCCGTCCCCTCATTCCCTCCCTCCTTCCTTCATGCCTCTGTCCCTTTCCCTTTCCTTTCTCAATCTCCTCATGTAACGGCACACCTCCGTCGCTAGCTTCTTCCGTCTTTCCCTACCTCCGTCGTTTCTCACTCCTGCCCGCAGCCCTGCTTCCGCGCTTGCCTTTGCTGTCCTATCTGACTTGCCTTCTGACTAGTCATCGCTCTCTTCCTTCTCCTCAATCCTATCGTCCCTCCCCCATCCCCCCCCGCAACCTCCCGCCTTCCACAGGGGCACTACGCCTCTCCCCAGCAGCAGTTCCGCCCGGCGTACCCAGGCGCCCCTCCGCCGCGCCCCTTCCCCCCTCTTCCTCCGAACGCTCCGCCCGGCCACCTTCCCCCCTACGGCGCGCAAGGCCACCCCCCACAGTACCCGGGGCAGCACCAACCGCACCCGCAGTACCCCGGAGCCCCCGGCCAGCCCCCCCAATACCCCGGCCAGCAGCAGCAGCAGCAGCAGCAGCCGCCGCAGCAGCAGCATCAGCAGCAGCAGCCGTACCCGTCATATCCCCCCATGCCCGGCCACATGCCCGCCCCCGGATCCTACCCCCCCCAGCAGCACCCCCCCCAGCAGCACCCGCACTGGCAGGTGCCCGGCGCGCCTGCGCCAGGGGGAGCGCAGGGGGGGGCTGGTGCAGGAGGGGCGCAGGCAGCAGCGCAGGGCGCGCCTGGGGCAGGCGCACCTGCGGGGGCAGCCCCTGCTGCTACCACCGCTGGAGGGGTGAGTGAGTGGGTTCCTGATTGCGTCGATTCGTCCTCCCTTCTCCTGCCACGACTCTCCCAATCTCCTCCCTGTTTTTGACCTTATAAGGCCAGTGAGAAGCATTGGTCTCTAAGCAGCAGGCCATCATTCCCTGTCGCCTGCTCTCCCCCCGCTTCTCCTTTTACGCAGGTGCCCCTTCCCCAGATGCCACCTCCCGCCACAACAACGCCCGCCCCCGCGGCCACGCAGGCCGCACCTGGGGGAGGCGCAACTGCCGCTCCAGCAGGCGCCAGCAGCGGCAGTGGCGCTACTGGGGGAGCGGCGTCTGAGTGGCAGGAGTACACTACGCCGCAGGGGCGCAAGTATTTCTTCAACAAGCGCACGCAGCAGTCGAGCTGGGAGAAACCCACTGATCTCATGACTCCCAGTGAGGTGCGTGAAAAGGGGGTTAAAGGGACTGTAGCAACGTGAAATTGCGCAGATTTGTTCTTAGTTCCTTTCCCTCTGTCTACTTCCCCCCTGCCTCTCTGCACACTCACCTGCATGCATCTGTCCCCTCTCTCTGGCAGTCCCCTAATCCTCCCTGCACCCCCTCTATCTACTTCCCGTCCCTCCACACACAATTCTTTTCTGCAGCGTGCCGACGCCACAACGGTGTGGAAGGAGTTCACAACAGCGGAGGGGCGCAAGTACTTTTTCAACAAGATCACCAAGCAGAGCACGTGGACCATCCCAGCTGACCTCAAGGTGCGCCAACTGGTAGATAGATGTGCCAGAAAGTGTTGCTTCTGTGCGCGCCGCAAGGACTTAACGACAACGACAAGCGGAGGGGCGAAAGTATTTTTTCAACAAGATCACCAAGCAGAGCACGTGGACCATCCCTGCCGACCTCAAGGTGAGCAGCCGATGTGCTAGGCCAGTTTTGTCAAGCAGATGAGCTTTAGGCTAGTAGCGGTGATTTTTTTCCCTGCTGCTGTTGCTGCTGCTCGCCGGACAGTGCTTCTACTTGTACCAGAAGCAGCACCCTTGCTTGTTCGTGTCTGCACCTCACCTCACTCCATTCGTTCTTGTGTCTCCCTCTCTCTTCCCGCAGGCCGCGCGGGAGAGGGCTGCTGCCGAGCAAGCAGCAGCGGCAGGCACAGCAGCAGCAGCTCCCGCTGCTGCTGCCGCCGCTGCTGCTCCTGCCTCTGCCACCCCTGCTCTCCCTGCAGCACCTGTGGCGCCAGCAGTAACACCAGTCATGCCTGGAGCCCCCGGAGCAACAGCCATGGTGGGTGGGGTACCCCCGCTGCCCGGCGTCCCCCCACCTGCTGCCACACCAGGGCAGGCAGCATTGGGGATGGCAGCACCAGGGGCCGTCCCTCCTGCTGCCTATGCATACACGCCTCCTCTCCCCGGGGTGGCGCCATTGGTGCCAGGTGCAGGGCCGATGGGGGCTTCCCCTGTGCCGCCTGCTGGTGTTCCCCTGCCTGCTGCTGCTACTCTCACCCCGTGAGTGCTGCTTGGATTGTTTCGGCCGGATTGCAGTGCTTCAAGCACAGTCATTGCCAAGTGCCGCTGCTGTGAATGTGCCTGTGCTCTCCTTCCCGTCCCTCTTCGCTCCAAGGATGTGAGCTTCTGGGTGAAAGCTTCCTATGTTTCTTCTTATGCAGTTTCTTCCTGCTTCTTCTGTGCTGCACTTGCTCACATGCTCCTTCAGTGGTTGCCGACGGCACTGCCGCACTGGCCCAATCCGCTCACCTCCTGTCCCTCCCTCCGCTCTCCTCTCCCTTGCTTGCAACGCAGGCCTCTTCCAGCTGCTGCTGCGGCCGCCACGCAGGCGCAGGCACAACCCACTCAAGCTGCACCAGAGGTGTGTGTGGTGCGGTGTAGAGGTGTACGGTGTGGTTGGTAGGGTAGCTGGATGAAACGTGTGTTTCACCCTTATACCCTGCAGGGCTTGTGACCACATACATTGTGTTGGGCCACACTCAATGGTTTGTTGTTGGTGATGTTCTATCAATCCCATCATACCATACATCGTGAGGGAAAGAGGGATACCACATGTTTTATTTCAACGTCGGTCACATGTTCATCGCATGTCAAACCCTCTCCTGCCCTTTTTCCACTTTACCCCGTTTCTCTCTGTTCCCTCAAACTCCCCCACCTCCACTCCACCTTCCTCCCCAATCAGGCGAAGGGGGCACCAGCGGTGAGCAAGATCAACATAACGCCCATCACGGAACCCAAGCCCCCCCCTGCTCCTGTGGGCGAGCCTGTCTATGCCACCAAGCAGGTGCGTCAGGGTTTAAGATTTGGGTTTGGTGTGTTGGTGTTTTGGCTCTCATCTCATTCCCCTGCCGTCATGCCCCTCCCTTCATTGTCTTCCCCTCATTCCCTGCTCTCATTCGCTGGCCAGCATTCCCTCCCTCTCGTTCCCTATCTATTCCTCTCCTCTCAACTTACGAAAGGCGAAGCTGCTGTTGAGGAGGTGCTGGAGGTCGTGAAAGGCCTTCCACTCTCCTCTTCGCCTTTGCCTCTCATCCCCTTTCTCCCTCATTCCCATTGTCTCTCATTCCTTCTTCGCCAATGACAGGAGGCCAAGGCGACATACAAGGAGCTGCTGTTACCCCCACCGTTGTGAAAGTCCGTGTGCTCTCCCCCTCGCCCTGCTTCCCACTCTCTTCCTCTCTCATTCCCTTTGTCTCATGCCCTCTCCACCATTGGCAGGAGGCCAAGGCGGCGTTCAAGGAGCTGCTGGAGGCGGTGGGGGTGACATCGGAGGGCACGTGGGATCAGGCGATGAAGAAGATCATCAACGACAAGCGATACGGCGCACTCAAGACGCTGGGGGAGCGCAAGCAGGCCTTCAATGAGGTATGTAGTGTGTCGTGTGGGAGCAGGTGATGCAGAAGATCATCAACGACAAGCGATACGGCGCACTCAAGACGCTGGGGGAGCGCAAGCAGGCCTTCAATGAGGTATGTAGTGTCTCGTGTGGGAGCAGGTGATGCAGAAGATCATCAACGACAAGCGATACGGCGCACTCAAGACGCTGGGGGAGCGCAAGCAGGCCTTCAATGAGGTATGTAGTGTGTCGTGTACGAGCAGGTGATGCAGAAGATCATCAACGACAAGCGATACGGTGCACTCAAGACGCTGGGGGAGCGCAAGCAGGCCTTCAACGAGGTACGCGGCGTGTCGTGTGGGAGTAAACAAAGCCTGTTTGAGCAAGGGCGGATGGGCAGGGCATGAGAAAGATCATCAGTGACAAATGGTACGGCGCACTCAAGACGCTGGGGGAGAGCAAGCAGGCCTTCAACGAGGTACGCAGCTTGTCGTGTGGGAGTAAACAAAGCCTGTTTGAGCAAGGGCGGATGGGCAGGGCATGAGAAAGATCATCAGTGACAAGCGGTACGGCGCACTCAAGACGCTGGGGGAGAGCAAGCAGGCCTTCAACGAGGTACGCGGTGGTTAGAGCGAGGATTCTTGATTTTCACGCTTCCGCTTGCACCTGCTGAATCACATCAGTCTTTGCCTTTTTAGTGCCTCTCCCTTCCTTTTTGTCCCGCTGCTCTTTACAGCAGTATCTGACGCAGCGCACGCAGCAGGAGGCTGAGGATAAGCAACTGAAGCACTCTTACTCTCCCTTTCTTCTTCTCCCCCCTCCTTTTACTTATTTCTCCCCGGTCCGCAGTACATAACGCAGCGCAAGAAGCAGGAGGCGGAGGAGAAGCGGCTGAGGCAGAAGAAGGTGCGGGAGGACTTCATCGCGATGCTGGACGAGTCCAAGGACCTCTCCTCCTCCATGCGCTGGCAGTGAGTCATGCTGAGCTGGCACTGAGTCGTGCTGACGTGGCATTGAGTCGTGCTTAGCTGTGAGATGACTTCATTGCGATGCTGGACGAGTCCAAAAAGCTCTCCTCCTCCATGCGCTGGCAGTGAGTCACTCGTGCTGACCTGACAATGACTCGTGCTGCGCTGGCAGTGAATAATTCCCTTCGTGACTCACCTCCTGCTGCTGCCACTCTTCTCTTGCTCATCCCTTTGTCTCGGCTGCCTCCATTCCATTCGCTTGTCTCATCCTCTTTTTTTTTTCTTCCATCCCAGCCTTTTAAAGTGTTTCCTCATCCTCCTCTCCCTTCCCACCACACCCCTCCCCCCACCCACTCCCCTCCTTCCCCCACCACACCTCTCCCAGGAAAGCGGCGCCCTTGTTTGAGAAGGACCTGCGGTGCGTGGCGGTGGAGTCGGAGAGGGAGAGGGAGGAGCTATTCGACGACTACCTCATTGACCTTGTCAAGAAGGTGCGTTGACTCGTTTTGACTTCCGTTGACTCGCGTTGACTTGCGTTGACTCGTGTTGACCTCATATTGACTGCTTTCTCAAGGAACCGCCTTCTTAGGAAAACGATTTCTGAGGCGCCTTGAACATTGACTTGTTCTCTGCTCCTCCCCCTGGGCTGCTACCGTGTGGCAGGAGAAGGACCGAGTGAGGGAGGAGAGGAAACGCAACATGGCAGAATTCAAGCAGTACCTCGAGACGTGCGGCTACGTCACTGTGAGTGAATGGGGTGTGCTGCATTACGCGTGTGTTGCCGTGAGTGAATGGGGTGTGCTGCATTAAGTGTGTGCTGCCGTGAGTGAATGGGGTGTGCTGCATTAAGTGTGTGCTGCCGTGAGTGCTTCGCTGCCTTGGATGCCCGTGCTCTCGCCTGCACTGTCCTCTGCTGTGAGGGAGGAGAGGAAGCGCAACATGGCGGAGTTCAAGCACTACCTCGAGACGTGCGGCTAAGTCACTGTGAGTGCTGCGCTGCTTTGTGTGTGTGTCGCCATGAGTGCTGTGATGCCCTGGGTTGGGTCTGTGTCATTGTTCTCTTCCCTGCTCTCCTCTGTTTGTGGACGTGCCCTTCCTCTCTCTCTTCCCTCACCCCCTTTCCTTCCTCCCGCCCCCCCACTTCCTTCCAGTCCGCCACGCACTACCGCAAGGTGCAGGACCGGTTAGAGGAGCATGAGAGCTGTGCCAAGCTCGATAAGATTGACCGCCTTGAAGTCTTCCAGGTGCGTGCTCATGTCTTTCCGGTGTGTGCTGCTTCCTTCTTTGCTCCAGTTCTGCTCTTCGGCCTTGCGGTTCTTCCGTTATTTCTTCTTTTCCCACCGCTATGCTTTTGAGGCATGTCAGAAATTAATTCGAAAATGTTTCATCGCACTGTTTCCCACTATTCGCTGTCCACCATTCCATTCGCTGCCTTGTGTTGGCTTGTCACTGCCCGCCTGCTACTGCCTGCTGATTCTTTGCTGTTTTCCACCTTCCTTTTCACTGCTGGCTGTTGGGTGCTGCTGGGTGCAGGAATTCATTCGCGAGCTGGAGAGGAGGGAGGAGGAGGAGAGGCAGCAGAAGAGGGTGTGTCCACCACTCAAGCCCACCCTATGCTCATTTCAGAGCTCGTCCGCTATTGTGCACCAGCATTATCAATGCTGTAGATGATCGTTATTGAGAATCGCCGTTTTGAAGTATCATCCGTCACAGCCACAATCCACGTAAGCCCCCTGACCTGACCCTACCCCTCCTTCCACACTCTCTTTCTTCCACCCACATTCCACTCCCCACCCTCCTCTCCTCTTGCCCCTCCCAGGAGCAACAGCGGCGCCAGGAGCGCAAGAACCGCGACGCCTTCAGGCGGCTGATGGACGAGCACAAGGCGGCGCTCACCCTCACTGCACGCACCCGCTGGCGCGACTTTGTCAACGTGGTGCGTGGGGTGGTATGCACGGGGGTTCATTCACATGGGTGGGGTGGTATGCACGGGGGTTCATTCACATGGGTGGGGTGGTATGCACGGGGGTTCATTCACATGGGTGGGGTGGTATGCACGGGGGTTCATTCACATGGGTGGGGTGGTATGCGTGGGGTTGGTATGAGTAAGGTTGATATATGTGTAGTGTGGCTGCTGTGGTTCGGGAGGCTTTACCCTGTGAGTGTGGGCCTTCAGCGGCGCTCACACTCACTGCTCGCACACACTGGCGTCTCTACGTCAACATGATATGCCATGTGTGGATTCACTGTGGTGGTAGTAGGTGGTGTTAATCATTTGCAGTCACTATCGTTTGCACGGTGTGAATCTGTCGCTGTGGTGCGTATCTCCCCTTTTTTCTATGCAAGAGGTGAAGGCCACGCTTGCGTACCTGGTGGTAGCAGGCAAACTGGGGGGATCTGAGCTTCTCTTCTCACATCGCTGCATCTTCTCTCCTCCCCCATTCCTTGCGCCTCCTTCCCTCGTTCCCCCCCTTGCTTCTGTGTATCCCCAGGTGAAGGACGACCCGGCATACGTGGCAGTAGCAGCCAACCTGGGCGGGTCGACGCCCAAGGAGCTGTTTGAGGACGTTATTGACGACCTGGACAAGCAGGTGCGGGGAGGGGGGGGGGGTAGCATTAGGGGTAGGTGGCAAGCAGGTGAGCGCTGCAGGGGGAGGTCGCTACTGGGGCAGGTGGTCGTTGTTGGTAGGTACAACCTGGGGGAGTCGACGCCCAAGGAGCTCTTTGAGGATGTGATCGATGACCTTGACAAGCAGGTGGGCGCTGCTGGGGTAGGTAGCATGTGGGGCAGGTAACAACTGACATGTGATCCTTTCAACCTGGGCGGGTCGACGCCCAAGGAGCTGTTGAGGACGTTATTGACGACCTGGGAGGTAGCATGTGGGGCAGGTGAGGGAGGTAGCATGAGGGGCAGGTGGCGACTGCTGAAGGTGGTTGTTGCTGGTAGGTTCAACCTGGGCGGGTCGACGCCCAAGGAGCTGTTTGAGGATGCGATTGATGGCCTGGACAAGCAAGCAGGTGGGCGCTGCTGGGGGCAAAGGCAGCATGTGAAGTGATAATGTTGCTTCTGCTCACTGCTCAGGCCCTGCCACTCAAGGTCGCCTGTTGTGCATTCCTTTGGCAGTTATGTCCCACATCCAGTGCTCACCACTTGCTGCTGTTGCCCCTGCTTCCCTCCCTCCCTCGCCTGTTGTCGCATTCACTCTTTCGGTTCCTGTACTTCCCAGCTGTGTGCGTTGAACTCTCTCTGCTGCCGCTCTGTCGTGCCGTGATTGTGTTTGCTGCTCCTTGTGTGCTGTGCCTTATTGGCTCCCCCTGTGTGTTGCATGCGTGCATGGTGCTGTGTGCCATGCTGTGCTGTGCCGTGCTGTTCTGTGCTGTGGTTCCTGTGTGTTGCGTGTGCGCATGGTGGTGGTGTCCTCTGACCTCGGAGCAGTACAAGGAGGACAAGGACAAGATCAAGGACCTCATCAAGAAGAAGAAGGTACGTCGAACCAAACCAAACCACGATCTCGTATCCAACTAACTCCCTGTTGATCCGTCCCGTTGTCCTTCTCAATGATCATGATCTTGTATCTATATGATTTCCGCTACTCCCTTCACCATTCTTGATTCGTGTGACACAGTCGTTACAACCCAAACGGTCTGCTCTGTGCTCAACCTGCCGAAACATGTCATGTGCTCTTTCCGCCACTGCCACTGCCCTTGCCCCTGCTTCTGCCCCGTCCCTGCCTCCCCTTCCTACTTTTCATGCCCTCCACCCGCCCGTCTTTCTCCGCCTCTTCCCCACCCCTTCTCCTTTCTCCTCCGCCTCCTCTCCCCCATTACCGCACAGGTGGTGGTGACGTCAGCCACCACCTTCGAGGCGTTTAAGGCTGCTCTCGGCTACGCCCCTCCCCCTCCTCCTCCCCCTGCCCCCGCTGCTGCTGATTCTGCCACCGCTGCTGCTGATGCTGGTGCTGGCACGGCAGTAAAGGAGGAGGCGAAGGAGGAGGGAAAGAAGGGAGATGTGGAGATGAATGGGGTGAAAGAGGAGGGGGGCTTGAAGAAGGAAGGAGTTACAGAGGAGGGGGGAGCGAAGGAGGGGGAGGGAGAGGCAGGGAAGGTGAAGGAGGAGCCTCGGGAGGAGGGCAAGGGAGGGGGAGGAGAGGCGGGTGCTGCTGTGGACAACAAGACGACCATCAAGCAAGAGGAGGGCGACAAGGCAGTGAAGCAAGAGGCGGGCGCGGGCGCGGTGAAGCAGGAGGAGCAGGCGGAGGAGGGCAAGGAGAGCAAGGAGGAGGTGAAGCTGCCGCCACCGCCACCGCCACCACTGCCACCGAAAGCTGATGAGTCGACTCCTAAGGTCGCCGATATGAGCCTCAAGGTGCGGTCCCCTGCCCTGCGCCCTGCCCCCGTGCTGGCTCTGCTAGCATAATTGGCTCCCTTTCTCCCTCAATCCTATCCCGCGCTCTCTTGGGGTGGGATTCTTGCTGCTGCTATCCCTGTCACCTGTGCATCTGCACACATACACGTGCACCAATCACAATGCAATGCGCCTTGTGGTCGTCATGGTATGCCTTAGAGCCTGGAAATATGACACTGCTCTCAAACACACCTTGTGAGACTGCTCCTTGTTGCCACACAACAAGAGCCTGGAATCATGACTCCCGGTGGGCGTCTTTTGACTTATACCGAGCAACCCGGGCCGACCCCAACATCCTTCTGCGAGTGACAATCGTTGCATAGGGTAACCAGCAGGTAAAAGAATAACCCTGTGGCTACTTTCTGGTAACACATTAACCTGGAGAAAAAGGGTTTGTCGCCAAACTAAGCATACATTGTATCTCAACACCCCTTTTCCGAGGTCAAACTGAGCCGGTTCAAGGTGGGATGCAAGTCAAGAGACGTCTCAGAAGTCAACCAGGGGTGCAACTCAATGCCACTTTCTGTCCCTGCAGCAGGAATGCTCATCGGACCTTTTGTCGTGAGGACAATCTGCCGCCTTCTAAACTTTCCACCTCTTCCTCCCCCACCTTCCCTCCGCTGCTCTTCCCCCCTCTTCGGATCTTTAGGGTCCCTTCCACCTTGCTTCCTCCATTCTTTCTGTTAGCCCCACACTCACATCACCATTCCGTTCCCGTACAATCACATACATTAGAAAGCAGCTGCTTGTTTTTTCTTTCTTCGGGTGTGGGAGGGGTAACGTACATCGCCTGTGCATATGTTATACAATGCATGTGGTGGCTTTTATTGGAGGACCAGGTTGATTGGTGATGCACCCATGATTTGCCATCTCCTCACCTAGCTCAGTCACTCATCGCCTCCTCTCCCTGCTTCTTTCCACCCCCATCCCCTTTTGTGCTGTTGTGCTGTTGTGCTGTGTGCTGCGTGCCTGTGTGTCTAGGTGCGCTGGACTGCTGTTGCGGTGGGCGGCTGCTTGTTGTGACTGCCTTTGGCTGATTGTGTTGTGTCTTGGGATGGCATGTGGATGGTTTGTTACCTGGTGTGACACATGTGTGCCTGTGTGTCGCTCTGAATGTGCATGGCATTCATCTGCTGTGTGGCCGATGCGCTCATGCACATGTGCATGCGCATGTGCATGTGCATGGGCATGTGCATTGGCATGTGCATGGGCATGTGCGTGGGCATGTGTGTGTCTGTGTGCGTGTGCACGTGCTTGCGCGTGTGTGTATGTGCATGCGCACACGCGCTTGTACTCTTGGGGCCATTCATATGGTGATGCATTTCTGGCATCAATTGTTGCAACTGGTTGTTTGCATTGAGCTCTCATCTCATCTCACGTCATACCATCACCTCATCAACCCATGCTCTCACATTCGCGAATTTCATTCAACACAACTGCGAAACATGGAAAAAAAACATTCTCGCACATTCGGTAACGAACATTGTGTTATGGAACGCACGTTGTTTCAACCAATGCATGGTAACAAACGCATGGTAACCACCATGGTGTGGTAACCAGATAGTGTGGGAGGATCTGGTGGAACGAGCAGTGGAGAGGGAGGAGAAGGAGGCGCGACGCAAGAAGCGGCTGGCAGAGGACCTCGCGGACGCCCTCAGGGGCGTGAAGGGGCTGACAGGGAGCACCACCTGGGAGGAGGCGAAGCCGCTTGTGCAATCGCTGCCTGAGTACAAGTACGTGAATGTAGTATGATGTGGTATCCTGGCAAAACACAGATTCGCTGAGGGGCGTGAAGGGGTTCTCGGGAGCTCCACGCGGGAGGAAGCGAAACCACTCGTCCAATCGCTTCCTTAATACAAGTACGTGATTGTGGCTTGCAGTAGTATAGCAACAGTTTGCAAGCATGAATCGATGTAGGGGTTGAGGCGCAAGAAGCGGCTGGCGGAGGACCTCGCGGGCGGGCTGAAGGGCGTGAAGGGGCTTGCAGGGAGTTTTACGGGGGAGGAGGCGAAACCACCCGTCCAATCGCTGCGTGAATACAAGTGTGCTGCTGTAGCGTGACATGAAGTCCATGCCTTTGAGAGTCGACAGGAACTGCACCTGGTGGATGCTCTGAGGGGGTGAATCGCCTTCTTCCAGGAAGCTCCACGTGGGAGGAGGCAGAAGCCACCTGTTCAATCGCTGCCAGAGGAGGTGGTGAGAGGCGGAGAGAGGTGGAGAGAGGCGGAGAGAGGCGGAGAGAGGCTGAGGGTGGTGGCGGAGCACGTGGCTTGGCGTGGCTGCTGTTCTGTGCTGCTGTGCTGTCGCTCTCTGCCCCTATGTTTGTGTGACATGCCCCTCTCCCTCGCTCTCTCTCCGGATGTTATCCCTCGGGCGATAGCAGAGGAGGCGGAGCTGCGGAAGGTGGTGGAGGAGCGTGTACCTTGGCTGCTGAGGTCGATTCTGTGCTGCTATTCACTCATTTCTCCCTCTGTCGCTGTGGTTATGTGGCATGCACCTGTGTGTGTGTGTATTTGTGTGTGCTGTTGTCCCCTCACCGCAGGGCGATATCGGAGGAGGCGGAACGGAAGAAGGTGGTGGAGGAGCACGTGGCTCGGCTGCTGCATAAGGAGAAGAAGAGGGAGAAGGAGAAGGAGAAAGAGAAGGAGAAGGAGAGGAAGAAGAAGGAAGAGAAGGTGATGCTTTGTTCCGTGTCGCTGTTACACTGTCCCGCACTGCACCGCTCTACACTGTAGTGCATTGCATGTCCTTTAAAATAGCATACATCTCAATAGGTGCTGTTGTGGCACACTACTTGGATAAAACTTTGTTACCCCATCTGCCTGTCGTGCAATCCTTTTTACCTCTTTCCTTCCCTTTCCACCCTGTTTCCACTTGGCTTTCCTCCTCACCCTCTTTCTTCCACCTTTCTCTCATTCACTCTCTATTCCCCTATGTTGCCCTCTCACTACCTCATCTTCCGTCCTGCCTGTGCCTGTGCCTGTGCCTGCGCCTGCGCCTGTGCCTGTGTCTGCGCCTGCCTGTGCCTGTGCCTGTGCCTGTGCCTGCGCCTGCCTGTGCCTGTGCCTGTGCCTGTGCCTGCGCCTGCGCCTGTGCCTGTGCCTGTGCCTGTGCCTGTGCCTGTGAATGTGCCTGCGCCTGCGCCTGTGCCTGTGCCTGCGCCTGCGCCTGTGCCTGTGCCTGTGCCTGTGCCTGTGCCTGCGCCTGTGCCTGTGCCTGTGCCTGTGCCTGTGCCTGTGCCTGCGCCTGTGCCTGCGCCTGTGCCTGCGCCTGTGCTTGTGGATTTGCAGGCGAAGAAAGAAGAAGAGAAGAAGGAGAAGGAGAAGAAGGAGAAGGAAGAGCGGGAGAAGGAGAAAGAGGAGAAGGAGAAGAGGAAGGAGAGAGAGCGGAAGGAGAAGGAGGAGAAGAAGGAAAAGGAGAAGGAAAAGGAGAAGGAGAGAGAGAAGGAGAAGGAGAAGGAGAAGGAGAAGGAGAAGGAGAAGGAGAAGGAGAAGGCTAAGGAGAGAGGGAAGGAGAGGAAGGGAGAGAGAGCGAGAGTGACTCGGAGAAGGTAAGTGAGGAGAGGAGGAGCAAGGAGAAGGAGAGAGCGAAGAAGGATAAAGGCATGGAAGCAGAGGGCAGCAAAGAAGGTAAGGGGAAAGGAGATGAGAAGGATAAGAAGGATGGGGCTGAGGACAAGAAGAAGAGAGATGGGGAGAAGAAGAGGAAGGATAGGGGGGAATCGGATGAGAGCGAGGGAGAGGAGGAGGAGTTAGAGGAGGGAGAGGACAGGCCTAAGGGCAGCAAGCAGGCGAGGAAGAGTGGTGATGCATCTGATGAGGACTGGGAGGAGCGTGAGAAAGCAAAGGAGTTGGAGCGATCGAAGGCAAAGGAGAAGAGGAAGGAGCACAGGAGGCGGTCTAGGAGGGATGAGAGTGAGGATGAGGATGAGGAGGATGAGGAAGAGAGGGAGAAGGGTGGGAAGAAGCGAGAGAAGAGGGATAGGGAGGAGGAGAAGGAGAAGGGTCGATCCAAGGAGAAGCGAGAGAAGGATGAGAAGGACGAGAAGGGGAAGGGGAAGGAGAAGGAGAAAGATAGGGAGGAGAAGAAGAAGGGGAAAGGGAAGGATGATAAGGAAAGGGAGAAGGAGAAGGAGAGGAAGCACAGGAGGAGGCACCGGGACGAGGAGGATGATGAGGAGGAGGAGGAGGATGAGAAGGAATCTCGCAGATCGAAGCGTAGCAAGGGCAGCAGCGACCACCGGCGGTCCTCCCGCAAGGTGAGGAAGGCTCTCTATCTGTCTCTCTGACAGCGGGTCAGAAGACGGGGCACAGGAGCAAGGAGTGTGCTGTTTGAGACATCTCAGGTCAAATCGCCCACATTTTCCCACTCATCCATTTGTCCTGTTCCCTGATTGTGTGGCAGGACCATGAAAGTGACAGCGAATCGGAGGACAGCGGGCATAGGAGCAGGGATCGCGAGAGGAAGCACCGCAGCAGCAAGTCGAAGAAGTCGTCGCACCGCTCGCGAGCAGACGAGGACCTGGAGGATGGGGAAGTGGGCACATGAGACTACTACCGTTTTTCTTGTTTTGTTGACTAAGCAACCAGGCACAGGAGCAAAAAGAGGGAAGATGGGGAGGATGGGGAAGTGGGCGCGTGAGACTAATTGCTTTATGAGGCACCTCAAAACAAAAATTTGAGGCATCGCAAGTCCAAGATGTCATCGCACCGCTCGCGAGTCGATGGCGACAGGATGGGGAGGTGGGCGGTGAAGGAGTTGGTTAGGCAGGCACAGGAGCGGGGAGTGTGTGGGGAAGCATGTAATACAAGTGTTTTGTCACACTGCTCATGTGCTGATGATGGCTTGGAGGATAGGGAAGTGGGCTTTTGACTTGTGTTGAGTTGACAAGCCAGGCACAGGGGCAAGATTGTTGGAGTTATACCCGGATGCGAGACCTGGAATCGCACACCCCTGTGTGATGCATGCTGTGGGGTGGGATTTATGATGTGCTATTGGTTGCTGAAATATGGGATGGACCATCTAATGTCTTCCCCAACTGTGTGTAGAGCTGTTTTTGAAATATATGATATCATCGGTAGCATTGGTCCTTGTGTTAGCGAAGCGGTGCCCATATCGCGTACACAGCCCGGCACGTCCTATTCAGCAGGGCACTTCCCGAGGGTCATGTTGGTCAAAGTGCTTCCTTCCTATTCAGCCCCATTCCCTCTCGAATTTCCTTCCCACCATCCCCCCCCACCCCCACAATACTTGCTCACCTACCCTTTCCCCAACGACTGTCCGTTTTTCCACCTTCGCTTCTCTCCTCGTCATATATATAATGTACTTCGCTCTCCAAATCTAGCATGCGTGTCATTATTCACACAAATTTCTTGAAATATCCATACACCATCGTGCTTCGTAGTCTCCTTTTCATTTCGCCACAGCCCTGCTCCATCCGTTCCGCCTATTCTACTGGATAAGCTACCCGAGTCGCGTTCCCCATACCGCACCATCGCCGCAACTCTCAAGTAACCCCGCTCCTCCGCCGCACCCCGCGCGAGTGGCATGGCGGAAGCAAGTCAAGCGAAGGCAGTCGCCGCCCCTTTCTCCATAGCGCTCGCTCCTCCGCATGCGGCGGCGGCGGCCCCGGGGCCGAATTCCACAGCGCCAAAGGCGGCGCCAGTCGCGGGGTCAGTAGCGGCGCCAGTCGCGGGGGAGATGGAGGCGCCTTTGAGTGAGCCTTCGCGCTCGCTGAGCGATAGTATGCCCGCCGGCACGCGCGTGGTGCGCTCATTAGGGGGGTTTGGTGGGGGAGAGGGGAGGGGGAAGGGGGGGAGGGAGGGGAGCGGGGAGAGGGGGGCGAGGGGAAGGGGGGAGGGTCGGGGGAAGCCTGTAGTACGCTTGCTGGCCTGCGCTGGTAGCAACCGCCTCTCCGCCATTCCCCCTTGCCCACTTCCCCCAACTGCTGACGTGGACCACCTCCCATCTCTTCATCCGCCTGCCGCCCCTCCAGTGCGCCAATTCCCCCTGCTCCTCTTCCCCCTCCGCTGGACTAATCCCCATTTCCCTCTTGCGCCCAATCCCCTTCCCTCTGTCCCCCTCCCCCCCTTAGCTACTGGAGAGGACCAGCTCCCATTGCTTCATCCGCCTGCCGCCCCTCGAGTGGGCTGGTCCCCCCTTCCCCGCCCCTCGAGTGGGCTGGTCCCCCTTCCCCGCCCCCCACTTTCCACTGTGCTGATCCCCCTTGCGCCAATCCCTTCCCCCCCTCTCCCCGCCACAGATACTGGAGAGGATCAGCTCGGCTCTATTCATCCGCATCCCGCCCCTCCAGTGGGCTAATCCCCCTTGCGCCATTCCCCCCCCCTCCCCCTCACAGATACTGAAGACGACCAGCTCCGGCCTTTTCATTCGCATCCCGCCCCTCCACCCGGCCAAAGCGGCGCTCTGCTTTATGGTACCGGCCAAAGCAGCACTTGTACTCACCTTTCCTTTTTCAATCACCTGAGAGAGGTTCTGTCTCACACTACTCCTTTTGAGACGTCTCAAAAGAGGGAGGTTCTGCTCTCACACCACTGCTCATCCCACAAGCATCATGGCACCACGGCCCACCCTGTACCTTGCACCTACCTGCCAACGCCGTTCTCCTGTCTCCTCTCTCTCTCTCTCTCTCTCTCTCTCTCTCTCTCTCTCTCCTCTCTCTCTCTCTCTCTCTCTCTCCTCTCTCTCTCTCTCTCTCTCTCTCTCTCTCTCCCGTCCATGCACAGATTTTCGCTCTCATGCCCCTGTCACAAACGCCCTTCTCCTGTCTGTCCCACACCTCCCATCTCCCGTCTCTCCTCGCTGTGCAGTTTTTTGCTTTCCTCGGCCTGATGCCTGCTGCTGCTGCCTCTGATGCTCGATGCTGATGCGGACACGGGGGAGCCGACACCCGTTCCGCCCTTCATTCCTGTTCTCTCCGCTCTCTGCGCACTGTGAGCGAGCTCTTGGAGGGGTGGTGAGGGGTGGTAAGGGGTGGTAAGGGTTTAGGGTGCTCTCTTGGCACTGCTGCCGCTGCTGCTGCCGCTGATGCTTGATTATAGCTACCCCACAGGGGAGCCGACACCCCTTCCGCCATTCACGCCTGTTGTCTCTGCTCTCTGCGCACTGTGAACCTTGGGAACGGTATTGAGGGGTGGTAAGGGGTGGTGAGGGATATAGGCACATACACCTCTGGGGTTCCTCCCACCCTTCATGCCTGTTTCCGCTGCTCTCGTCTCCCCATGCTGTGAGCCCTGGGAGGGGTATGGAAGGATGGGGAGGGGCAGTGCCGAGCATATGCTCTGCCTTTGTGTGCGCACGATGCAAACATACATTTTTCTGCGTTAATACCCTTTCCCCCCGACCTCTCCACCCTTCCGAACCCCTCTCTTCTACACATCCCTCGTCCATTCCGCCAATGTCCTGTGCTGAGCGTGTGTGCAGCATTTGTGGTGCGTTCAATGCGAACGAGCCTGCCTGTACCACGAATGCTCAATTCCTTTTCCAATTCCTTTTCCAATCTCCTTTTCCAATTCCTTTTCCAATTCCTTTTCCAATTCCTTTCCAATTCCTTTTCCAATTCCTTTTCCAATTCCTTTTCCAATTCCTTTTCCAATTCCTTTTCCAATTCCTTTTCCAATTCCTTTTCCAATTCCTTTTCCAATTCCTTTTCCACTTCCTTTTCCACTTCCTTTTCCAATTCCTTTTCCAATTCCTTTTCCAATTCCTTTTCCAATTCCTTTTCCAATTCCTTTTCCAATTCCTCTTCCAATTCCTTTTCCAATTCCTTTTCCAAATCCTTTTCCAATTCCTTTTCTCCCTCACGTGCCTATCTGAGGCCTCACAGTTCGCCTCCCCACCTCCCCCTCCCATCCCATCCACGTCAGCATGGCAGTGCTGAGCGTGTGTGCAGCATTCACGGTGCGAACAATCACTTGAGCCGATCCCCATCTCCTCTCAACCGCTCCACCATTCCAACCCCTTCTCCCCCCCACTCCTTTCTCTGCTTCCCCCAATGCGCCAACATCAGCATGGCAGTGCTGAGCGTGTGTGCAGCGTTCACGGTGCGCACGATTCAAATCGACGGCTCACAGCTGCTGCACAAGTGGCAGCTGTTTGATTGGACCATTGACACCACCATCCCCACCGCATCCATCGTTCAAGTGTCTCTGTGCAAAATGGTAAATGAATGTGGCAACACTAGGTTTGAGCCCTGGCGCCTCAAAACTAGAATGGGACAACACTGTGAGCCCTGGGAGCAGTGAGGAGTGTTGTTGAGGTGTGTTGAGGGGTGCGGACGGGTGTTGAGCGGTGTTTGGATGGACCATTGAAGCCAACATCCGCACCACGCTCATCCAGCAAGTCTCCCTCTGCGAGTTGGTAAACTCCTCGCATCACCCCCTCCCTCGCATCACCTCCCCTGGCCCCACACCCCTCACCGCTTCCCCTCTTTCAGAGAAGGCGGTTCAGCACGACGTATTTCTGCCGGGTCACAGCAGCAGACGGCAAGCACCTTGACTTCGGCTACCATCTGTCTGGAGAGGAGAACGTGTGGCTGCAACAGGAGGTGTCCTCGTTCCTGGTTGACGTGCAACCAGGTGAGCAGGTCACTTTGACTTCTGAGTCGAATCAAAATTTGTTCAGGGTTTAGGGTGCGTGTGGCTGCAGCACAAGGTGTCCTCGTTCCTGCTCGGCCTGGCTGGAGAGTCGGTGAGATTTCATCTCCTGTCTGCTTGCTCGAGGCTTTCTATCAGGTTCGCTGTGCGCTTTCTATACCTCTGCCTCTGCCTCTGCCTCTGCCTCTGCCTCTGCCTCTGCCTCTGCCTCTGCCTCTGCCTCTGCCTCTGCCTCTGCCTCTGCCTCTGCCTCTGCCTCTGCCTCTGCCTCTGCCTCTGCCTCTGCCTCTGCCTCTGCCTCTGTCTCTGCCTCTGCCTCTCTTCCTGCGCCGGCATTCATGTCTGCCTGCACTGCTGCTTGCCTGTCCATCTGCTCTCGTCCTCCTTGTGTCTGGTGTGTGCAAGTCTGTTTCCCAAGTTCAATCCCTTTCATGCCCGTACTCTCGTGCCCACACTGCAGGCAGCACCATCATGCCATAAAAGGCCGTTTCATGCCCGTCCTGTCATGCAACTCACTGCAGCTACCGTAATTAGGCCACATCATGCGTCTCCCTCCCTGCAGTGACGCATCCACACCTACCATGTACAAATGCTGCATTGTGTATCCATTCTACAAACACCTGTTTGTATTGTAAATTATAAACGAGAGTGTGCCAGCCGGGTCCAGTCCAGTCCGGGAATGATTTCATGATATTGCAGAGCAGCTTCGATATTCCGACATGCATGTGACTGACCATACAACGGCTATCTTTACGACTTGCATAGCATCCTACGACCAGTCCCGTCGTGCTGCAGGCGCTATCCCATGCTTCCAGAGAAACCCAGGGAGGGCCAGAACGGAAACGTCTCTTGTAGTGGTGGTAGACATTGCTTTTTATGCTAGACATAGGGGGTTACGAACTTTCAAGCGAATGCCATTGTCGAGAGTAGCTGGTTAGGGGTACCATATGTCTTGCTAGGCATCTTTCCTGGAGAATCCGTTTCAAGCATGGTGCCAGTCACTTCATGTCTGCATGGCGCTCTTTGTGGTTGTGCCGACAGCATCTCGGCGACCTCACTATTGAAGAGTTCCCTTTATATCCAGATCAATAGCTTCGTTGCATGTTTAATTATTGACACTATTAAATGTCTCTTTGAGAGCACGCAGCCGCAGTCACACTGTCAATATCGCGTACAGCGCGTGACATTTTCCCGAAAGTCAACGTCGTCAAGGTCTTAGCCCTTCACTTTGCCCATCCCGCTTGCATTCCCCCCCAACCAACCCCCCTTTCCCCCAGCAACCTCTGTTTCTCCTTCCACGTCCCCATCTTCATCTCTTTATAATTTATTACCTAGCTCCTTTGAAGTCACGTACTTCTATCATTTTCCTAAAATCTCCATAGTCGCTCGTGCTTATCAGTTATCAGTTCATCACAGCCCTGCTCCCTCCATTTCGTCAACCCCCCGAATAAGCTACCCTCGCGTTCCCCATACCACACCATCGCCGCACATCCCCCCCAAGTAGCAAATGGCGGAAGCCGCAGGTCATACGAAGGCGGTTGCCGCCCCTTTCTCCATAGCGCTCGCTCCTCCGCATGCGGCGGTGGCGGCGCCGGGGCCGAATTCCTCAGCGCAAAATGCGGCGCCAGTTGCGGCGCCTGTCGCGGGGATATGGAGGCGCCGTTGATCGAGCCGTCGCACTCGCTGAGCGATAGTATGCCCGCTGGCACGCGCGTGGTGCGCTCATTAGGGGGGTTCGGGGAAGGGGGAGGGGGAGGGGGAGGGGGAGGGG
>CANIUD010000520.1:0-101444 GCA_947470075.1 Closterium sp. Yama58-4 | reverse complement strand
CACTAGAAGGTTGGCTGCCGTTGCCACACGCGTTGGCGGCCTTTGGGGGCAGGCAGATCAATCCTCCTTGCACACTGGGCAGATCTGACGGGAAGGTGTACCTGGGGGGGGAAGATAGGAGGGAAGAAGGGGGTGGCTACCGTGCCACACGCATTGGCAGCGTCGGGAGGTGGCAGATCAAATCCTCCTGCGCACAGGCAGATCTCGATGAGAAAGTGTACCTGGGGGGAGCAGGAGAGGGCAGGATTGGACATATGGGAGTGGGAGGCAAGTACTGGCAATACTTGTACTCGTTAAAACGCTCCTCTGTACAATGAAACACTTACTTGTTGTACTCTCTGTAAGCCTTCCCACCACTCATGTAGTACTTCTTCACTATAAGCCTTAACTTCACTCACTTGTGATTGTACTCACTAAAGCGTTAACTTCACTCCCTTGCAATTGTACTCACTATAAGCCTTAACTTCACTCACTTGTAATTGTAGTCACTAAAAGCCAGCAAAGAACGTACCCTAAGCCTTACCTTCACTCACTTGTAATTGTACTACGAGGCTGCGTGAATGGATGTCATGTGACACCAGCTGCTTGCCACTCTGGTTCTGAGCTGCCACCTGTGGTTGTGTACTCACTGTAAGCATCCTCGTTATGGCACTCACTTGTACTTATGAGAGGCCGTGTGGATGTCATGCGACACCAGCTGCTTGTCACTCTCGTGCTGAGCTGGCTGGCTGGTAGTGCCATGCACCATGCTCTGCTCTCCGCACTCATTCAGATGGCTTTTGAATCGACTCAAAAGCTCTCTGCACTCATTGAGATCGTTTTTTAAAGCGCCTCAAAAACGACCTCAATGCACGCTGGTAGTGCCACCCACGCCCCATGCTCTGCTCTCAGCACTTAGCACCACCAGACTTGTACTCGCAACGTGCACTCGTTATAAGCCTTCTCACGACTCACTTGTAGTTGTACGAGGCCGTGTGGATGTCATGAGACACCAGCTGCTTGTCGCTCCGGTGCTGAGCTGGCACCACGGCCGACACGAAATCAACAAACTTCTGAGCGTGGGAGCGATTGGCGTAGTAAAAGTCAATGCCGTCGTGCACCTGGGAGGAGGAGGGGGAGGGTGGGGGTGGTGGTGTTGGGTGGGTGTTGACTGGCGTTGACTACTATTGACTAATGTGGACTATGCGCGTGGGAGCGATTGGCGTAGTAAAAGTCAATGCCGTCGTGCACCTGGGAGGGGCCAGACGGGAGGGGTGGGTGGGGAAACGGAAGTGGGTGTTGACTGGCGTTGACTACTATTGACTAATGTTGACTTTACGCGATCGATTGGTGTAATAGAAATCAATGCCGTTGTGCATCTGGGAGGAGGAGGGGGAGGGGGGGGGGTGGGGGGTGGGGAAATGGAATTGGGTGTTGACTGGCACTGACTATTGAGTCGACTCAAAACTCACTGACTACTATAGACTAATGTTGAGTCTGCGCACGCGAGCGATTGGCAAAGTAGAAATCAATTAATGCCGTCGTGCACCTGGGAGGGATGGGGGGGAATGATAAGTGGGTGTTGACTAGCGTTGACCACCATTGACTAATGTCGAGTCCGCGCGTGGGAGCGGTTGGCATAGTAAAAATCAATGCCGTCGTGCACCTGCGAGGGGGGGTAGGGGTAAGAGTTGACTGGTGTTGACTACTAGTCAAATGTCTGTCTTCAAAGTCAATGCTATTAGCAGGAGGTAAGGTGCGCTTGTGCTCCGCCTTCCGCCCCCTGCCCTCTGCCCTCTCACTCACAAGTCACCTGGCTGCAAGCTCGCATCGCACCTGGCGGATGTTGATGGTGTTGGCGTCGGCACCATGCTTCAATATAAGCTGCTCCAGGAAGAGAAACGTGCGCTTGTGCTCCGCCTTCTGCCGCAGCTGCACCACCGCCACCCACTGGTCGGGGTTGGCAGCTGACCGTGTGCACGCATCACACATGTGGTCCTCCACCACGTATTCCGTCACGAACGTCTGTTGCAGCACAGCGCCCGACAAAACCTCTTTTTGGATCGTCACCTGGGAGCACAGGTAGGAAACAAAAGAAATCAGGATTTCAAGTCAGGGTTGGCGGCTGACCGCGTGCACGCATCACACATGTGGTCCTCCACCACGTATTCCGTCACGAACGTCTGCTGGAGAACGGCCCCTGATAGCACCTCTTTTTGAATCGTCACCTGGGAAAAAAAAGGGGTTCAGGTAACAGGGTTTAAGGTACAGGTGTACATTCGGGTTAGGATTGACTGCTGACCTGACCGTGTGCACACGTCACGCATGTGATCCTCCACCACATACTCTTTCACGAAGACTTGCTGCAGCACCGTCACACTGGCAACTTCCTTCTGTGAGGCTCGGTCCAGACAAAAAAAAAAAAAAAAAAAAAAAACAACTTTTAAAGCGCCTCAAGCGTATCAGTAAAGGTTCAGCAGACATATGCAGTAGCTTGGCTTCAATTTCGCTTGGAGTGCAGCTCAGCTCGGTCCAGATGAAGGAGGGAGGCTACTTGTGGGGCGCCACAAAGGTTTTAGCAGCGGAGACTGGAGATTCAACAGGTGAAAGTCGTACCTTGATTTTGATTCGCTTGGAGTGTGGCTCAGTCCAGATGAAGGACGCGTCCACCAGCTTCACCTTGTTCAGATTCTTCATGCGCTGGTGTTGCAGCCGGGTAACATGGTAGCGCACACACACACACACACACACACACACACACACACACACACACACACACACACACACACACACACACAGTACGCAGTCAGGGGGAGAAAGGGAGAGAATGGACTCGGTCCAGATGAAGGAGGCGTCCACCAGCTTCACCTTGTTCAGATTCTTCATGCGCTGTTACAGTGACACAAGGTAGCACAGTAACATGGTAACACACACACACACATGGCACGCAGTGCGGGGAGGGAAGGAACAGCGGAACACAGGGGGTTAAGGGAAAAGGTTTTGGCAAGTGCATGTGTCCGCCACTTCGCCTAGCTCGCATTCTTCATGCGCTTACACTGTGCCACCGTCGGGTAAGAGACGTGGTACGCTCAGGAGAGCAAATTGGCAAGAGGGAAGCGCAGGGTTTTAGAGGGGTTTCGGCAGGTAAACGCGTCCACGAGAATCGATTGGCCCTGCGTACCGCGTGCGAGCGCGGTAGGCGGGAGCAGGTACGCGACTGGGCGACTGGGCGACAGCGCGCCTAAAGAAAATCAGGGTTTGCCATCGAGCTTTGCCATTGGGGTTTGGGTGAACTACTGCTCATGTTGGCGAATCCACTGAATTTGAAAGGCGCTTCAAAAAAGCGCAAGGGCTGAGAGCAGGACTGCTTGCTAGTGTGAGCACACTGACGCTTAACGCGGATGCACATCTATACCCGCGGAAATCTCTTGAGCGAATATATCTACATTTTATAATACGCGAATTTATGCGCGAATAGGCAAGCGGCGCGCGCTAAGAGAAACGGGAGAACGAAAGGATGCAAGTTTACTGGTGGCAATTATTGGGAAATAAGTACGGCACACACCTTGAGGCAGAACGTGAGGAGCTCCTTCGACTCGAGCTCCGCGCGCAATGGCGCAGGGGCTTGAGATTTTGGCTCGAGTCGACTCGACATAACTCGACTCGAATCGACTCGACTCAATTCGACCCCACTCAACTGGCTTCGCACCTTGAGGCAGAACGTGAGGAGCTCCTTAGACTCGAGCTCCGCGCGGATCCACGCGCGCGGCGGCGCGAGGAACCTTCCGCACGGCGGCGGGCAGCGCATCACCGACAGGCGGCGCGGGAGGCCCTCGGTGATGTCGACGTGCGTGCGGATGCAGCCGGGGCACATGCCGGTCGGGTTGGGCGGCATGGCCGTGCCGCACAGGCAGCACAGCACGGTGGACGGCGTCTGCTGGACGGTAAACATGCCGGCCGGCGCCGAAACGTCCGGCTCCATTGACGCCATCGGAACCGCGCTACGGACACGTAAGGTCTAGGATAGTTTTCCGCTATCGATTGCGCGTCTGGTGAATACACGAGGAGTTAGGAGACGAGAAGCACAGCCGTTTGGTCTTCGGGTCTACAGACTTGAGTCTAGAAACTAAGAATCTCTGCCTCTAGCCTCTCTAGACCTTGCTGTCGAGATTCCGGCTGGTACTGACTAGGGTTGTGTGGGAGGGAATAGTTGAAGCAAACAAAAACCCTTCACGCATTGCGTGCAGGGATTCCATGTCTGCGTATATTCTCGCCGTACGACGCTTCATTAACAACACTTTAGCTACAAAAATATATTGTTAGGAATATGCTCCGTTTATGAGCACGAGTTCCGATCAATGGGCTTTCCCGCACTTATTGCTATAATGTTCCTCTAACGGTGTGACTGTACGCATTTGCAACTGGGTAGTGCTTGATTGCAAGCCGCGCTTAGAGAAGTGCAAGTGTGGGTGGGTGACATGTGCAGGAGTATGTTTGCAGAACTGCCAATGGCTTGCCAACCAAATGCTCAAGGTCCGTACGAGTCGCGAGTGATTTTGTAATTGCCCCTCGTTATAGGAGCGTCGATAAAATCATCTCTAGGCAAGCTGTCGCATGTTTCCTCTGGCGACTCGGCGACTTTGTTCTCCAGCTCGCGACATGGCGAGCCAGTTTTGCTCAAGTTTGCAGCAAAGATGATGGAATGGGACTGATCGCATTCCGTCGCATCGCATCGTTCAGGCAAGGACGACGGTGGTTTGGCATTTTGCTTGACGTGGCAGCGGATGTACGGCAGCTTCCAAGCTGCTTTGTTGGGTTTGGGGTTCAAGGAGCAAGGGGGTGCCGTGTGATTGCAGCTGTCGATTCGATTAATACGATCTAACGGCTCAACATTGTTGTAACCCTCAGCTTCAAGACATAGCAGCAGTCCGTAATTTGCACAGATAACAGTACATTTACAAGACATTGTTCGCACGCGCCGCACCCCGTCCCGTTCTCCAAACCCCACCAGCCCAACCCAAACCAATACGGGAAACACTAGGCCGCGTGTTGGGTGCGAATCGCCCCATTTTCTCATCACCTTACCTCGCCCCCAACACCACTCACTCCGGTAATAGATCGTGGAGTGAAGCACCTGATGAAACTCTTCGACAGTTTTTCGTCCTCACCTTCGTTCTTCAGCCATCTCCATTCGTACTATCCGCTCTTTACGGACGCTCAATGCCATAGGCTCTAGACAGTCTCTCCAAGTCGGAGTGGTTCATTTATCTGCTAGATAATCGTTCCTTCGTCGTCACCATGCCCACTGATGACCCTAATCCACCATTACCGCGTCTCCCGGACGACATCCTTCGCATGATCTTCGCTCGCATAGGATCGCACGGCGACACCTTCTCCCTCGCGGTTACCTGTAACCGATGGCTCGAAATCGCGCGTCCCGCTCAAACCGCCCTCGTCGTTCGCGAAACCCGCGAAACGTCCTCCCGACAGCTCGCGAAAGCCATCGCGCAGTTTCGCAACCTTTCGCGCATCCATCTCCCCAACTGCAGTGTCGACAGCGTGGGTGACGACCTCCTCGACCGAATCGGCGCGTCTTGCGGCGCGACTCTCGCTTCCTTCCGCTTCGGAACAGTGCGACCTCCAGCAATTCAAGGCGCCGTCAGCAGTCGTCACGCGGACGATGCGCATACATCGCGTGAGCGGGTCGCGCAAGAAGCGGAGGAACACCAAGAACTGCCAGAAGCGGAAGAAGCAATGCCCGCCGAGTCGACGGCGGAAGCAGCTCTCTACTCCGAAATCACAGAAGCGGGCTTGGATAGGCTTTTTCGGGCCTGCCCGCGGTTAGAAGAGTTTGGTCTGCACTGCGCGCCAAACATCTCCCTTCGACCAGCGTCGTTTCTCGAGCTCGCGCGGATCGGCGGGGGACCGTTGGATGCCGATTCGGTTTACAAGTGGAGCATACCGAACGACGCCAGCGCGCCGCCGAGCCTCCAGTTTCCGAAGCTGCAGGCTCCGAACCTGACCGCGCTGCCGGATAGCCTCGGCGAGCTGACGAACCTGCGCGATCTTCAGATTGGCTGCAGCGCTTTGCGATCCCTGCCCGAGACTCTCGGGCAGCTGTCACAGCTGACACGGCTGCACGTGACTGACTGCGGGCTTGCGCAGCTACCCGACTCTCTATGCAACCTGCCCGCGCTCTCCTTCCTCTCCATCACTTACTGCATGCGAATCAGCCGTCTGCCTGCGAATCTCGGGCAGCTCTCTTCTTTACAGTCCCTGCAGCTTCACAGCGTGTTTAGTCTAGAAACGGTGCCGGAATCTCTCGGGCAGCTGCCAAATCTCGAAGCGCTGCGCCTCCATGGATGCAAGAGGCTAACTGAGCTACCTACGTCGGTCTATCAGCTGACACGGCTCCAGCTGTTGAGTATTAAAGACTGCCCGCGGATAGTTAGCCTCCCTGAAGATATAGGTTTCCTTAGCCGACTCGAGTCGCTGGAGATTAACACGTGTGAGTCGCTGATTGGCCTCCCGCCCTCGTTTGTCCACCTCATCAGCCTCCAGTCTCTTGAGGTTTGCTTCTGCAAAAGTTTTGCTTCGATTCCCGCAGATTTCGGGCAGCTACCGAGCCTCCACACCCTCAAGATCTCCTCTATTTCCTGTCTAGCCCACCTGCCCGAGTCCATGGGGCAGCTTTCTTCCCTGAAACACCTGGAGCTGTCCCATTGGCCGCTTCTTCGCGCTCTGCCGCTCGCCCTGTTCGCGCTGAAGTCACTCCAATGCCTGGCTGTCACGAGCTGCCGTCATCTCTCATCCCTTCCTGTGAGCATCACCCAGCTGACGTCACTGAAGCTGTTGAATCTGTCTGGTTCTGCCGCCCTTACTGCACTGCCGGAGTTCCTCTGCCGGCTCAGCAGCCTGGAGCAGATCCTCTTGACTGATTGCTTTCGTTTGGTGCGACTGCCCGAGAATCTCGGGCAGCTAATAAATCTTCGACTGCTAGACCTGGAGGGATGCGACAGCTTGCAAAATTTGCCCGACGCACTTTCGTCCCTAGACAGACTGCAGGTCCGAGCAAGACCAGTGTTACGAAGAGTGATGGCAACAAAAGCTGATAACGGTTTGGATTGCAATTCTTACAGTAAAGGAGGAGGCTCTGATTTAGAGGATCAGGACAATCTAGAGATTTCGCAGGATACACAGGAGTCGCAGCAGAGGACAGGTGGAGATGTGCCAACGGTGCAAGGGGGAGTGGAGTTGGAACCAGAAGGTGAGAAGAGAGTAGGGGAGGAGGCGTGGAACGGTGAGGATGAGTGGGATGGTGATTGGGAGTGGTTGCAGGAGGAGAGGGCCCAGAGGGAGTGGCATCAGCGGTCACAGCGCTGGTGTGTTTTGGGGCTGTCACCATTGAGAGTGGCAAAAAGAATGCTTCTTGTTCAGCCTGGAAAGCTGTGCAGAGTCCCTTTGTGCACAGGCCAGACAAGGCCTGCACAATAATATGGCAAGAAGTATGACTATGTTGTAAGGCCTTCATTATGTCCATCTTACAGCTATTGTTTAAGGGACATATGGTACCACAAGAATTGTGTCATGTGTGATTGAATTTGTTACTATCTGTTGAGCGCCTCAGCCATCTCAAGGAGCAATATAGTATAGATTGAAAGACATCAACTGAACCTTTGTGCTAGTACAAGCTGGTATGGTATATGGGTGGACCAGTATGGTTAGTAACAATTGTGTTAAACCGAATTGGCTATGAGTCCAGTTTGGTTAGTAACAAAATGTATGCCAGTGTGGAGATCTTCACTCAATGAACTTTGACAGTATCTGGTTGAAACGTGTAACATTTCGCGAAGTCTGACGATTCGTCAAACCTCAATCGCTTCACAAATCTGGCCGTGGAAGGCGCCATCTCTGACTTGGTGGCTGCCGCGTCGATCCCAGTCGCAACATCACGAATCTCGTCCTCCGTTTCGATGACAGCACGTTGCTGCGCTCAGCGTCCATTCACGAAATCCCCTGCCAAAACGAAGCTGGTGAGTAGGCTTGGTTTACCGGACCAGCAGGGGCCAAGTTAACCAATAGCGACGCGTGGTAGGTGGTGGGAAGCTGATGGGCTATCCATGGCAGAAGTCCCAGCCAGGCCAGCCTCTGGGCACGTCAACAATGTGCCCGAGAAATTCATTTCCGGCACCGTGCCGGTAACGCACCAAACACGAGACGGCTTTTGGTGCCAAGTGTACGACAAAATAAACGGTTTTCCCGACAAAATGTTCACTGCATTTCACTGGTTCTGCCCGCACTGTTTTACAAGCCGACGAATCAAGACCCCTCTGCATTCCTTGAACTTGGTTCCATCCAGGTCGTCTAGTCATTCTCGCCCTTGAATTGTACCCCAACGGAGCTCGTCAGTTTCGACGGCGTAGATTGGCGCTGTCGCCATACCGCTAGCGCTTCGAGAATCGAGCGGCGCGCCGATGTTTGTTCTTCTCTCGGCTCGGAGGACTGCGGTAATGGAGGGCAGAAGTAAATTGAGAGCTTGCCTGAGAGATTCCACCTAGGAGAAAGTTTTGGGGGTAGGAGCGTTGGTGTGCCAAGGCAGAACACGTGCACCAACTATCTCGAGAGTTCTAGTTATCACCTCCATTGGTTGTGGCTTGGATTCGAGCGCTACACATCGACTATCAGTTGCCTTCGTTCAGTTCTCCGTTTAGCCCAGATGCTTTCTAATCAAGGAACTCGCTGGTCCTGAACCTTGCAAAGAGAGAAGTTTTATTGGTTTCGAACCTAACACTTGTTTCTTCATACTCGAGGCGCTCTTCTTTCTCTGCTCAGAAGAGGTGCCCGGTAGGAGTCATGGGTAGGTTAAACGGACACGGGTATCACTCGATCGGTCTAGAAACTCGCACTTCGATTGCGGACTCTGCGTCGCACGCATCTTCGCTCAGTTCGCGATCGTCGCATGCACTCCCCGTACCTTCGCCAACGTCCTCAGCGTCACCCCTCTCACGCGTCTCTAGTGTATTTTCGCACATAATGACGGCTCTCGGGATTAAACCGGGAGGGTCTACAAACGAGGAGAGGAGCCATCGAATGGGGTATTCCATGGACTGGTTTCATTACGTGCTCGTTTCCGTCAACCTGTGCCTCCTCGTACTCGTTATAGCCGAATCGCTATCGCCACGGGTCGCCAATTCCGATGCGGGAGCGGAATTGGCGGCAGCAGGGGGAGCGAGCGGAAGGTTACGCGGCGAATGGAGCCCACTTTTTACCATGCAGCTGCGAAAGTCGCTGCTTGTCGCCCACGCTTCAGACGAACCTGGAGATTTTGCCGTGAGCCCATTTAAGTACGTGGTTAGCAGCTAAGCGTGTTAGACCTAACCCAGCCTTCAGGTTTTCCTAAATCTTTTTTTTTTTTTTTTTTTTTCGGATCGTCTGTCTCATACTCATGTGATTTGGCTGCTCAAGGTGCCTTGTCAAGCCGATTGCAGACGATAGTCCCTGAGACTCTGCTCCGTACTCTTTCTTCTTGTTCACTCATCCGCATGCCCCCCTCCCTTGCCCCCAATTTCCCCCCCACGTGCGCAACCTCCCCGCACTTTTCCGCCAACCTCCCCTCAACCTCCGCGCAGTGACGCCGTGCTCCAAAGCAGTGCACCCGCCACGATTGACGCTACCGCCGCTGGCGTCTCCGATGGCAGCGTAGCGCCGCTGAGGCGACGACGAGTATGCTGGACGTCGTCAGGAGGTAAGATTTCAAATAGCATGGAAAATATGAGCTGCGTATTTTTTAGGCGCCTCATAAGGAGCTAAGATTTAATAGCATGGAAAATATGAGTTGTGAGACGTCTCAGTAACACAGATAAAAGAGCGACGACGAGTATGCTGAACGTCATGTGCGCTCATCGCCTTCCGATTTACGCAAATCGCAGAAGAGATAGGTGTGCGGCCGACGTTCAGAGCAGCAACGGCCCAGTTCCCCCCATTACCGCTCTCATGAGTTTTTCCCTACCCCCTCCCTTCTCATATTCATATGACTCCGCAAACTATGCGTCGCCTCCTCCCTCGGGATTTTCGCAGCACCTAAAAATATGATTTTCATGCGACCCCTCTTTCCCCCTCTCTTGCCTCTCGTATCCATGTTTTTCCGCAGACTATTCATCCCCGTCCCCCTCGGGAGATTTTCACGGGAGCCTGAAAATACGCTCTCTCTCATGCGACACCCCTTTCCCTTTCTCTTGCTTCCCATGGCCTTGAAATCACTCTGCAGACTATTCATCCCCGTCCCCCTCGGGAGTGGTGATCCACGGCCCAGGTTGTGCCACGTGTCTGCGCGGGCAGCGCTGCTCCTTCCGCGTGTCCGTGCGCGCGCCCGCGCGCTGGGCGCACGTGCTGGAGGCGGACAAGGAGAGCTGGTGGAAGCGCGACTTAGCTCTCACTTTAAGAGGCGTCGCGCTAGCCCACGGGGACATTAGGTGTCTAGACCCTCCGCACTGCACGGAATTTAGAGTCTCGTACCGCGTGTGGGACCTCGGAAATTACTGGTGAGCCTAATCTCGAAGCGCCACGAAGTGAAGTAGTTCATCCACTCACCAATCTTCCCAGCTGCTGTTTCCCCCGCACCGCCTCAAATCCCTCACAACCCCTTTGCCCCTCGTGTAGACTTCCAACATCCGTTTTGCACCCAACGCCTTCCTCCCTCGCTTGCGCCTTTTTTCTTTTTGTCTCCCCCATGCTTCCCCCATGCTTCCCCCATGCTTCCCCCATGCTTCCCCATGCTTCCTCCATGCTTCCCCCATGCTTCCCCCATGCTTCCCCCATGCTTCCCCCATGCTTCCCCCATGCTTCCCCCATGCTTTCCCCCTTTGCTTACCCCATGCTTTCCCCATGCTTCCCCCATGCTTCCCCCATGCTTCCCCCATGCTTTCCCCCTTTGCTTACCCCATGCTTCCCCCATGCTTCCCCCATGCTTCCCCCATGCTTCCCCCATGCTTTCCCCATGGTTCCCCAATCCTCCTCCCCCGCAGGGCGACGCTGCACGTGGGGTGCGCCAATCTCAACTTCTCCGCCTCCTTCGCGCACCACTTCAACCGCACGCACCAGCACAGCCTCGCCTCCTGGCCAATCACAATCACGCCTCGTGGCGAAGCCCTAGCCAGAAGCAGCACAGCCGACAGCAGCAACGGCGTTGGCAGCAGCAGCTCAGCGGACAGCAGCAGACGTATCACCGCCACAGCCGTCGCTTATACAGAAGCAGCAGGCGGGGAAAAGGGGGGGACGGGACCCAGGGAAGGGGGAGGGTTTGAAGAGGGGGAGGAGGAGCAGGAGGGGGTGCCGGATTGGCCGGACACTCCGTGCAATGGCACGTCCGTGCCGGGGCGATGGGTGGTGAATGCGAATGGGTCCCTCAGGTATGTGTAAATGGGTGAGGATGGGTGCAGATGGGTGAAGCGTGTGTATGTGGGGGGTGCAGGATTGGCCGGACATGCCAGGCAATGGGACGTCACTCAGGTGTTTCTGTGAGTGCGGGGCGATGGGTGGTGAAGGCAGAAGGGTCACTCAGGAATGTGTAAATGGGTAAAGATGAGTGCAGATGGGTGCAGATGGGTGCAGATGGGTGCAGATGGGTGCAGAGGGGTGCAGATGGGTGCGTGTATCAGGAGGGCTTTCTACCAATAAACGCTCCCTGAGGCTCCCCATCTCGACTGGACAGAAGTTGTCAACGAGAGGGGCATTCGGTAGATGAGCATCGTGGGGGACAGTCACCTGCGGTTTCTAGCAGCGCACCATCCCACCCCCCCCACCCCCTCCCCCCTTTTCCCCTCCCAATGTGTTCTGAGTCGACTCAAAACACACTTGTCAACGAGAGGGGCATTCGGTAGATGAGCATCGTGGGGGACAGCCACCAGCGGTTCCTGGCGGCACATCTGTACTTCCTCACTGCTCATGGCTCAGGCGGACAGGGATGTGAAGCGCTGGCCTGGCAGCACCGTTTCTCATGTCTCACCCTCTACCTCCCTCCCACCCTCGTCCTTCCCGCTCCCTCCATCCCCTCAGGTGGGCGTTCTACCAGTGCACGGCCCCCGAGATCCCCCCATCCGAGTGGATAGGCGCTCTCAACGCCAGGGGCATTCGGGAGATGAGCATCGTGGGCGACAGTCACCAGCGGTTCCTGGCGGCACATCTGTACTACTTGCTCACGGCCCAGGCGGACCCAAACGTGCGGCGGTGGCAGGACAACCTCGTGTTTGATGCGCGGGATAGCAGTAACCGCACGCTGCGGATTAATTTCTATTGGATTGATGGGATTTACAAGAACGGCGAGTTTGGCTGCACGTGAGTATCTGAAGGAGTTTTGAATGGATTTGAATGGGCTTTGAATGAGCTTTGAATGGGCTTTGAATGGGCTTGAATGGGCTTGAATGAGCTTTGAAAGGGCTTTAATGAGCTTGAACATCCGGAGGCATTCTTCAGAAGCATTCGGACCGCAGCACGAAGCGTTGGCAGGATAAACTTTGCGTTGATTCAACGCGCACGATGGCAGCAACCGATCCCTCTTCCCCTCCCTTCCCACTCCTTCCACTGCGCCCCTTCTCCCTTTCTCCCCCACAACCAGTCACCGGGGCGTCACCACGAACCGATCAGAGGAATTCCCTGAGATCTCCCCCACTGCTGACGTCACGCTCTTTGAGGGAGGCTACTGGGCAGCTTCCTTCTGCCGCCAGCCCCTCAAGGCCCTCCGAGTGCACCTCGAGGAGTTCGCCCGCTGGGCGCTTGCCGCCGCGCCCGCTAAAGGCAGGGTTATTTTCCGAACTATCCCGTCGTTTCCCGTGGCTGGGGACCGGTGTAACGCGTGGTACCCCGGGCCGAGTTCGAACCGGGTGGTTATGGCGATTAATGTGCTGCTGAAGCAGATAGTGCAAGGGGGAGGAGTGGGGGGAGAGGGGAGAGGAGTGGGGGGAGAGGGGAGTTTTGTTGAGGGTTTGAAGGCATGGTGGCGAGGAGGGATACGAGGGGGAGATGGTGGTGGGGGAGGGAGGAGAAGCGGAGGAGGGATTGAGAAGCTAGTGTATCTTGATCCGAGCTTGCAGGTGCTACCGCAGGACTCTGAGGAGGAGGGGGAAGGCGGGGAGAGAGCAGGAGGTGAGATGAATGGAACAGCGGAGGGCAAAGGATCAGTAGATATTGAAGAGGCGGATGAGATTGCTGCAGCTGTTGGTGCTGCTGGCGGTGATGGGGGTGATGGTGGTGGTGCTGGTGGCAGTGGTGACAGTGGCAGTGGTGACAGTGGCAGTGGGTCATCATCATTTTCTTCATCACCATCAACAACAGTCTCGCCACTGCCATCGCCACCACCAGCAGCAGCAGAAGTGCAATCCGCTGAGCTGGCAGCATTACCCGCAGGGGCAGCAACAGTGCTGGACACGTGGCAGGTGGACGCCCCTCGGTATGCTGACACAGCCATGCCCAACGACCACCATTACTCCATGGTGAATCACACAGCAGCAGGCACAGTAATGGTGGGAGAAGTGGGGGAGGCTCAAGTGCGCGCCTTCATTCACTACTTGCTTCATGTGCTCTAGCTGCTTACTCTTTTCTCCCCACCAACGACCATCATTACTCCATGGTGAAACCCACAGAAGAAGGCACGGTGATGGATGGGGGCGTGGGGGAGGCTCAAGTGGGGGAGGCTCAAGTGGGGGAGGCTCAAGTGGGGGAGGCTCAAGAGCGCGCCTTCATTCGCTATCTGCTTCATGTGCTCATGGAGGGAGCACATGGAGTGTGCTTCATATTCACTACTTGCTTCATGTGCTCCCTCCACTCCACAGCGAGCACACTCTAGCTGCTCTGCCCTGCTCTGCTCTGCTCTGCTCTGCCCTGCTCTGCTCTGCTCTGCTCTGCCCTGCCCTGCCCTGCCCTGCTCTGCCCTGCTCTGCCCTGCTCTGCTCTGCTCTGCCCTGCCCTGCTCTGCTCTGCTCTGCCCTGCTCTGCTCTGCTCTGCCCTGCTCTGCTCTGCTCTGCTCTGCTCTGCTCTGCTCTGCTCTGCTCTGCTCTGCTCTGCTCTGCTCTGCTCTGCTCTGCTCTGCTCTGCCCTGCTCTGCTCTGCTCTGCTCTGCTCTGCTCTGCTCTGCTCTGCTCTGCTCTGCTCTGCTCTGCTCTGCTCTGCTCTGCTCTGCTCTGCTCTGCTCTGCTCTGCTCTGCTCTGCTCTGCTCTGCTCTGCCCTGCTCTGCCCTGCTCTGCCCTGCTCTGCCCTGCTCTGCCCTGCTCTGCCCTGCTCTGCCCTGCTCTGCCCTGCTCTGCCCTGCTCTGCCCTGCTCTGCCCTGCTCTGCCCTGCTCTGCCCTGCTCTGCCCTGCTCTGCCCTGCTCTGCCCTGCTCTGCCCTGCTCTGCCCTGCTCTGCCCTGCTCTGCCCTGCTCTGCCCTGCTCTGCCCTGCTCTGCCCTGCTCTGCCCTGCTCTGCCCTGCTCTGCTCTGCTCTGCTCTGCTCTGCTCTGCTCTGTCTCCAACTAACGACCATCATTACACCATGGTGCGGCCAGCAGAAGAAGGCACAGTGATGGTGGGGGAATTGGGGGAGGCTCAAGTGTGGGCCTGCTTGAGTGTGCGCCTTCATTCATTACACTACCTCCCCCCACTTCATTCATCATGGTTGGATTCTCTCCAACCCATCTTCCGGCATCTTCCGGTCAATGGCTGTGTGGTGCGGTGAACTGCGGTGCATTGCAGTGCAGTGCAGTCTGCACTCTGCTCTGCCACTCTGCTTCTCCTCTCTCCCCCTCTTATCGCTGTGACCAGCACTAGTCCTTGGTTGATATGGGGAGAGATATATTCAGCGGAATGCACTGCTTGTGGTGTGGTGGCTTTGCTCTGCATGCCTCCACACCTCCACACCTCCATGCCTGCCACTCTGCTCTCCTCTTCTCCGCTCTTCTCGCCATAACCAGCACCACTCCTCTCCTCGGTTGACAGGAAAAAAAACCTTGCTGTCAGAATCCAAACTGTCAGAATCCAAACTGTCAGAATCCAAACTGTCAGAGCTTCGTGTCAGGAAACTAGGCAGCGTACCTTCATCACCGGTCGATCACTAAGCATGGAGTGGAAGCAGCAGGTGCAGCAGGTAGCGATTGAAGGCTTTTGAGATGTCTCAAAAAAACAGGTGCAGCGGGTAGTGAATGAAGGCCCGCACTTGCACCGCCCCCACGCCCCCCACCACCACTGTGCTTCCTTCTGTTGGCTGCACCATGGAGTAATGGTGGTCGTTGGTTCGGGAGAGCAGCGCGGACCAGAGCAGAGCAGCTAGAGTGCGCTAGCACGGACTGGGGGCAGCAGGTGCAGCAGGTAATGAATGAAGACCCGTTTCTGGGCTTCCCCCACCTACCCCACCATTACTGTGCCTTCCATTGTGGGCATGCAAGCAGCTATAGAGAACTAGCGTGGAATGGGTGGGTGTCAAATGTTGTAGCCTATAGTGAGGATTGTCTTAGGGGGTACAAAACTTAGGGTTAGCTATATGTACCTCAACCAACATCAATGCATCATTCATTCCTCATTCTGACATGGTATCAGTTAGGTTAGGATCCTGTGGGATCCCGTTCCTCCGTTCATCGTTCGTTTCTCCCGAGCCTGATCCTCGCTCTCATACGTCCCGTTCCTGTAGCTACCGAGCCTAGCGCCGGCCCTTCCGCGATAGTGTTAGCTTTGCCCCGCTCCCCTTCATCGCGGTGCTTTCCCCCGCCACGTCGCGCCCGTCCCCTTTCCCCCGTCGCGTGGCGCCCGTCCCCCCCCCTCCTCCCGTCGCGTCGCGTTTCCCCCCGTCGCGTCGCGCCCGTCCCCCTCCTCCCGTCGCGTCGCTTTCCCCCGTCGCGTCGCGTCGCTGCCCAGGCCCGCGCCCCAGCCCGTCGCCCAGGCCCGCGGCCCAGCCCGACGCCCCTGCCCGCGCCCTAGCCCGTCGCCCAGGCCCGCGCCCCAGCCCATCGCCCCTGCCCGCGCCCTAGCCCGTCGCCCAGGCCTGCTCCCCAGCCCGTCGCCCAGGCCCGCGCCCTAGCCCGTCGCCCAGGCGCGCGCCCTAGCCCGTCGCCCCTGCCCGCGCCCTAGCCCGTCGCCCAGGCCTGCTCCCCAGCCCGTCGCCCAGGCCCGCGCCCTAGCCCGTCGCCCTGGCCGCCCCCACGCGCGTCGCCGCTGCGCCCCACTTCCGTTTTCCACCGCTGCGTCCGCTCCCGTTGCCTGCTGCTTCGTCCGTCGTTCACTTCCGTTGTCCAAGGGTACTGCTTAACCCTAGTCTCCCACTCGCCTACTGCTGTCTCCTACCGACACTGTTGCGTTCGTTTCCGCTATGGCGACTCAGCGTGTACTTCGTTTCGACGCTGACGGTAGACCTCTTGATTTTTCCGTCTGGCTTCTTCGCGCTCGCCGTCTGTTAGAGAGTCAGGTCCAGGCAGGCGAGACCCTCTGGGCGCACGCTACTGGTGCCCTCCCTGCGCCCCCCGACCCTACGCCTTTAGGACCTGCCCCTGACGACGCCGCTAGAGCTCACTTTGCCACCCAGCGAGCTGACCAGACGGCTTGGACGTCGCGTGACGCTGCGGCCTGCATCGCGCTCAGCAGCCTCCTCCCTGAGTCTGAGGAGGTTCACTTCACTCAGGTTCGCACCGCTGCTGAGTACCTCACTGCGATTAAGGCCCGCTACTCTACTCCCACTACTGTCTCTCTTGGCCGCCTTTTCCTCCCGTTCTTGTTTCGTGACCTAGCGTCTTTTGAGCGCTCTACTGACTTGATCGCTCACCTCCGCTCGCTCGACGCTAGTTACCGCGCTGCTTGCACTGAGGCACAGCTTGCACTGCTTCCTCCCCCTATGGCGATTACTATCTATTTCATCGCCACTAGCCTCCCTGACCGCCTTGCCTCCGTTCGTGACGTGCTTCTGCTGAAGCACCCTAGTGAGCTCACCGTCGAGGTCCTTGAGTCTGCGCTCAAGGACGTCGAGAGCAACCTTCGCTCGGTAGCCGCTGCCTCTGGTGCTGTGCCCCCCCCACTCTTCCACGGGTGCACAGTCCCGCAGTTACCCACCTTTACTGCCTCTCTCGCCACTGCCGCTACTGACGCGACTGCAGCTGCTGTTACGACTGCGTCGCGGTCCCGCGGTAGGGGTGGCAAGAAGGGCGGTTCTGGTGGTGGTGGAGGCGGAGGTGGTGGAGGTGGCGTTGCGACTGGCGGTGGTGGGAGTGCAGGACCTGGAGAGACGTCTCGTGCAGCGACAGGTGACTCTACTGCGCCTGCTGGTGGTGGCGACGCCCGAGTTCGTCAGTCGCCTCCCGTACTGCCGGCCCCGGTGGGTGGAGCAGCGGCGTGGTACCAGGCCCAGCGTCAGCAGCAGCAGCAGCCCCTCTCCTCCCAGCAGCCTCAGCAGCAGCAGCGGCCGCAGCTGGCTCCGGGGTCGGGGCTGCGTCAGCCCCAGCGCGGTGCTGCTTACCCTCCCTGCACCTATCAGGTTCTGACAGGTTCTCGCCGAGGCCACCCTTGTGGTCGCTTTCACCCCCCTGGTCAGTGTTTTGCTCAGCTCACTGACACGGTTCGTTTGGTCTACGGGGTTGGCGGTCCTGCCCTTGACTGGCTTCCTCTTGTTCAGCGTTACGGCTCCGCTCTGTGGGGCATGTCTGCTGAGCAGTTAGCAGATCTGATTGGAACTCCTCATGCTTTGTATGCTGTTGTTGACTCTAGTGTTTCTGACTCTGTTTACTCTGGTGTTGTTAGCTTAGGTGCTAGTCTTGCTCAGTTGCCTGTTGCTAGTGTAGGTTCTTGTGTAGACTCTAGTCCAGCGCCTACCTCGGAGGACACTTCGCTGTCGTTCACGCTGGACTCTGGAGCCTCGCACTGCTTCTTTCGTGACAGCACGACACTTACACCACTTCCTGCACCTGTCTCCGTGGCGTTGGCTGATCCCACCTCGGGACCGGTCACAGCGCGTCACACTACTACCTTGCCGTGTCCTGCTGCTCCCTCCGGGTCTCTCACTGGGTTTCACGTCCCCTCGTTCTCGAGGAACTTGGTGGGCGTACGACCCCTTGTGAGCCAGCACGTGGGTGTGTGGTTTTCGGGTGAGACAGCGGTGTGTGTTGACGAGGGCTCTTACCGGCCCCTTGCCACCTTTACAGCTGAGCCGGGCTCCGGTCTCTACACTCTTCACACTGGCCCGCTGGCGCAGCAGCAGCCGCAGCAGCACCAGCAGCAGCAGCAGCAGCCGCCGCAGCAGCCGCAGCAGCAGCAGCCGCAGCAGCAGCCGCTCCTACTGCCCCCGGCCCCTCTTCCGCCCTCCGTTCGAGTCCCCGCGTATCACCGGGTTGCTCCTTCCCCCCAGGTAGCTGTGTCTGGTCAGGTTCCGCTGCGTCTTGCTCCTGCCGGTCCCTTGCCCACCCCACCGTCCTGTGGCACCACCGGATGGGGCACCCGTCCCTTCCTCGTCTGCGCACTATGTCTCGTCAGCGTCTTGTCTTAGGCCTCCCGCGTGTCTTGCCGTCGCTGCCGCCTTCGCTTGCGCCGCCGTGCGGTCCCTGCGTCGAGGGTCGGCTGCGCGCCACCCCTCACTCCTCCTCCCTTCGTCCGGCCACCGAGCCTTTTGAGACGCTCCACTTGGACGTCTGGGGCCCTGCCTCTCGTCAGGGCCCTGAGCGTGAGCGTTTCTTTCTGGTGGTCGTTGACGACTACTCCCGCTACACCACAGTGTTTCCCCTGGCGAAGAAGTCTGAGGTGACTTCTACGCTGATCAGGTGGTTGCTTACCACGCAGGACACTCGTGGTCGTCGTGTCAGCTGTCTTCACTCCGACCGCGGGGGTGAGTTTCGCTCCGGCATTCTTGCTGGATTCTGTCGCGAGCAGGGCATTCGTCAGTCCTGGACGCTTCTAGAGTCCCCACAGTAGAATAAGGTTGCTGAGCGCCGCATAGGCTTGGTCATGGAGATCGCCCGCACCTCCCTGACTCACGCCCGTGCCCCCCATTTCCTGTGGCCATACGCAGTCAGGTACGCCGCGCACCAGCTGAACCTCTGGCCACGCGTCTCTCGGCCAGAGGCTTCACCGACCAGTCTTTGGACCGGGTCCCCTGGTGTTGCGTCGAGGTTTCGTGTCTGGGGGTGCTTGGCTCTTGTCCGCGACACCTCCGCGGACAAGATCTCGCCTCGCGCCGTTCCTTGTGTCTTCCTTGGTTTCCCTGAGGACTCCTCTGACTTCACCTTTTACCACCCTCCCTCTCACCGGTTCTTTGACTCCCGTGACGTCCGTTTCGAGGAGTCCACCCCCTACTACGTCAGGTACCCCAGTCGAGGTCTCCCGGTCCCTCCCCCCCCTCTCTTCCTAACCGCCGCCCCCCCTCCTGCTCCCCCGGTACAGCCTCCCCCCCCTGGTCCAGCCCCGTCCGGTGTGTCCCAGGCTACCCCTCCCCCTTCGGTAGCCCCTCCGGTACAGCCTCCCTCCCCACAGTCTTCCTCGCCGCGTCCTGCAGGTGCTCGCTCTAGAGAGGTTGGTACTGAGACTGTCCCTGTACCGGTTTCTGGTTCTGGGGGTGCTGGAGTTGGAGCTGAGCCGCGGGTTGCAGAGGACTCTCGTCTTCCGGGAGCTGGTGCTGGTCGTGCTGAGTCTGGGGGTGCTGCGTCTGGGGGTGAGGGTGCGACCCCTTCGGTTTCTGGTGCGTCTGGGTCTGGAGCTGGTGTTGGTGCTGACTCTGGGGGTGGTGCGCCTGGTGCTTCGGAGGTGGACTCTGGGGCTACCGCTGCCCCGGACACTACTACTACCCCCCACCCCTACCCGACCAGGTTCCAGGCTCGTGTTCGCCGTGCTCGTGAGGAGCAGCTGGAGTTGGAGCGAGAGGAGCGAGAGTTGCAGCGGCTGGAGGAGCAGGAGCGGCAGCGGCAGCAGCAGCAGCAGCAGCAGCGGCGGCGGCGGCGGCGGCGGCAGCAGCAGCAGCAGCAGCAGCAGCAGCAGCAGCAGCAGCAGCAGCAGCAGCAGCAGCAGCAGCAGCAGCAGCAGCAGCAGCAGCAGCAGCAGCAGCAGCAGCAGCAGCAGCAGCAGCAGCAGTAGCAGCAGCAGCAGCAGCAGCCGCCTCCTCCTCCTGTCTCGGGTCTTCGGACCCTTGGTCTCCCCTCTCGCTCTCCTTCCTCCTCCCCCTCTCCTCCCATCTCTGGTCCTCCGCTTCCTCCTCCTGACCCCTCTCCCGCTGTTTTCCCTCGTTCTCAGTCTTCGTTGTCCCCTCCTCCTTCTCAGACTTGGGCCTCTCGTCGCTCCCCTCGTGCTCGTCCCTCGTCTCCTGTTCCCTTCACTGACCTTCGTACTGCCTTACTTCGTTCTAGTCCACCTCGTCCGTCTCCGTCTGTGCTTCCGTCTCCTCCTGAGTCGGCTCTCACTGCGTCGCTCCCTACTCCTGTCACTGACTACTACCGCACGTACCGTCCTGTTCTCTCTCGTGTTCTCGCCTCGCTTGTTACTCACCCTCGTGCCTCTGTGTCCTCTGTGTCCGCTCTTACTGCCGCAGTCACTGACTTTGCCTCTACCCGCCGCCTTGACTTCGCCACCGGTCTTGTGGCTGCTCCTCCTTCCAGTCCTCTGGCCGTCGGGGGTGTGTCTGCCCTTGGCTGTGACGCCCTAGAGGACAGGCAGTTTGAGCTAGAGTTCCTGGCAGCCGCTTCCCCTCATCTCTGTGCCATGCTCCTTGCCCCTGAGGGTGACCCAGACGCCCTTGACATTCCGACTCCTCGCACTTACGCTGAGGCAGTGTCAGGGCCTTGGGCCTCTTAGTGGAGAGCTGCCATGGACGCAGAGATGGCCTCCTACAGATCCACAGGCACCTACGTCGATGAGGTTCCCCCTCCTGGGGCGAACGTAGTCGATGGCATGTGGATCTACAGGGTGAAACACCACCGGGATCTCCCCCGGTCTTCAAGGCGCGTTACGTGGCTAGAGGTTTCAGTCAGCGCGAGGGAGTTGACTTCTTTCAGACCTTTGCGCCTACCCCGAAGATGACCACTCTTCGGGTGTTACTGCACGTAGCAGCACAGAGAGACTACGAGTTACACTCTCTCGACTTCTCCACTGCTTTCCTTCAGGGCAGTCTTCACGAGGAGGTCTGGCTGCGTCGTCCCTCTGCCTTCACTGGCACTTTCCCTCCTGAGACCCAGTGGAGGCTGAGGCGACCTGTCTATGGCCTTCGCCAGGCCCCTCGTGAGTGGCACGACACTCTGCGTTCTACCCTCTCTGACCTTGGGTTCCAGCCGTCTTCTGCCGACCCGTCGCTGTTCGTTCGTCGCGGCTCCACACCGTTCTTTGTTCTGGTCTACGTCGACGACCTCGTTTTCGCCACTGCTGACAGGGTTGCTTTGGCAGACGTGAAGTCCGAACTGCAGAAGAGACACACCTGTAGTGACCTTGGTGAACTGCGCCACTACCTTGGCCTGCAGATCACCAGGGACAGAGCTGCTCGCACCATTACACTTTCACAGTCACACATGGTGCAGCAGGTCCTTCAGCGGTTCGGGCTTCAGCACTCCACAGTACAGCGCACACCTCTTGCTGTTGACCACAGACTCACTGGACCCTTTCCTGACGAGCCGTTTGAGCCTAGTGGTCCCTACGCAGAGCTGGTGGGTTGCCTCATGTACCTGATGACTTGTACTCGCCCGGACCTCGCCTTCCCTCTCAGCGTCCTTGCGCGTTTTGTTGCGCCAGGGAGACACCGTCCTGTTCACTGGACAGCAGCTGTGAGGGTGGCGAAGTACCTAGCGACGACATCAGGCGTGGGGCTAGTTCTTGGAGGGCAGCAGTCTGTCGTACTTACTGGTCACTGTGACTCTTCTTACGCTGACGACGCTGAGACTCACAGGTCTATTCAGAGGTACTGTTTCAGCCTGGGTTCTGGAGCTGTTTCCTGGCGGTCCACGCGCTCCTCTTCGGTCTCGACCTCTACAGCTGAGGCTGAGATCTACGCTGGTGCCATGGCGGCACAGGAGTTGCGTTGGTTGACGTTCTTGCTTGCCGACCTTGGTGAGCGGCCGAGCTCTGCACCGACCTTGTTCACTGACAACAAGGCGTCGATTCTCCTTTGTCGAGAGCCGCGACTGGAGAGCAGAGTGAAGCACATTCACGTCAGGTACTTTCTTCTGCGAGAGTTGCAGAGACGTAGACAGGCTCGCTTCGAGTTCGTGGAGTCCGAGGCCAACACTGCAGACATCTTCACCAAGGTGCTTCCGCCTTGTGACCACCAGAGGTGCTGTGTGCAGTTAGGCCTTGTTGACACTGGTTCTCGTCTTGTGTAGACTTGAGTTGACTGTTTGTCTTGCTTGTACATTTGCTGTATATCTTGTGAGTTCTTGGACTGGCCTTGTGGCCACTGGTGTTTGTGCTCAGAGTGTGTGGTGACGTTGTGATCCACCCTGAGCTTTGTTTCTTGGGCAGGTCTTGTGACCGTACTCTTTTGGTTCTGCTAGACACCCCTCACTTAGGCTATGGGGGTGTGTCAAATGTTGTAGCCTATAGTGAGGATTGTCTTAGGGGGTACAAAACTTAGGGTTAGCTATATGTACCTCAACCAACATCAATGCATCATTCATTCCTCATTCTGACAGTGGGGGCAGCAGGTGCAGCAGGTAATGAATGAAGACCCGTTTCTGGGCTTCCCCCACCTACCCCACCATTACTGTGCCTTCCATTGTGGGCATGCAAGCAGCTATAGAGAACTAGCGTGGAATGGGTGGGGGCAGCAGGTGCAGCAGGTAATGAATGAAGACCCGTTTCGGAGCAGGGCAGGGCAGAGCAGCTAGAGTGCGCTAGCACGGACTGGGGGAAGCAGGTGCAGCAGGTAATGAATGAAGACCCGCACTTGCGCCTCCCCCACGTCCCCCACCACCACTGCACCTTGTTCTGTAACCTGCACTTTGGAGTAATGGTGGTCGTTGGGCACTGCTGTGTCGGCATACCGAGGGGCGTCCACCTGCCATGTGTCCAGCACTGTTGCTGCCCCTGCGGGTAATGCTGCCAGCTCAGCGGATTCGGCTGATGATGGTGGTGGTGGTGGTGGTGGTGGTGGTGGTGGTGATGATGATGGTGATGGTGATGGTGATGGTGATGGTGATGGTGATGGTGATGGCCTGTTTGCGTTTCTTCCCTCCTCCTCAGAGTCTTCAGGTAATACCTGCAAGCTAGAATCAAGAGCCACCAGCTTCTCTGTCCCTCCTTGCACGATCTGCTTCAGCAGCGCATTGATCGCCATAACCACCCTATTCGATCTCGGCCCCGGATACAACACGTTGCACCAGTCCCCCGCAACCGGAAACGACGGGATAGTTCGGAAAATAACCCTGCCTTTTGCGGGCGCGGCGGCAAGCGCCCAGCGGGCGAACTCCGCGAGGTGCACTCGGAGGGCCTTGAGGGGCTGGCGGCAGAAGGAAGCTGCCCAGTAGCCTCCCTCAAAGAGCGTCACGTCAGCCGTGGGAGAGATTTCGGGGAAGGCCTCGGATCGGTTGGTGGTCTGGCCGCGATGACTGGTGAGGGAGAGGGGAGGGGGTTTGAGAAGGGGAGAGGAATTTTATTGGGGAAGGGGGGAGGAGTAGGGGGAACCAGTGGTGGAGATGCTGGGGATTCTTCCCCTGATCGGCTGGTGGGGATATTGCAGCCAAACCTAGCCCAACCAAAGCCAAACCTAGCCCAACCAAACCCAAACCTAGCCAGACCAAGCCAAACCTAGCCCAACCAAAGCCAAATCAACACCAACAAAGCCCATTCAAGAACTCACGTGCACCCGAATTCGCCGTTCCTATAGATCCCATCGATCCAGTAGAAATCAATCTTTAAAGTGTGATTGCTGCCGTCACGCGCGTAAAGCAGTAGGTTGTCGTGCCACCGGTTCACTCTGCCATCTGACTGCGCCGTGAGCAGGAAGGCCAGATGCGCCCCACCTGGGAAGCACCTTCTGAATGTTCAGGTCAAATCCCATTGCAAGGCCATATAAAGGCCATTCTAAGGCCAGTCAAAGCCCATTCAAAGCCATTTTGAAGAACTCACGTGCAGCCGAATTCTCCATTTTTGTAAATCCCATCAATCCAGTAGAAGTTGATCCGCAGCGTGCGGTTGCGGCTGCCGTCACGCGCGTAAAGCAGCAGGTTTTCATGCCATCGATTCAGTCTGCCGTCTGACTGTGCCGTGAGCAGGAAGGCCAGATGTGCCGCCAGGAACCGCTGGTGGCTGTCCCCCACAATGCTGATCTCGTGAATGCCCCTCTCGTGCAACGCTGCTACCCACTCGGATTTGGGGATTTCAGGGGGGGTGCATGGGTAGAAGGCCCACCTGGGGGTGAAGGGGGGGGTGGGGGGAATGGGGGGAAGAGGGGATGGGGGGGAGAGGGGATGGGGGGAAGAGGGGATGGGGGGAGTGTGTGCTGTGAGCAGGAAAGCCAGGTGCATTGCTAGAAACCGCTGGTGACTGTCCCCCACGATGCTGATCTCGTGAATGCCCCTCTCGTGTAACGCAGCTATCCAGTAGGCTGCGGGGAATTCGGGGGCGGAGCATGGGTAGAAGGCCCATCTACACCCATCTACAACAATCTACACCCATCTACACCCATCTACACCGATCTACACCCATCCACACCCATCCACACCCATCCACACGCACACACCTGCATTCACCACCCATCTCCCCGGCACTGACGTTCCCACACACGGATAACCCGGCCAATCCTTCTCCTCCTCTTGCTCCTCCTCCTCCCAATCCCCTCCGCCTGCTTCTGAATGAATGGCGGCTGTGGTGCTGCTGCTGCAGTCACCTGTGCTGCCACTGCCACCGCCGCCGCCACCGCTGTTGCTGCTGCTGATGGTGTTGCGAACACTACTGCCAACGCTGCTGCTGCTGCTGCTGCTGTTGCTGATGCCAGGAGTGGTGCTTCTGGTCAGCGCCTCGCCACGTGGCGTGATTGTGATGGGCCAGGAGGCGAGGCTGTGCTGGTGCGTGCGGTTGAAGTGGTGAGCAAAGGCGCGGGAGAAGTGGATGTTGGCGCACCCCACGTGCAGCGTCGCCCTGTGTGGAAGGGATGTGGGAGGGGGAAGGAGGGGAGGGGGATGGGGGGTGGCATGGGGGAAGGAGGAGCATGGGGGGGGGATGGGGGGTGGCGAAGGTGGCGGGAGAAGTGGAGGTTGGCGCACCCCATGTGCAGCGTCGCCCTGCGGGGGAGCAGGGAGGGGGGGAGAGAGTGTGGGAGGGGGAGTGTGGGGATGGGCACGGCATGGGGAAGGGAAGAGAGAAGTGGAGGTTGGCGCACCCGGGATGTGCAGCGTCGCCCTGGAATGAGAGGGGGGAAGAGGGGGGGGAGGGGGAAGGGGAGTGGGGGAAGCAAGGGGAAGAGAGGCAAAGCGAGGGAGGTAACGGTTGAAGTGGGGAGCGAAGGAGGTGGAGAATCTGAAGTTGGCGCACCCCACGTGCAGCGTCGCCCTGTAGAATGGGGGGAGCACAGGGGTAGGTAGATGGGAGGAAGGACGAGGGAATATGGGGAAAGTACGGGGGACCATGGGGGAAGGATGGGGCGAAACGAGGGGAATGTGAGTTAGGACAGGGAGGGATGGGGGCGAAGCGGGTGCCAGAGATTGGCACTGTGAACAACAGTGAGTGATATGATTGGGCGCAAAGCGAGAATCGTAACATGCCAAAAGACGAAACGTTTGAGAGCTCCGAGACGCTCATGTATGTGAGGTGACTTTTGAGTCGACTCAAGAGTCAACACGATTCTTTCGCTCTTGAAAAATCTCATTTTTGGGAGTTCTCAAAAGATTTCTAAAAAGTGGCTCCCATGTGAGGTGACTTTTGAGTCGACTCAAAAGTGAAGACGCAACGCTCAAGAGCTTTGAGGATGCCCACTGTTTCGAACCCGACAGATGCCAACCGTTTTAAGCGATCCAAAAAGGGCACAGGGGTTGGGAGGGACTCAAAGGTGGTGCCAAGGGGTTGGCATGGATATGGGGGTGGTGCGAAGGAGCCAACCGAACAGCACTTAGGTAAGGATTAGTGTGGAGATTAACTACAAATTGAGGCGCCTCGAAATTAGACTCACCAGAATTCGCCGAGGTCCCACACGCGGTACGACACTCTAAACTCCGTGCAGTGCAGAGGGTCTAGACACCTAATGTCCCCGTGGGCTAGCGAGGCGCCTCTTAAAGTCAGAGCCAGGTCGCGATTCCACCAGCTCTCCCCAGCCGCCCTCTTCACCGCCTGCTCCCAGCGCGCGGGCGCGCGCACGGACACACGGAAGGAGCAACGCTGCCCGCGCAGACACGTGGCGCAACCTGAGCCGTGGATCACCACTCCCGAGGGGGACGGGGATGAATAGTCTGCAGAGTGATTTCAAGGCCATGGGAAGCAAGAGAGGAGGTGAGAACATGCCGTCTGGGAGGAGGTGAGGAATAGTATGCAGAGTGATTTCAAGGACATGGGAAGCAAGAGAAAGGGAAAGGGGTGTCGCATGAGAGAGAGAGCGTATTTTCAGGCGCCCGTGAAAATCTCCCGAGGGGAAAGCGGATGCAGAATCATATCAGGGTCAAGCAAAGCAAAGGAGGGGGTGATACGACTCCTTTTGAAAACAAGATGTATCACGAAAGCATCGTTCTAGGCGCTTCGAAAATCCCAGAAGAGGAGGAGACGATGAATAGTCTATGGATGAGATGAGAGCACTAATGGGGCGACTTTTGAGACGTCTCAAAAGTAGGAGTCTCAGACGGACGGAGGGGCAGGGGGACATCCATGGATGAGAGCGCTAAAGGGCCGTTGCTGGAAATGGTTTTGAGACGTCTCAAAAGACGGACGGAGGGGCAGGGGGAAATCCATGGTTTTGAATGGGGCGTTGCTGGAAATGGTGCGTCGGTGCTTGCTTAGCAACATTGAATGAGGGGAAATGCGGAAAGAGATAAAACTCAGAAATCTGGCGCCTAACTAGCATGCACGGAACCCACATCGCAGCAGCATTGCTAAGCAATGGTTGCGCGGCCAACGCACGCACATACGACCGTCACGTGACGTGCAATGTAGGATCACCTGTGCAACCCACAGGACATGTGTACGAGCATATCCACAGTCGCCAATAGGCGAGGCGCGCGGACGCGCGGACGACATCCAGCATACTCGTTCAACGAGTTGTCAATTTACGAGGCGCCTCGCAACTCAGAAAATTCATGCTGCTATTGAGCCTTGGCCTAGGCGCAAGGCGGCTACAAAAACAAACAAAAAAAAAGACCGCGCTTAAGTTCTATGCAACACATTTTTCCCATAATTATTTTATATCATAAAAATTGATTTGAGCTTTACCTATTTATGGGGCGCCTAAAAACTACGCAATTCATTTCTCCCATGCTGATCGAAGTCTCACCTCCTGACGACGTCCAGCATACTCGTCGTCGTCGTCTGAGCCGCGCCACGCTGCCATCGGAAACGCTGGAAGCAACGCCAGAAGCGGTAGCGCCAGTAGCGGCAGCGCCATTAGCGGCAGCGCCAGTAACGGCGTTTTCTCCTGATGCGTCTGGATTGTAGACGACAGGCACCGGCTTTCGCAACGGCTTTCGCGACAATTGCGGATCCCATCCGCCGCGTTGCCTTCCGCTCTCTCCCCTTAATGCCGCCAATCCCGCCATGCGGAAGCTTCCCACTACCGCGTCGGGTCTGGACACGTATGGCAGTAACGATTCGGCTATAACGAGTACGAGGAGGCACGTGATGATGGAAACGAGCACGTAGTGAGACCAAGATATAAAATACCCCAATGGAGGGCTCCTTTCCTCGTTTGTATTACCTCCCGTTTTCATCCCGAGAGTCATCAACTTGTGCGAAAACGCACGAGAGACGCACGACAGGTGCGTCGCTGACGACATTGGCGACGGCATTGGGAGTGCATGCGAAGAGTGCGAACTGAGCTCAGGTGCGTGCGACTCAGTGTCCGCATTCGAGTCAGTGCGGCGTGATTTTATCGAGTCGATCGAAGTTGTATTCGTGTCCGTTCGACCTACCTATGACGCCTACCAGACACCTGCCATGGACGGAGAAAGAGTAGCGTCTGGAGACACACAGCTGTTACGTTTGACAAACATTTCAAACACAAGCTAAATGATGATGATCAGAGTCTGAATCTAAACAGCCAATACGTCTCCCTCAGCGAGTCTCTCGGCTTCAGAAACACGTTGCTCTCGGCTCAGAAACACACGTTGCTCTCACGTTACTGAGTTCCTCGAATCTGAACTACAGCCAATGGAGCGGATAACAGCCGGCGCGCGCGCGCTGCATTGAAAGTTGAAACCCCACCGAATATCACCTTCATCCAAGGTGAAATCTCTGGAAGGTCGGTCCTTGAAACCCTTCATTGTCAGGTTTGCTGACACAAAGCTCTGAAGGGTTTGGATTGGATTTGAACATATCAACGGTGGGAACCAGGACTGGCGCGGACGCGCCGCTCCATTACAATGCGAGGGTAATCTGTACCGTAGAAGAAATTCCAATGTCCACAACGCGAATCCTAACCGTCGAATGGCATTGGGGGTAATTTTTCTGACCCCAGGGCGACGATGACTTGGTTGGAATCTCGAAGAACCAAGTTGCACCGGTGAGGTTCTTGACTCGTCAGCTTGAAAAGAAGTGCGGGCAGAAGAACCATGCAATGCAACTGGCTATTCTGCCACTGGCAGAAGCCAGCCTGTACTTGCTTCGATATACGCACTAGGCGCCAAAAAAGCATTCTTCAGGCACATTGCTGTGATGCAATGAATACGGAAGTCTAATGTATCGCTTGGGCATCCAACCAGCAGCGTTAGGGATCATTAGTGCAGTAACAAGGCTATGGAGCAGTCTAGTGGCGTGCAAAGGCAATCATGAATGGACCCAACTGGCCCAAATCCAGGTGGCTAGACGGAGTAAGTGGCTAGCTACTCTATTCTAGGACTAAGTGAGTGGGCAACAGCATGGATATGCATACCGGTAGTGTGCTGCCATGTATGACCACTCTCATCATTCTAAGGCGCTTGCATGTTCGCTACTGTTTGAGATGCCTCACAACCCGACAACTGCTCTCAAATTGGCCAGTTCATACTCGCATGGCACTGCTGTGTGTAGCGTAACACAATACGTTATTGGGAAACTACCTGCTCCGGGCTATGTTTTGGGCAACCAGTTCAAGCAGCATACCAAAGAGCACAGGGACAGAGCAGCAGAGCAGGCGGGTAGCTAGAGTGCAGCCATTTGGAGTGGAGGGAGCAAATGCAGCAGGTAATGAATGAAGACCCATTTCTGGGCTTCCCCCACTTACCCCACCATTACTGCAACTTCCTTTGAGAGCTTGTGCGGAGGATCACTCTACAACGGTAGTGAGCTAGACAACGGAGTTGGCACGAACTACTAGGAGTGATCGTAGCTTTGCTTGCGTTCCTTAGCACTTGCACATTCACGGGAGAAGTTGGCAAGAGTTTCCACTAGCAAAGTTGGAATTACAGAATGATTGAACAAGCAATGACAACAATGACTACATCAGGCACCTAGCAACTCTGCAGCTAGCCTGGTCGACCGCCAGCACCGCATGGTCGACCGCCTGCCATCGTTGCGTAGAGGAGCCGCGCAAGCACTGCAGACGAGCGACCTGCCAAAACTGCGGGTCGACGGCGTGCCAACGCTGCAGCAATGCGGCTGTCCAGCGTTGCCCCGTAGAAGACAGCAGTGCGCACGCTCGCAGGTGCGCGCAGACGATTGGCCCGACTTGCATTGTTGTGCATCCGTCGGCTGTTGTCTGCGCCTGACGAGCCACATCGACTTCGGGATACCAGCCCGAAGTCGCCTTCGCCATCGCGACCTCGACGGCGTTTGTTCGCGTGCCTCCGCAGAACTCGTCGAGCAGGTTACCCGGTCGACCTGGACACCACCACCAGGTCCTCCGGTCGACCACCAGGTGCCCCATGTCGACCAGGAGATCCCCCGGTTGACCACTAGGTGCCTCCGGTTGACCACGAGGTCCCTCGGTCGACCAGAGATCCTGTCGAGCTTCCCCCTGGTCGACGGACCCCTTTCGTCGACCAGAACTCTCAGCTGATGTCGCCGAGCTCCCCTCGTCGACCGCTGCTCACTTGTCAGGTCGACGGACTGCTCCGTCGACCTCCCGGTCGAACTACAGATCAACGGACTGCTCCGTCGACCTCCCGGTCGAACTGCCCCTCCTGGTCGACTGCCCGCCCGTCGCCCAGACCAGTGAGTTGCAGCTGTCGAGCTCCTTGGTCGACAGCAACACCACAGCGAACCCCTGCAGCTCGACAAGGCCCGTCGAGCAGCTCTTTCACTACGAAATGGTCGGCTGCTTCTCCCGTACATCCGACCAAGTTGTCGGCGTTGCCCAAGCGAGGGCGGGACCAACACTCACTCCCGTTAACAACTTGCAAGCAGCTATAGAGAACTAGCGTGGAATGGGTGGAGGCTGCAAGTGCTGCAGGTAAAGAATAAAGACCTGTATCTGGGCCTCCCCCACTTCCCCCGCCATCACTGCGCCTGCAGGTGTAGATTGCACCATGGAGTAATGGTGGTCGTTGGGCACTGCTGTGTTGGCATACCGAGGGGCATCCCCCAATCCCCCACCACCGATCCCCCGCCACCGGATCAGGATATTACGAGTTACACCGATATTACGGCTTACACTGATCCCCCGCCACATAAAAAAGTCGGGATAGTTTGGAAAATAACCCTCCCTTTAGCGGGCGAGGCGGCAAGCACCCAGTAGGCAAACTCCTCGAGGTGCACTCGGAGGGCCTTGAGGGGCTGGCGGCAGAAGGAAGCTGCCCAGTAGCCTCCCTCAAAGAGCGTCACGTCTGCCGTGGGGGAGATCTCGGGAAAGGCCTCTGATCAATTGGTGGTCTGGCCCCGATGGCTGGTTGTGGGGGGATAAAAAGGGGTGGGGAAGGGGGGAAGTGAGGGGGAGGAAGGACTTTGAGACGCATTGAAAAGCAGTGGAGATGATTTCTGGAAACTCTGATCGGTTGGTGATCCGGCCCCGATGGTTGTTGCAGGGGGATGGGGTGGGGGTTGGGGGAAGAAACGAGGGGATTTGAGGGGGACAAAAGACTTTTGAGGCGCCCCGAAAGCAGTGGGGGAGATTTCAGGGAATTCCTCCGATTGGTTGGTGGTCTGGCCCGATTGCCGGGGGGGTGTGGGGGAAGGGGAGCGGGAGGGGACTTTTGAGGGGAGAGGAATTTTGAGGGGAGGGGATTTTTTATTCGCCTCTAAGAGAAGTGGAGAAGATTTCAGGGGATTCTTCTGATCTGTTCGTGGTGCTGCCCCGAGGGCTGGAGGGGAGGGGAGGGTGGGGTGGGGAAGGGGGTAGTTGAGGGATGACCAAGAGAGTGGGGTGGGGAAGGGGGCAGTTGAGGGATGACCAAATTTTGAGGCACCTCGAAGAGCAGTGGTGGAGATCTCGGGAAAGGCCTCCGATCGGTTGGTGGTCTTGCCGCGGTGACTGGTGGGTTGGAGGAGGGTTTGGGGAAGGGGGAAGTGATGACTTTTGAGGCGCGAGAAAGAAGTGCTTTCTGAGTCAACGGGCCGTGAGTAGGAAGTGCAGGTCCCTTACATGGGGAATACCTCTGAATGGTCAACCTCATTCAACCACGTTCAAAGCCCATTCAGCCCCAATCAAAGCCCATTCAACCCCAGTGAAAGCCCATTCAAAGCCCATTCAACCCCATTACCTGCAGCCAAACTCGTCGTTCTTGAAGATCCCATCAATCCAGTAGAAATTAATCCTTAGCGTGCGATTGCTCCCATCTCGCACATCAAACACTAGGTTGTCCTGCCACCGCTCCACATCCCGGTCCGCCTGCGCATTGATAAAAAATGCACCTGGGGAATACCTCCGAATCTTCAACCCCATTCGACCCCATTCCAGCCTTATCGAATCCCATTCAAAGCCCCATTGAAGAACCTACTTGCAGCCAAACTCCCCGTTCTTATAAATCCCATTCATCCAATAGAAGTTGATTCTCAGAATGCGGTTGCTCCCATCCGACGCATCAAACACCAGGTTGTCCCGCCATCACCTCACTTTGCGGTCAGCCTGAGCCGTGAGTAGGAAATACAGGTGCGCTGCGAGAAACCGTTGATGGGTGTCGCCCACGATGCTGATCTCCCGAATGCCCCTGGCATTGAGAGCGCCTATCCACTCGGATGGGGGAGTCTCCCGGGCCGTGCAGCGATAGTAAGCCCACTTGTGGGGGGAGGGGAGGATGGGAAATGGGGGAGTGTGTGCCGTGAGCAGGTAATGCAGGTGCACTGCGAGAAACCGCTGGTGACTGTCCCCCACGATGCTCATCTCCTGAATGCCCCTCTCTTGTAGCTCGCTTATTTAGTCGGACAGGCGAGTCTCCCGGGCCATGCAGCGGTAGAAAACCCACCTGAGGGGGAGGAGAAGGAGAGGGAGAGGGGGGAAAGTGGGAGTGGGATATCGCTGACTTTCGCCCACGATCCTCATCTCCCAACTGCCGCTCTTGTGTAACGCGCCTATCCACCCGGGCCGAGCAGCGGTAGAAAACCCACCTGGGGGGGAGGGGGGAGTGCGGATGGGGGGAGTGGGGATTGGGGAAGTGGGGATGGGGGGAGTGGGAGGGAACCGCTGATGACTGTCTCCCACGATATTGATTTCATGGATATTCCTGTCATGTCACACGTCTATCCACTCGAATGGGGGAGTCTCCAGGCCGTGCAGCGGTATAAGACCCACCTGGAGGGGATGGGGGAATGGGAAAAGGACATGGGGAAGGGGGGAACGTGGACGTTGTGTCAAGAGCGGCTATCCTCTCAGATGGGGGAATCACGTGGGGGGGGTCGACTTTTGAGTCGACACAAAAGTCGACTTATCACATGGGGAAAGGGGCTAGTGGCGAGTGGAGAGTGGGGAGGTGGGGATAGGGAGTTAGGAGTTGCTATCCACTTGGATGGGAGGATTTGATGTGGCGAGCAGCAATAGGGGACCCACCTGGGGGGAATGGGGGCGAGTGGGGAGTGGGGGAGGTGGAAGGGTGATTGAAGCTCCGCATAAGACTATCCATAAAACTATCCACACCCACACAGCCATACACACAGCCCATCTACACCCATGTTCGAACATCTGCACCCATCTAAACCCAGCTTCACTAATCACACACGTACCTGAGGGACCCATCAGCTTTCACCACCCATCGCCCCGGCACTGATGTGCCATTGCATGGGGAATCCGGCCATTCCTGCTTCGCCTCTTTCCCTCTGCTTCCCCTTCCCCCTGGCTCTCGCATGCTTCCGAATCAGTGGCAGCTATGCTGGTGGTACTACTGTCACCTGTGCTGCTACCGAAGCTGCTGCCAATGCCGCTCCTGCTGCTGCTGCTGCTGCTGCTGCTGCTGCTGCTGCTGCTGCTGCTGCTGCTGCTGCTGCTGCTGCTGCTGCTGCTGTTGCCGTTGCTGCCAATGCTGCTGCTAGTGCCAGGGGTGCTGTTTCTGGCCTGCAAATTGCCACGTGGCGTGATTGTGATTGGCCAGGACGCAAGGCTGTGCTGGTGCGTGCGGTTGAAATGGTGAGCGAAGGAGGCGGAGAAGTTGAGGTTGGCACACCCCATGTGGAGCGTCGCCCTGCGGGGAGCGGAAGGGGGAAGGGGGGAGGGCGGGGGGTGTGGGGAGAGAGTATACAAGGGAGCGGTTGGATGAGAAGAAGCGGAGAAGTTGAGATTGGCGCACCCCACGTGTAACGTGGCCCTGTGGGGAGTATGGACGGGGGGAGAGAGAGCGGGAGGGGGAGTGTGGGGATGGGCACAGCATGGGGAAGGGAAGAGAGAAGTTGAGGTTGGCGCACCCACGTGCAGCGTCGCCCTGTGTGGAAGGGATGTGGGAGGGAGGGGGGGGGGAGGTGGGGAGAGAGCATACGAGGGAGCGGCAGGAAGCGAAGGAGGCGGAGAAGTTGAGGTTGGCGGATCCCACGTGCAGCATCGCCCTGGGGGGGAACAGAGAGATGGGGGGGTTGAGAAGGGCATGGGGGAAGCAGGGCGCTATGGGGTGTGAGAGGTAGAAGCGAGATTGGGAGTGGCTACGAGTGAAGGAGGGGGAGAAGTTGAGGTTGGCGCACCCCACGTGCGACGTCGCCCTGTAGAGGGAGGGGAGTGGACGGGGGAGAACAGGGGGAGTCCGGGGGGGAAGGGGGAAGGGTGGGGGGGGGGGGGGGGAGGAAGGGTGGAGGAGGGGGAGGGAGGGGGAGGGGAGGGGACGGGGTGGTGATGGTGGCTGAGAAGTAAAGGTTGGCGCACCCAACGCGCAGCGTCAGGCTGCGGGGGATAGCGCGGCGCGGGGTGGCATGGGTGGCCCAACGGGTATGAGAGGCAAGTTGAAGGAGGGGGCGGTTGGAGCGGCCGTTTTGCCAATGAACAACCAACAAGAAGATACCATAATTTTCGCGAACAACAACATTTCCCTACAAAATGAAACCCCAACCAATGAAATGCATTCCTCGGGCACACTGTTGACGTGCTCAAGGGCCGGCTGACTGGGGATCAGCCATGGATAGCCGATCAGCTTGGCCATTTTGCTTCCCTTCCCTTCCCACCTGCGACACGTCACGTTTCGTTGCCGTAATCCCTACTGGCTTTGAAATATTAGCCTCACTCGTGTCGGGGGGGGTGGAAGGCTAATAGTACACGTGCTGTACAAGGCTATGTGAACGTACGCTGAGCACGACAATGTGCTATTGTGTACCAACCAAACGGAGAATGTGATTCATGATCGTGCAGATGTAATCAACGCGACATGCAGCATTACGAAGGGATGTGGATTGACGAAAAGATGGGAAATGTTACCCATCTCGGCGTACCAATTCGAGACTGCCTTCAACCTCCCCTGTTGAACCATACCTGTCAGAGGTCCACTAGAGATCCCCGATTGATCCTAGGGAAGGGTTACAGGCACGTTGGCTTGGGGGGGTTATGGGCGCACTCACCCGCTACACAAACAAGCCCTTTTATCCCAATGGTTAGTGGCTGGGATTCTAACAATACCCTCTGCCGACCTGCGCCCTATGAGGCCCTGCCCTCTCCGTTGCCGCCGCCCCCGCATGTGTAGGCAAGGAGTTGAAGGTGGATCATGGGGCAAGGGTAAGGGAGTGTGTTGTGCTGCATGGTCAATGCGAATGGTGTGGGAGGGAGGCAAAAAGGCAAGCACAGGGTGAAGGCAGGGAGGGGTCGCAACAAGATATGCAGATTGGCAGTGCCAGCAGGATGCCGCGGAGAGTTGATGCGGGAGGGGGCAGGCAGGCTGACAGAAATGCTGGCGACAGCGCACGTCAAGGCATTGTCAAATTATATGCATGTTATATATGTGTAGGCTGTAGTGGGGTAGCCAACATGGGGTACAACCCCATTAGGGTTTCATATTTGTACCAAACCCCGATCTAGTCAATTCATTCCTGCCTTGCATTCTCAACATGGTATCAGAGCGGTAGGTCCGTAGGACCGTATATTTTTTTCCGGGCCCACCTATTGGTGCGGTTACCGCGCTACCCCACGTGTTGTTCTGCGCGTGCCTTCCCCTGCCTTGCCTTGTGACATGCTGCGCTGCGTGTGCCGTCCTGCAGCTCTCGCGCTGCCTACTGTTGCCCTAGCTACGCGCGCACCACCCTGCAGACCCGTAAGGCCCGCACCGCCCCTGCAGGCCCGTCAGGCCAGCGCGCCGCCCCTTCAGGCCCGTCAGGCCCGCGAGCCGCCCCTGCACGCCCGTTAGGCCAGAGCGCCGCCCCGCCCTGCAGTCGATGCGGCCCCACCAGACCGCTTTCCCGACCCCGACCTGCCGCTGACGCGGCCCCGCCCTGCCGCTGTCGCGGCCCCACCCTGCCGCCGCCGGGGCTCTGCCAGGTCGTTGTCGCGGCCCCACCCTGCCGCTGACGCGGCCCCGCCCTGCCGCCGCCGCGGCCCCGCCCTCCCGCTGTCGCGGCCCCGCATTGCCGCCGACGCGGCCCCGCCCTGCCGCCGACGCGGCCCCGCCCTGCCGCCGACGCGGCCCCCACCTGGCCCCGCCCTGCCGCCGACACGGCCCCGCCCTGCAGCAGCTGCCGCAGCCCTGTCCTTCCGCTGTCGTGGCCCCAGCCCTGCAGCTGACGCGGCCCTACTCTGCAGCCGCTGTTCCGGCCCCGCCGTCGCCGCCGTGTGCGCCTACCCTGCCGCCGCCCGCCAAGCGCCGACCCTGCTTGCCACTGGTGAGCACCTGCCCTCCCGCGCTTCCCGCGCGCCTGCCTTGTTAGCGCGCTGCCGCGCCATCTGCCTGCCTGCCTGCCTGCCGGCCTGCCTACCTGCCTGCCTGCCTGCCTGCCGGCCTGCCTGCCTGTCTGCCTGCCTGCCTGCCTGCCGCGCCTGCCCTGCCCGCGCTGCTACTGCTGCTACTGCTGCTACTTCTGTTACCGCTGCTAGGCTGCTGCTGCTGCTACTGCTGCTACTGGCGGTGGCCAGATGCAGCTCCAGCGACGTCCGCGCGAGTCTCTCACGCCCCAGCAGCTTCGTGAGTGGTACGCTAGTTGGGGTTGTGGCGGTAGCCGTCGTAGCTGTCGCCCTGGAGCTGGTCAGTCGGGAGCGTCTGGCAGTGGCCAGCTGCAGCTGCAGCGGCGTCCGCGCGAGACACTTACGCCCCAGCAGCTTCATGAGTGGTACGCTCAGAGTAGAGGGTCTCGGAGTACCGTTCGCTGCCCGTACGTCATTCGCACAGGTGATCGGGCTGGTCAGGCTTGCGGGACGCTTGGTCACACACAGTCCCGCTGCTTCGCCCGTCTGAGCGACGCCTGGCGTACCGAGTTTGGCGACGAGGCTGAGCTCCCCACCTGGCTGGAGCTGCTTAGGCAGAGGGTAGATATCTTTGCTCTTGACTATGATGCTATTCTCACTGCCATGTATGCATTGCCGACTATTACTGACGTTGCATGTTACCTGTGCGTACCGCCTGACCCAGGTATAGAGCCTGCTGCTCTAGGTGCTGGTGAGGCTGTTGCTCTAGGTGCTAGTGCGTCTCCTGCTCTAGGTGCTGGTGAGGCTGCTGCTCTAGGTGCTAGTGCGTCTCCTACTCTAGGTGCTAGTACGTCTCCTGCTCTAGGTGCTGGTGAGGCTGCTGCTCCAGGTACTGGTGAGTCTGCTCTCTCTGGTACTGCGCCTGCTGAGGCCTTGTACACCTTCACACTTGACTCAGGTGCTTCCCGCTCCTTCTTTCGCGACAGCACCACCCTCACGCCGCTCAGTCGGCCGGTTGCGGTCTCCCTGGCAGACCCCTCTGGGGGTCCAGTCCTTGCGCACTCCTCCACGGTCCTGCCGTGTCCGGCGGTCCCGTCTGGCTCCCTGTTAGGTCTCCACCTCCCCTCGTTCTCTACAAACTTGGTGAGTGGTGCTGACCTCCAGGACCAGTGGGTTGACCAGTTCACTCCTGGAGGTCAGCGCGTGACCCACTGTACGTGCTCCCGGACAGGCCGGCACCTAGCCACGTTTACCCGTGCGCCTGGCTCGAGTCTGTACACACTGACTACTGTGTCCCCTCAGGTCGCTGCGTCTGCGTCTGCGTCAGGTCAGCTAGCGGCCCCCTGCTCGTGTCGCGCTTTGTCGCACCAGACCCTCCTTTGGCACCACCGTCTTGGTCACCCCTCGGTGCAGCGCCTTCGTAGCATGCACCGCCGTGTCCTTGTCTCTGGTCTTCCCAGGGTTCTCCCTCCCCTCCCACCCTCGCCTGCTCCTCCCTGTCTTCCCTATGTCGAGGGGCGACAGCGCGCCGCTCCTCACTCCTCCTCGTTTCCCCCAACAACTGTTCCCCTGCAGACCCTGCACATGGACGTGTGGGGCCCAGCCCGCGTCACTGGACAAGGCCGCGAGCGGTACTCTCTGCTGGTTGTCGACGACTCCACGTGTTACACCACAGTCTTCCCCTTGCGCACCAAGGGTGAGGTCCCTGATGTTTTGATCCCTTGGATCCGCGCTGCCCATCTTCAGCTCCGCGAGCGGTTCGGGACGGAGTTTCCCATCCTGCGTCTGCACTCTGACAGAGGTGGGGAGTTTTCCTCCGACCTTCTGCAGAGCTTTTGTCGTGGGGAGGGCATTCGCCAGACGTTCACGCTTCCGGCCTCTCCGCAGCAGAATGGAGTTGCTGAGCGCCGCATTGGCTTGGTCATGGAGGTCGCTCGTACCTCCATGGTCCATGCGGCTGCCCCCCATTTTCTGTAGCCGTTTGGTGTTCCGGGTCTGGGGTTCTCGTGCCTTTGTCCGCGATACCACGCTGGACAAGTTCTCCGTCCGCGCTGTTCCCTGTGTCTTCCTTGGCTTTGTCCCTGACGCGCCTGGTTGGCAATTTTACCACCCCACCTCGCGCCGTGTCTTCCCCTCTCAGGACGTCACGTTCGACGAGTCGGTTCCCTTTTACCGTCTCTTCCCCTACCGCACTGCCCCTCTCCCCCCCCCCGCCGCTCTTCCTCGCTCCAGGTGACCCCCAGGTAGACCCCCTCCCCGCTCCCGGTCCTGCTCCTTCAGGTGTGTCTCAGGTAGACCCTCCTCCCTTGCCTGCGCCGGTTGAGGTCACTGGTGACTCAGGTCCTGCTGAGGGTGGTCCTGCTCGGGGTGCTGCTTCTGGGGGTGCTGAGCCTGGGGGCGCGGAGCCTGGGGGTGCTGAGCCTGGGGGTGCGGAGTCTGGGGGTGCTGAGCCTGGGGGCGCTGAGGCGTCTGGTGAGCAGTCTCCCTGGAGCGGCCGTCTCCGTAGTCGCTCCGCTGGTGCCTCGCTGCTGCACTCTCGTCGTCGTCTCCCTCTCTCCCCACAGCAGCTGCGTGAGTGGTACGTTAGCCGTCAGGGTCGAGCTGCTGGAGCTAGGGGCCCCGCCGCGGGAGGCGCTGGAGCAGGTGACTCTACTACAAGAGTTGTTTCTACTGGAGTTCCTGGAGCAGCTGGTCCCGGAGGTGCTCGTGCTGTTGGTTCTGGAGCTGCTGGGACTAGAGGTCCTGCTGGACCTGGAGGTGCTGCTGTCGACTTTGAGGTTGGAGGCCCTGGACCTGGAGGTGCCGGTTCTGGGGGTGCTACTGCTGGTGGCACTGGAGCTGGAGATTCTGGAGCTGCTGCAGGTGCTGGCGCTGGAGATTTTGGAGTTGTTGGAGGTCCTGGTGCTGGTGGCGCTCGAGCTGGTGGCGCTGGAGCTGCTGCGGGTGCTGGCGCTGGATAGAGTTGTTGGAGGTGTGGAGTCTGAGGGTACTGAGTCTGGGGGTGCGACGCCTGAGGGTACTGCGACTACTGGTGCGCGGTCTCCTTGGAGCAGCCGCCTTCGTCCGCGTGTGCCTCTCACCTCACAGCAGCTGCACGACTGGTACGGTCGCCGTCAGGGTCGCGCTGCTGGAGCTCGGGTTTCTGCGGCTGGAGGCGCTGTGCGTGAGGGTGCTGCTGCTGGCGACACTGAGGCTGGAGACCCTGGGACTGGAGGTGCCGGTTCTGGGGGTGCTGCTGCTGGTGGAGCTGGTTTTGGAGCTGCTGGAGGTACTGGAGCTGCTGGTGCTGGTGGCACTGCACAGCCGCGACTGTTCTTCACTCCACCGTCCCCGTCGTCTCAGCCACCGCCTAACTCAGTGCTTCGCCAGGTTCTTAGCGTACCGTCGTCTACTGGTCTTCCGCTACAGCCTGGCTCACCGCTGCCTGCTCCTTCTCCTTACACTGAGCAGCCAGGGGGTCTTGCTGAGCGTCGTGAGCCTGCGTCGCGTCCTGTCTCGCCTGACCGTTCTAGTCGTTCTGGTCGTCGTGTTCCTCGTCCGCGTCAGCCGGCTGTCCCCGGCACACACCTCGTAGTCCGTCGTCCTTCCTCTGCTCCGCAGTCTGTTCCTCTGCCGTCTCCCCCTGCGTCCTCTCTGCCTGACGTTGCGGACCCTGAGTCTGACCGGTTTCGTGCTGCGCACCCTACTGTCATGCGTCTGCTAGCCACTGTTGTCACTGACCCGTCTTTTGAGTCTGCTGTTGCGTCTGCCTTAGTCGCTGAGCTTGTTGACTTTGCTGCTTCCTGTCGTCTAGACTACGCTGCTAGCCTTGTTGCTGAGTCTATGTTTGTCTGTCCTCCGTCCGTCGGAGGTGAGTGTGCTCTTAGCACGGACGTCCTTGAGGACAGGCAGGAGGACCTTGAGTGTCTTGCAGCCGTTGCGCCTCATCTCGTGTCCATGCTGCTTGCCCCTGAGGGAGACCCGGATGCACCAGACATCCCGACTCCGCGCTCTTACGCTGAGGCGATCACGGGTCCCTACTCCTCTCAGTGGCAGACGGCCATGGACGCAGAGATGGCATCTTGGAAGTCCACAGGTTCTTACGTCGACGAGGTTCCCCCTCCTTGGGCGAACATCGTCGATGGCATGTGGATTTTCAGGGTGAAGCGGCCGCCAGGTTCTCCACCTGTCTTCAAGGCTCGCTACGTTGCTCGAGGCTTCAGTCAGCGGGAGAATGACCTTCTTCTAGACCTTCTCCCCAACCCCAAAAATGACCACTCTTCGGGTGCTGCTGCACGTTGCCGCTCAGCGTGACTACGAGCTTCACTCTCTTGACTTCAGCACAGCCTTCTTACAGGGCAGCCTGCACGAGGAGATCTGGTTGCGCCGCCCACCTGGCTTCACTGGGTCGTTCCCTCATGGTATTCAGTAGAGCCTCTGGCGGCCAGTCTACGGTCTCCGCCAGGCACCGCGTGAGTGGCACGACACACTGAGGACGACGCTTGCGGCTCTTGGGTTTGCTCCGTCGACTGCTAATCCGTCGTTGTTTCTGCGCACCGACACGTCGCTGCCGCCGTTCTACATCCTCGTGTACGTCGACGACTTGGTCTTTGCCACTGCTGACACTGAGGCTCTCGCCCTGGTGAAGTCGGAGCTGCAGAAGAGACACACGTACACAGACCTGGGTGAGCTGCGCAGCTACCTTGGCTTGCAGATCACCTGGGACAGAGCACGCCGCACCATCACACTGACTCAGTCACACATGGTGCAGCAGGTCCTTCAGCGCTTCGGTTTCACCTGGTCCTCGGCACAGGCCACTCCTCTGGCTAAAGGTCACTCGTTCTCAGCTCCACCTTCGGACGAGTCCGTAGAGCCGAGTGGTCCTTACCCAGAGTCAATGGGCTGCCTCATGTATCTGATGACCTGCACTCGTCCTGACCTTGCGTACCCTCTTGGCCTTCTGGCATGCTACGTGGCTCCTGGTCGACACCGAAAGGTGCACTGGGATGCTGCGAAGAGGGTACTGCGCTACTTGTGCAGTACATCTGGCATGGGGCTCGTGCTTGGAGGGCGGAGAGACGTGGTCCTCACTGGGCACTCAGACGCTTCTTGGGTTGACGACCAGGCTACGCAGCGGTCGTCACAGGGTTACACTTTCAGCCTTGGCTCAGGTTCTGTTTCTTGGCGTTCTACTCGCTCGTCTTCTGTTCTCAGCTCCAGTTGTGAGGCTGAGATCTACGCCACCGCCATGGCTGCTCAGGAGTTACGCTGGCTCACTTACCTGCTGACCGACTTGGAAGAGCGGCCTCGTTCTCCTCCAGTTCTGTACATCGACAACAAGGCCGCCATTGCCTTGTGTGAGGAGCACAGACTGGAGCACAGAACGAAGCACATTGCTCTGCGTTACTTCCTGGCTCGAGAGTTGCAGCAGTGTGGTCAGCTTCGTCTTGCACACGTGGCCACTCGGGCCAACACTGCTGATATATTCACCAAGGCACTTCCGTCTGGTGACCATCAGCGCTTTTGTACTTTGTTGGGCCTTGTGCCTACGTTTCCTCACTTGCTGTAGACTCTGCTTGTACTGTGATCTCTTTTTAAATACCTGCATGCTTGTTCTTGCTAGGTAGTGATCACTGTACTGTGCTTGTTGCATATATACCTCTGCATGTGAACTGGCCTTGTGGCCCTTTGCTTGTGCTCAGTGTGTGGTGACGTTGTGATCCACCCTGAGCTTGCTTTGCTTCTCTTGACTGGTCTTGTGACCCCTTGTTCTCCCCCACTTTGCCTATGGGGTGTGTCAAATTATATGCATGTTATATATGTGTAGGCTGTAGTGGGGTAGCCAACATGGGGTACAACCCCATTAGGGTTTCATATTTGTACCAAACCCTGATCTAGTCAATTCATTCCTGCCTTGCATTCTCAACAGGCATGTGCGGTGGGGCAAGGCTGGTCTGCACTGCGGTGGGGCAAGGCTCGACATGTTGTTATGTGGCCGGCCGAGACCCTTATGAGTTGCTGGATATGAGCTTGAGTGTACGTTTGGAAATGTATGGCTAATGTGTTTCTCGATATGCCATTTTATTATTTACAAATTGTTGTCAATGCTTTTCTGCGCCAATTCAGCACTTGGTATGTTTAGTTATCCTGAAGTGAAGTCTCACAACAACCATCCAAACATTTTAGTCAATTAGAAAATGTATAATTAGTGCTCTGTGTACTGCCCCACTCTTACGACGTGTTGCGACCCACATGGATAAGGTCGACCACCCCTAGACCCTTCATTTCTAGGAAGATTGCATCGCGGGTCTACCCGACCAGGTCGACCCAACCGGGTCGGGTCGGGTCTGCCAGACCCGGGTCGACCTGGTCGACCAGACCCAACCCAACCGAGTTGGAGCAGGTTACTTGACCCTACGAAATTTACAGCTCTCGCGCAGCTATCGCTCTGAATTCGTCGCCCGATAAGATACCAGGTAAACTCGCACAAATCTCGCCACAGCTCGCCACAAGTCGCCCAGGCCACCATCCCCTCGCGCGGAAACTGCTTCGCATCACCCTCAAGGATGTTCGGAAAGAGTTGGGAAAGTCTTGAAAATCCCGAATTGCGTCTCCGGGGGTCTGTGTTGAAACAGTGGGCGAGAATCAGAAACAGGAAAGAGTGGTTTTCACTAGCAGACAGTTGAGTACATATAGCAAACCCTAATTCGGGTTGTACTCGCTATAGAGTACCCCACTGCAGGCTAGACAAACATCACATTCTGACACACCCCCATAGTCAAAGTGGGGTACAATCAACACAACAAGCAGGCAGAGCAGTAGTTCACAATGATAAGCAAAGCTAGAGACTATCACAGAGGGCAAGTGAGGAGGAGGAGAAACTGTGGGGGCGAGAAGATGGGAGGCGATGGCTGAAGCTGCAGACACACGGGCAACTGGAGTGCGTAACCCTGTCGCTACCAGGCGCAGAGCCCCGAACTACACGGCGTCAGACGCAGCTGAATCTCTGTGCTCCCAGGAGTGCTCACACTGTGGCTACCAGGCGCAGAGCCCCGGACTACTCAGGCCACAGACGCAGCTGGCTCTCTGGACTACCAGGAGTGCTCACACTGTGGCTACCAGGCTATACCCGGACTACTCAGGCCACAGACGCAGCTGGCTCTCTGGACTACAGGCGCTGCGGACGACAAGACGGCTGCCTCCACTCAACTTCCCCCAGCTGTCCCACACCCCTTTCACACACCCCCTGCTGCACCTCTAGCACTGCTCACACGCCACCCCCCTAGTACCACTCCGACGGCCCCCACACATCTGTTAGAATAGTAGCCTTAGGGTTTGGGGTAGCGTGAGCGAGAGAAACAGGAAGGTGCGGTTCACTACAGCAAGGTTACAAGATATAGCAAAGAAAGGTGAGCACATTGGTGCACCACCACTGTAGCTACACTAGAACACACAGCAAGCAGGGTATATAACAAAACTTAACACACCCCCTTAACCTGCTTGCCGTGATAACTAGTACAGGTACACGTGGCGCAGCGGAAGAGGGTAGAGAGGTTAGGAAGGAGGAGGAGGTGAGAGGAGAGGAGAGGAGAGAAGAGGAGAGGAGGTGGGGAGCTACCTGCTTACGAGCCTCCTTTTACAAAGGGGGGTGTGAGAGAGGAAAGGGAGAGGAGGTGGGCTAGGTGGGCATGAGCGCGCAAGCTCATTGCGATCCCCCCCCCGTTAATAACCCCCAAGTCCCGATGAGGAGAGGAGGTGGGCTAGGTGGGCATGAGCGCGCAAGCTCATTGCGATCCCCCCCCCCGTTAATAACCCCCAAGTCCTCACCCCCCTGTCAGTCAACCCTTTTAACCTCACACCCTCAGCACCTGTCTACTTCCGCCACCCCCTCACCCTCCTCCCCTTCTTCCCCCCCCCCCACCCCCTCTCCATGGCAGAAGCCGCGGAAGGGAAGGGGGGGGGCGGTGTAAGGAGCTGCTGGCGGCTCACACCCGCCACCCCCACATCTCCCCCTCCCCCCCACCCCCCCACGACGGAAGCCGTGAAATGGAGGGGGGGGGGGGGGGGGGAGCTGCCGCCGGCGCTTGCGCTGGCGCTGGCGTTGGCGCACGTGTCGGCGCTGGCGCTGGCGCTGGTGCCTGCTGTCCGTGCTGGCGCTGGCGTTGGCGTCCGCGACGGCGCCTGGCGCTGACGTTCGCGCTGGCGCCTGAGCGTGCGTGGCCAGCGGCGAGGCGACCGGGCCGCGGGCGACGGGGTCGTGCGCGGGGCGGGGCGAGCGACGGCGCGTCGGGCAGGGCGCAATGAGCAGGGCACTACGAGCGCGACGAGCAAGGCGTAATGGGAGCGAACGGGAAGACAAAACGGGCACGGAGCGACGGATCTCGCCATTGCGCAGCTCGCCACCGTGTCGATCAGCAGCGACTCGAGGCGCCGCCATAACGAGCATAAAACTAGGCCTAGGAACGGCCTGCTCTGATTACCATGTTAGAATAGTAGCCTTAGGGTTTGGGGTAGCGTGAGCGAGAGAAACAGGAAGGTGCGGTTCACTACAGCAAGGTTACAAGATATAGCAAAGAAAGGTGAGCACATTGGTGCACCACCAACAACTTACTGTAGCTACACTAGAACACACAGCAAGCAGGGTATATAACAAAACTTAACAACATCCACCCCCCTCAGCGGCAGCTGCAGCAGTGGGAGACGGAGGAGGAGGAGGAGCAGGGGACGGCGCACACACCCGTCACCCCCATACTCGCCACCCCCACACTCGCCACCCCCAAACCCTAACACAGGCAGCAGCGGGGGGGGCGGTGCGCGGGCAGCAGCTCGGGGGAGGGCGGCTCCCCAGGGCGCCTCGACGGGGCAGCGGGGGGCCGCGCGCGGCTCCCCAGGGCGCCGCGACGGGGCAGCGGGGGGCCGCGCGCGGCTCCCGAGGGCGTCGCGACGGGGCAGCGGGGGGCCGCGCGCGGCTCCCGAGGGCGTCGCGACGGGGCAGCGGGGTCGCGCGCGGCTCCTCAGGGCGTCGCGACGGGGTAGCGGGGGCGACGCGCGGGCCAGCGGGGCGACGCGACGGTCTCCCGGGGGGGCGATGCGACCGCCGACCGGGGGGGGGGGGACGCGCCCCGAGCGCGCGGCGGGAAGAAAAAAGCACCGCGCTGTCAAACTCATATACTATAGTCTGTGTAGGCTGTAGTGGGGTAGCTCATATGGGGTACAACACTTTAGGGTTTCATACTTGTACTCCTCATGCTGCTTAATGCACACATTCCTCGTTCTCATTTTCACATGGTTTCAGAGCAGGTTCCCTAGTGGGAACTTTTCCTAGGGCCCACCCAAATCGATCTTTTTTTTCCTGCCCGGGGCGCGCGTCGCCCCTGCCCGAGGCGCGCTCGGTGTGCTGCCCTTAGGAGGCCCGTCGCACCCTCCTCACGCTGCCTTACGCGACCCCTTCGCCGCCCTTAGCGGCCCCGTCGCCCCACCTTCGAGGCCCCGTTGCCGCCCTTAGCGGCCCCGTCGCCCCACCTTCGCGGCCCCGTCGCCGCCCTTACCGGCCCCGTCGCCGCCTTACGCGACCCCGGCGCCGCCCTCCGCGGCCCCGTCGCCGCCCTTCGCGGCCTCGTCGCCGCCCCACCCGGCCCTGTCGCCGCCCTTTCGCGGCCTCGTCGCCGCCCCTCCACGGCCCCGTCGCCCCTGCGGCCCCGTCGCCGCCCCTTGCGGCCCCGTCGCCGCCCCTTGCGGCCCCGTCGCCGCCCCTTCGCGGCCCCGTCGTCGCCCCCTGCGGCAACGTCGCCGCCCGTCCGCGGCTCTGCCACCCTTAGCGGCCCCGACGCCGCCCTACTGCGGCCTCGCCGCCGCCCCTCTGCGGCCCCGACGCCACCCTTCACGGCCCCGAGACCACCGAGCTGCCGAGCCGCCGAGCCGCTGAGCATTCGAGCCGTTGAGCCGCCGAGCCGTCGAGCCGCTGTTGTCGCCGAGCCGCTGTTGCCGTCGTTGCCTCAGCCGCCGCAGCCGAGTTGCCGCTGTCACTGCAGTCGCGGCCCTGTCCCTCCCGGCGAGCCTCGGCCCTTCTCGCCTGCCCGGTAAGAGCAGCGCCTCTGCCACTGCACTGCCCTTAGCCTGCTGCTCTCACTGCTCGTCTACTGCTGTCATGGCCACCCCCAGTGTTCTCACCTTTGACGCTGAGGGTCGGGCTGTTGACTTTGAGGTCTGGCTCGATGATCTGCAGCTTTTCCTACAGTGCGATAGGGCAGACGGTCTCTCCCTCTTTGACCTCACTTCTGGTGCCTCTCCTTCCCCTGCTGCTGATGCTGACGCCACTGTTCGCTCACAGTGGGCCACGCGCGATGCTGCTGCCCGCCTTGCTGTGTGCCGCCACTTGCCGACCGCTGCGCACTTTAGTCAGTACAAGAGTGCTAAGACCTTGTACGACGCTGTAGTTGCACGCTACTCTTCCCCTGCCACTGCTGCACTTAGCCGCCTCATACTGCCGTACCTCTTCCCTGACCTCGCCGCTTTTCCCACTGTCGCTGACCTCATTACGCACCTTCGCACTAGTGACACTCGCTACCGCGCTGCGCTTCCTGCTGAGTTCTGCGCCAAGAACCCTGCCCCAATGTACATCACCCTCTACTACATAGTCACCCGGCTCCCTGACACCCTTCGCTCGGTCAGGGACCACTTTCTCTCTGTTTGCCCCACCACTCTCACCGTTGACCTCCTCGAGGAGCGTCTCCTAGCAGCAGAGACGAGCATAGTTGCTGTAGGAGCCTCTCGTGGTGACCCTCGTACCCCTGTCTTTGAGGGGTGCTCCCCCTCCCCCCTCTTGCCCTCTGTTGCCTCTGCTGCTGCGGCCGACCTCGTTGTTCCTGAGTCGGTCGCTGCGGCGTCTACCCCTAGCGGGAGACGTCGCCCGGGCAAGGGCAAGGGGGGCAAGGGCGTTGGGGGAGCTGGCGGAGGCGGTGGAGGCGGCAGTGGAGGAGGCGGAGGGAGTGGGGGTGGCGGTGGGAGTGGTGGTGGGAGTGGGGGCACTGGTGGGGGCAGTGGCGGCGGAGGAGGAGGCGGTGGTGGAGGTAGCGGCGGCGGAGGTGGAGCGGGTCGGGGCGGCTCTACGCAGAGGGTCGGCTCCGGTGGTGGGCAGCGCCAGCAGCAGCAGCAGCAGCGTCCTCGTGAGACCCCTTCCCCCCAGCAGCTTCGTGAGTGGTACGCTGCTCGTCAGCGGGGCGGGGGTGCTGGCCCCTGTACCTACGTTCTCCGTAGGTGAGCAGTGTTTAGGGGCGCACTCCACCCAGCGCTGTTTCGGCCGTCTGACGGACGCTTGGCGTCACCAGTTCCCCGACGCTACTGAGATCCCTCGCTGGGGCGAGCTGTCTAGGGCGGGTGTTGCGATCTTTGATCTTGATTATGATGCTATTCTTGCTGCCATGTATGCTGTGACTATTAGTGATGAGGGTGACTGTTACCGGTGTTTTCCGCCCGACCCGGGCATTGAGGCTGCTGCTCTAGGTGCTGGTGAGGCTGCTGCTCTAGGTGCCAGTGCGTCTGCCGCCCCAGGTGCCGGTGAGTCTGCGCTCTCAGGTACTGCGTCGTCTCCGGACACCCACACCTTCACCCTTGACTCGGGTGCTTCCCGCTCCTTCTTTCGAGACTGCACCACGCTCACGCCGCTTAGTCGGCCAGTGGCGGTCTCCCTGGCAGACCCCTCTGGGGGCCCTGTCCTTGCCCGCTTCTCCACTGTCCTACCGTGTCCGGCGGCCCCTTCTGGCACCCTGTCAGGCCTTTACCTCCCCTCGTTCTCTACGAAATTGGTGAGTGGTGCTGACCTCCAGGATGCAGGGGTTCACCAGTTCACTCCTGCGAGTCAGCGAGTGACCCACTGTACCTGTGCTCGGTCGGGCCGTCACTTGGCCACGTTTACCCGTCAGCCGGGGTCGAGCCTGTACACACTCACCACTAAGTCTCCTCCAGTCGCTGAGTCTGCTCAGGTAGCAGCGTCGGGTCAGGTGTTTGCTGCGGCGTCCAGGTCTGGCCCTGAGTCTGCCCCCTGCTCGTGTCGTCTCCTGTCCCACCGGACTCTCCTCTGGCACCACCGCCTTGGTCACCCCTCCCTGCCTCGTCTTCGAGGCATGGCTTCCCGTCTTCTTGTCTCTGGCCTCCCCCGGTCCCTCCCTCCCCTTCCTCCGGGGCCTGCCCCCACCTGCGTTCCTTGCGTCGAGGGGCGGCAGCGCGCTGCTCCTCACTCCTCCGAGTTTCCTCCGACAGAGGCTCCACTGCAGACGCTTCACATGGACGTGTGGGGCCCTGCCCGCGTCCGTGGGCAGGGTCACGAGCGTTACTTCCTGTTGGTGGTTGACGACTACTCGCGCTACACCACAGTCTTCCCCTTGCGCAGCAAGGGTGATGTCACTGAGGTGTTGATCGCCTGGATCCGCGCAGCTCGTCTCCAGCTCCGGGAGAGTTTCGGCTCGGACTTTCCTGTCCTGCGTCTGCACTCCGACAGAGGCGGAGAGTTCTCCTCTGACCTTCTGCGGGCCTTCTGTCGTGCACGAGGCATCCGCCAGACCTTCACGCTTCCGGACTCTCCACAGAAAAATGGGATTGCTGAGCGCCGCATTGGCATGATCATGGACGTCGCTCGTACGTCCATGGTCCATGCGGCTGCCCCCCATTTTCTGTGGCCGTTTGCGGTTCGGTACGCGGCGCATCAGATCAACCTTCACCCCCGGGTCTCCATGCCGGAGACCTCCCCTGCTTTACTGTGGACGGGGAAGGCTGGCGATGCGTCTGCGTTCCGTGTCTGGGGATCTCGGGCGTTTGTCCGCGACTTGTCTGCGGACAAGCTGTCCCCTCGTGCTGTTCCCTGCGTCTTCCTTGGCTTCCCTCCTGACGCGCCAGGCTGGCAGTTCTACCACCCCACCTCGCGCCGTGTTCTGTCCTCCCAGGACGTCACCTTTGACGAGTCGGTTCCCTACTACCGTCTCTTCCCCTACCGCACTGCGTCCCTCCCTCCCCCGCCGCTCTTCCTTACGCCAGGTCCCCCTCAGGTGTGTCCCAGGTAGATGCAGTCGAGCCTGTCGAGGTAGCTGTTGACTCTGGTGCTGAGCCTGGGGGTGCTGGGTCTGGGGGTGCTGCGACTGGGGGTGCTGAGCTTGGGGGTGCTGGGCCTGGGGGTGCTGAGCCTGGGGGTGCTGGGCCTGGGGGTGCTGAGTCTAGTGGTGCTGAGCCTGGGGATGCTGCGCCTGGGGGTGCTGTGCCTGGGGGTGCTGAGCCTGGGGGTGCTGCGTCTCGGAGTGCGGAGCCTGAGGGTGCTGGGCCTGCTCGTGTGGCGTCTGGTGGTGCTGGGCCTGGAGGTTCTTCGGGTGCTTCGTCCCGGCGGGAGCTACTCTCTCCACAGGAGCTGCGTGAGTGGTTTGCCCGCTGCTGGAGGCGTGCTGCTGGAGCTGGCGGTGCTACGGACGCTGGAGGTTCTGCTGCTGCTGAGGGTGCTGGTGCAGAGGGTCCCAGAGGTGCTCGTACAGGGTGTACTGGAGCTGCTGGGCCTACGGGTGCTCCTACTGCTGGAGCTGGTGGTCCTGCTGGTGCTCCTGGCGTTGGTGCTGCTGGTGCTCCTGGCGTTGGTGCTGCTGGTGCTCCTGGAGCTGGAGCTGCTGCGTCTTCGGGTGGTCCGGCTGGAGCTGGAGCTACTGGGGGTGTTGGCACTGGAGGTGCTACTGGCGCTGGTGCTTCTGGGGGTGCTGGAGTTGGCGCTGCTGGAGCTGGGGGTACTCCTGGTGCTGGTGCTGCCGTTGGGGGTGCTGGTGCTGTTCCTGCTGGTACTGGTGGCGCTGCGCGGCCACGGCCGTACTTCGTTCCGCTCCTTGAGCAGGTTCTTGGTCTTCCGTCCTCTCTTGGTCCTGCTCCTGGCTTAGAGTGTCCGCCTCCTGTCCAGTCTGAGTCACAGTTACAGCCGGCCTCCCCGCTTCCTTCTCCTTCTCCCTACGCTGGTCCTACTGGAGGTCTTGCTGAGCGGCGTCTCGCCCTGCGTCGCCGGTCCGTGCTGCTCGCAGTAGTGGCAGGTCGTGGTTCGCGTCAGCGTCCTCCCCCTGTCCCCGGCACGCACCGGATGTCTCTGCGTCCTTCCACTGCTCCGCTGCGTGCCCCTTTGCCTTCTCCTCCCGCGTCCTCTCTTCCTGCACTTCCTGACCCGGAGTCGGACTCCCTTCGTGCTGCGCGTCCTACTGTCACGCGTCTCCTTGCTACTGTCGTCACTGACCCTTCCTTTGAGTCTACTGCTGCGTCTGCCCTAGTTGCTGAGCTTGTCGACTTCGCTGCTCGCTGTCGCCTAGACTACGCTGCCAGTCTCGTCGCTGAGTCTGAGTCTGTCTGTCCTCCGTCCGTCGAGGGTGAGTGTGCTCTTAGCACGGACGTCCTTGAGGACAGGCAGGAGGAGTTCCAGTGCTTGGCTGCTGCTTCACCTCATCTCGTGTCCATGCTGCTTGCCCTTGAGGGAGACCCGGATGCACTTGACATCCCGACTCCGCGCTCTTACGCGGAGGCGATAGAGGGTCCCTACTCCTCTCAGTGGCAGGCAGCCATGGACGCAGAGATGGCTTCCTGGAAGTCCACAGGCACCTACGTTGACGAGGTTCCCCCACCTGGGGCGAACATCGTCAGTGGCATGTGGATTTTCAGGGTAAAGCGGCCGCCGGGTTCTCCGCCTGTCTTCAAGGCGCGTTACGTGGCTCGTGGCTTCAGTCAGCGGCAGGGAGTTGACTACTTTCAGACCTTCTCTCCCACCCCGAAGATGACCACTCTTCGGGTACTGCTGCACATAGCCGCTCACCGAGACTACGAGCTGCACTCTCTTGACTTCAGCACTGCTTTCTTGCAGGGCAGCATGCACGAGGAGATCTGGCTGCGCCGCCCACCTGGCTTCACTGGGACTTTTCCTCCTGGCACCCAGTGGAGCCTCCGGCGGCCAGTCTACGGTCTCCGCCAGGCACCTCGTGAGTGGCACGACACACTGAGGACTACACTTGCGGCTCTTGGGTTTGCTCCTTCTACTGCCGACCCGTCGCTGTTTCTGCGCACCGACAGTTCTTTGTCGCCGTTCTACATCCTCGTGTACGTCGACGACTTGGTCTTTGCTACAGCTGACACTGCTGGACTCGCCCACGTGAAGTCCGAGCTGCAGAAGAGACACACGTGCACAGACCTGGGTGAACTGCGCAGCTACCTTGGCTTGCAGATCACCCGGGACAGAGCACAGTGCACCATTACCCTGACTCAGTCACACATGGTGCAGCAGGTCCTTCAGCGCTTCGGCTTCACGTACTCCTCGCCTCAGGCCACTCCTCTGTCTACACGCCACTCGCTCTCAGCTCTGCCTTCGGATGAGTCCGTAGAGTCGAGTGGCCCGTACCCAGAGCTTGTTGGCTGCCTCATGTACCTGATGACCTGCACTCGACCTGACCTTGCATACCCTCTTAGCATTCTGGCACGCTATGTTGCTCCTGGGAGACACAGACCAGAGCACATGGCTGCAGCGAAGAGGGTGTTGCGCTACTTGTGCAGTACGTCGGGCATGGGGCTTGTGCTTGGAGGGCAGAGTCCAGTGGTCCTCACTGGTCACGCAGACGCTTCTTGGGCTGACGACCAGGCTACGCAGCGGTCGTCACAGGGTTACACCTTCAGCCTTGGTTCCGGCTCTGTTTCGTGGCGGTCTACCCGCTCGTCTTCTGTTCTCGGCTCCAGTTGTGAGGCTGAGATCTACGCAGGGGCCATGGCTGCACAGGAGCTACACTGGCTCACCTACCTGCTGACTGACCTGGGAGAGCCGCCTCGTTCTCCTCCAGTGCTGTACGTAGACAACAAGGCCATGCTGGCCTTGTGTCGGGAGCACAGACTGGAGCACAGAACGAAGCACATCGCTCTTCGCTACTTCCTTGCTCGTGAGCTGCAGCAGCGTGGTCAGCTGCGTCTTGCTTACGTGGCCTCTCAGGCCAACACTGCTGATATCTTCACTAAGGCACTCGCGCCTTGTGATCATCAGCGCTTTTGTACTCTGTTAGGTCTTGTGCCTACCTTGCCTCACTTGCTCACTTCTTGACCTTGCTTGTACTGTTACATATATATATATACCTGCTCTTGCTTGTTTAGCGTTATATATATGTAATCTTGCATGTGAACTGGCCTTGTGGCCTTGAACTTGTGCTCAGAATGTGTGGTGACGTTGTGATCCACCCTGAGCTTGCTTTGCCTTGCTTTGCTTGACTGGTCTTGTGACCCCTTGTTCTCCCCCACTTTGCCTATGGGAGTGTGTCAAACTCATACACTATAGTCTGTGTAGGCTGTAGTGGGGTAGCTCATATGGGGTACAACACTTTAGGGTTTCATACTTGTACTCCTCATGCTGCTCAATGCACACATTCCTCGTTCTCATTTTCACACGCGCGCCCTGAGCGCACGGCAGGCAGCAGACATCGCGCGCCCAGGGCGTGCGATAGGCAGAACAGCAGCGGAAGCATCGGGCGGGACCACCCATAGGATCGACCCAGGAGGGTCGACCTGCTCTAATACCATGTCGAAACAGTAGGCGAGAATCAGAAGCAGGAAAGAGTGGTTTTCACTAGCAGACAGTTGAGTACATATAGCAAACCCTAATTTGGGCTGTACTTGCTATAGAGTACCCCACTGCAGGCTAGACAAACATCACATTCTGATAGTCTGGTCGACCAGATCGACCCGACCAGACCCAATCCGTGTGGGTCGCAACACGTCGTTACTCGCATGAGAGTTTCACGTGCCCACCATTTCAACCCCAAGAGAAGCGTGTTGGAAACAAGTAATTCCTAAAGCGCCTCTGTCGTGTCGAAACATCACACCAGAAGCGAAGCGAGTCATATCGAGGCACGAGCGAGTCAACCCTCGGAGGTTGAAAGAGGTTGCCGGAGGTTACGCGAAAGTCAAAGGTCAGCGACCTTTGACCTGACAAGTACAGTACGACAGCAAGGACACACAACCGACTCGTTACAGAGCGGTTGCCCGAGTCGTTACTGTATCGAACCGCAACAGCAACAGTAAAGTAGTTACAACTGCATCCTTTCATATTCCTTGTATTCATATATAAACGCTTGTATTCCCTTGCTTTAATCAACTTACTTTGCTCTCACACACTAGTGCAAGGTGGTTCAACAATCTTCATTAAACGCTTCCGCTATTACAATTGTTCTACCCCGAATTTACCCCTGCAAAAGATCCTAAGGGCTTTTCTCAGCCCAACATGGTATGAGAGCTGTCAGGGAAAATTCAACTACTATCAGATCATCAACAGACGACATGGCAACATACAAGGAGAGGAGTTCCTCTAATGGTTCTCCCGGGACTACTCCTACCCCACCTCCTGCCTCTGGCCTGCAGACAGAGGAAGGAACCACAACGGGACCAGCAGCGCCTTCGGCCAGCCAGCCTGCCAACTTCGACCAGAGTATGATGGAGAAGTTCTTCTCCTTCATGTCGTTTTACGAGCAACACCAGCAGTCGGCACCTGCGCAGTCAAACAACAGCAACAACAACAACGTGACTCCAATGAGTCTTGATGGTTCATCATATGCGCGCGGGAATCAGCAACAACCTACCTTTGCTCCGTACGAACGCGGGTCCATCAGCTTCATGCCGCACCCGCAAGCTCCATCTGGACAAGAAAGACAACTGGATGCACTACAAGTACAGTCGCAATTCGCGCACGTCTTAAAGCTGCAGACGTCAAGGCCCTTCGACGGAAAAGACTTCTTTACCTGGTCTTTCGAATTCGAGCTGATGATGGAAGGCGCGCAGATACTTGGCTTCTTCGACGGGTCCCTGCCATACCCAACAAACGGCACACAGTATGAGAAGCAGCAGTACACATATCAGTCGATGATGGCGTACACGATCCTACTGAGAAACATCACACCGACTCAGCAGCAGAACATACGGTCTTACCGGGGATTCGGCAACTCCGCGGAACTCGCGTACAAGCACCTCAAGGACCTGTATCAAGCAACAGACAGCGTCAGTCAAAGTCGGCTAATGGCGCAACTGACAACAGCTGAAATGAAACCAGGCGAAAAGGGGATGGCATATGTCAGCCGATGTCGCGAACTGCGCGACAAGCTTCTTCGATGCGGAGGGTCAATCTCTGAAGACGCCTTCGTGACAGTCATCATCGGCGGCCTCGGTCCTCAATGGCGCGCAACAAAAGCCATTCTCCGAGCCCACGGAAGAATCTCCGAAGCAGCGCTCTGCGCCGAAATACATGCTGAGCAGCAAGACATGGACCTGCAAGAAGAACGACACAAGAGAAAAACATCAGTACCGGAATTCGCGTTCCACACTCAGCGACGCTACAACAACAACAACAACCGACAACAACCAAAACCCGTACCTCCGTTCTGCCACATCTGCAAGACGTCTGGGCACCCACGCACACACTGCCCGAATCGACAACAGTCAACGCCACAACAGCGACAGCTTCGACCTTCAAGCAGCCAAGTTGCCTCAACGCAAGCGAATCCCACGACCCAGATTCAAGCCTCAACACCACCTGCGGGACAACCTGCGCAAGGAACAAGAAACATCGTCAGTTGTATGGCAAAACTGACCGACTCCTGCATCACCGAGTCACCACCTCATTACTCACCGGAAGAACAGCTTGACAACAGCACGCCCCGCCGCGAGTTACTGCAGCCGAACCCGACATACGCCGCCATCGCCCAGAGTGAACCATCCGGGAAGGACACATGGTTCTTGGACAGTTGCTGCGGACAACACATGTGTTCTTCAGGACGCTTCGTGCAACGAGAATACCAGCTTCAACGAGAAGTAGTTATCACCGTCGCCAACAATCAGAACCTGCGCACACGACGACAAGGCGTAGTTCAACTTCAGTCACGAGAGACAAACGTCATACTGCAAATGACAAAGGTGTCAGAATCCCAGCCACTAACCACTGGGATAAAAGGGCTTGTTTATGTAGCGGGTGAGTGCGCCCATAACCCCCCAGGCCGCCGTGCCTGTAACCCTTCCCTAGGATCAATCGGGGATCACCAGTGGACCTCTGACACCCCCCCGCACTGGGATGCCCGAGGTGCACACACCGGGATTCGAACCCGAGACCTTCGTGTCAAACATTATACATGTTGTATTTGTGTAGGCTGTAGTGGGTTAGCCTATAGGGGGGTCACAACATTAGGGTTTCATATTTGTACTCACAATCCTTGCTAGTCCATCATTCCAGTCCGTTATTTCTGACATGGTTTCAGAGCAGGTCCTTCGCTAGGACCGTTCTTAGGGCCCACCGTTACCTACATACCTACCTACCTACCGTGCGCCTCGTGCGCCTACGCGCCCTCGTGCGCCTCCTACCTACCGCGCGCGCGCAGCCCGCCAGCCGCCCGCGCGCGACTCGACTTTTTTTTTTTTTTAGCGCGCGTATCCCGCTAGCCGCACGCGCGCGGCTGTTTTTCTTTACGCGCGGCCCCGCACGCTGCCCGCGCGCTGCCTGTGCGCCTCGCTGACGCGCCCGCTGCTGCAGCCGCCCATCGCCCACTCGCGCACACCCCGCCGTGGCCCCGCAGGCCCGCAGCTCGCCGCCGCAGCTGCCGCACGCCCGTTGCCCGCAGCCGCCCGTCCGCCGACGCCGCTGCCGCCCGTGCACCGACGCCGCTGCCACCCGTGCGCTGCTGCCGCTGCTGCTTGCGCACCGCTCGCTGCTGCAGCCGCCCGTGCGCTGTCGGCGCTGCTGCCCGTGCGTATAAGCCCGTCGCCTACTCGCGCACGCCCCGCTGCCCGCAGCCGCTCGTACGCCGCTGCTTCCGCTGCTGCTTGCGCACTGCTGCCTCCCGAGCGCCGCCGCTGCCTGTGCGCCGCCGCTGCCCGTGCGCCGTCGCTGCTCCTACGCTGCCGCTGCCCGTGCGCTGCCGCTGCCCGTGCACCGCCGTTCCCCGTGCGCCGCTGCCGCCCGTGCGCTTCTGCAGCCGCCGCCCGCGAGGCACTCGCTCTCACTGTTGTTTATTTTCTACCTACCGTGCACACTGCTGCCACTGCAGCTGCCACCAGTGCACCGTTGCAGCTCCTGCTGCCACGCTACCTACTACTGCCGCTCGTGTGCCACTACGGACAGTCGACCCCGCCCGCGCCTTGCCTAGCGGCCCCGCCGGCCCCGTTGACCCTCCGCACACCTTTCCAGCGGCCTGCTTCCTACTACTACTGTTACTACTGCTACTACTGCTACTGCTACTGTCACTATGGCTAGTCCGCCAGTTCTAGCTTTCGATGCCGAGGGCCGTCCAGTGAAGTTCGAAACCTGGCTAGATGACCTGCACCTGTTCCTACAGCTCACTGCCAAGGAAGATATCTCACTGTACGACCACGCCCTAGGCCATGCCACTGCCCCTGACTCGTCTGCTGACAGCACTCTGCGTTCTCAGTGGCAGACCCGTGATGCGCACGCTCGCTTTGCTATTCGCAACTCCCTGCCGCTAGACGAGCGCGAGCACTTCGGCCAGTGCAAGACTGCTAAGGACCTCTACACCGCTGTAGTTGCCCGCTACTCCTCACCCGCTTCTGCCACGCTAGGCCGCCTCACTCTCCCCTACCTGTTCCCTGACCTAGCCTCCTTTCACACTGTCGCAGACCTCATCACCCACCTTAAGACTAGTGAGGCCCGCTTTCGCGCTGCTATGCCTGCCGAGTTTCTCACTAGCAACCCCCCCCCGCTCTGGATCACTCTCTACCACATCGTCACCCGCCTCCCTGACTCTCTGCGCGCAGTCAGGGACCACTTCCTCTCTCGCTCCCCCACTGAGCTCACTGTTGCCCTCCTCGAGAAGGAACTGCTTGCAGCTGAGGCGAGCATCGTCGCTGTAGGCACCTCTCGTGGCGACCCCCGCACCCCGTTCTTTGAGGGGTGTTCCCCTTCCCCCCTCCTCCCCTCTGTCGCCTCTGCTGCTGCTGTCGACCTTCTTGGTGCTGAGAAGGTCGGGACCGCGTCTGCTTCGAGCGGGCGCCGCAGGAACAAGGGGGGCAGGGGTGGGGGTGGCGGCGGAGGAGGCGGGGGTGGAGGCGGTGGGAGTGGAGGCGCGGCTGGGGAGACTAGTGGCGGCAGTGGGGGAGGAGACAGCGGCGGTGGGAGTGGTGGTGGAGGCGGCAGCGGAGGCGGAGGTGGTCGTGGCGGCGGCAGGGGTGGAGGTGGCCGGGGCGGCGGCGGTGGGGGTGGTGGTCGTGGAGGCACTGGCGGAGGGCAGAGTCAGCAGCCCGCCCCGACGCTTCAGGCCGCCCGTGAGTGGTATGCGCAGCGTAGCGTTACCTGCACGTACGTCATTCGCACAGGTGACCGCACCGGCCAGCAGTGTGGGAGGCCGCACCCCACGCAGCGCTGCTTCGCGCGCCTTAACGACGCGTGGCGCACTCAGTTTCCTGCTGCCACTGAGCTGCCGCGCTGGGCTGATCTGGAAAAGAGGGGTGTTGATATTTGGGCTTTAGACTTTGATGCTATTCTCACTGCCATGTATGCGATGTCTATTAGTGGAGAGGGTGCTCAGTACTTGCGTGTTCCGCCCGACCCGGGCATTCAGGCCAGTCCGGCTGCCGCTCTAGGTGCTAGTGCGTCTGCTCCCACAGGTCCTGGTGAGGCTGCAGCCCTAGGTGCTCGTGCGTCCGTGCCCCCTGGTACTGAGTCGACTGCAGCACTGCACACCTTCACACTGGACTCAGGTGCTTCTCGCTCTTTCTTTCGTGACCGCACTGTCCTTGAGCCACTCGCTCGGCCAGTTGCTGTCTCCCTTGCTGACCCCTCTGGGGGTCCGGTCATTGCGACCTCCTCCACTGTCCTTCCTTGTCCGGCGGTCCCGTCCGGCACGCTGTCAGGTCTCTACCTCCCCTCGTTCTCTACGAACTTGGTGGCAGGTAGTGCGCTCCAGGACGGGGGTGTTCACCAGTTCACCCCTGCCTACGAGCGCGTGACACACTGCACGTGTGCTCGGACGGGTCGCCACCTGGCTACCTTCACTCGGGAGCCGGGGTCGGACCTTTACACACTGACCACTGAGTCCCCTCAGGTAGCTGCGTCCGCGTCTGCGTCTGCGTCAGGTCAGCTGTCCGCCCCCTGCTCGTGTCGCTCTCTGGCGCATGAGACTGTCCTTTGGCACCACCGCCTTGGTCACCCGTCTGTGCAGCGCCTTCGGGCCATGCACAAACGGGACCTTGTTGCTGGTCTTCCCAGGGTGCTCCCTCCCCTTCCCGACTCGCCTGCTCCTCCCTGTATTCCCTGTGTCGAGGGACGGCAGCGCGCCGTTCCTCACTCCTCCTCCTTTCCCCCGACGACTGCTCCCTTGCAGACGCTCCACATGGACGTGTGGGGCCCAGCCCGCGTCCGTGGTCAGGGTCAGGAGAGGTACTTCCTGATTGTTGTTGACGACTTCTCGCGCTACACCACGGTCTTCCCCTTGCGCGCCAAGGGTGACGTCCCTGATGTCTTGATCCCTTGGATCCGCAGATCTCGTCTCCAGCTCCGTGAGCGTTTCCGCTCTGACTTCCCTGTCCTGCGTCTGCACTCTGACAGAGGTGGAGAGTTTTCCTCTGGCCTATTGGAGGCCTTCTGTCAGCAGGAGGGCATTGAGCAGTCGTACACGCTTCCGGCCTCTCCACAGCAGAATGGGGTTGCTGAGCGCCGCATTGGTCTGGTCATGGAGGTCGCTCGTACCTCCTTGAGCCATGCGGCTGCCCCCCATTTTCTGTGGCCGTTTGCAGTCCGATACGCTGCGCATCAGCTCAACCTCTGGCCCCGTGTCTCCTTGCCCGAGACTTCTCCGACACTGCGTTGGACGGGAGAGGCTGGCGATGCGTCGCGTTTTCGGGTCTGGGGATCCCGAGCTTTTGTCCGCGACACGTCCGCGGACAAGCTCTCCCGTCGCGCTGTCCCCTGCGTCTTCCTTGGCTTTGTCCCGGACGCCCCTGGCTGGCAGTTCTACCACCCCACCTCGCGTCGTGTCCTGGCCTCTCAGGACGTCACTTTTGACGAGTCCGTCCCCTACTACCGCCTCTTCCCCTACCGCACTGCCCCGCTCCCCCCCCCGCCTCTCTTCCTCGCTCCAGGTGCTGAGGTACCAGACCCCCTCCCCCCTCAGGGTGCCGCTCCCTCAGGTGTGTCCCAGGTAGACCCGGGTGAGCCTGTCGAGGTAGCTGTTGACTCTCGTCCTGCTAGGGGTGCTGAGCCTGGGGGTGCTGCGTCTGGGGGTGCTGAGCCTGGGGGTGCTGCGACTGGGGGTGCTGAGCCTGGGAGTGCTGAGTCTGGGGGTGCGGAGCCTGGGGGTGCTGAGCCAGGAGGTGCGGAGCCTGGAGGTGCGGAGCCTGGAGGTGCTGAGTCTGGGGGTGCTGAGTCTGGGGGTGCTGAGCCTGAGCGTGCTACACCTGGAGGAGCCCTCTCCTCCCAGCAGCTGCAAGAGAGGTACCTCGAGTACTGCCGCCTCCGGAGAGGTACTGCTGGAGCTCGTCCCGGTACTTCCCCTCCTACCCAGGAGCTCCCCCCCATTCAGCAGATCCGCGAGTGGTACACACGGCGCTGCAGTCTTCGGAGTGGTGCTCCTGGTGCTGCGGACCCTGGGGGTGGCGCTGCTGCTGGTGCTGAGGACCCGGACGTGGGAGCTGCTGCTGGTGCTGCGGACCCGCCTGGTGGAGCTGCTGCTGGTGCTGAGGACCCGGACGGTGGAGCTGCTGCTGGTGCTGAGGACTCGGACGGTGGAGCTGCTGCTGGAGCTGAGGACCCGAGCGGTGGCACTGCTGCTGCTGCTGAGGACCCGGGCGTTGGAGCTACTACTGGTGCTGAGGACCCGGCCGGTGGAGCTGCTGCTGGTGCTGTGGACCCGGACGCTGGAGCTCCTACTGGTACTGAGGACCCGGCCGCTGGAGTCTCCTCTGCTTCCGGAGACGCTGCGCGGCCGCGACCGTACTTCGTACCGCTCCTTCAGCAGGTTCTTGGGCAGGCTCCTCCTCCTTGTCCTCCTCCCTCCGTAGAGTGTCCTCCGCCTGTCCGGCCGCAGTCACAGTTACCACCTACCTCGCCTCTCCCTGCTCCCTCTCCTTACACTGGTCCCACAGGAGGTCTTACAGAGCGTCGTGAGCCTGAGTCTTGTCCTGCGTCGCCTGTTCGTCCTGCTCGCACTGGTAGTCGTGTCCGTCGTGAGCGTCCTCCTCCTGTCCCAGGCACTCACTACATGACTCTGCGTCCCTCTACTGCTCCTCAGCGTGTCCCTCTACCGTCTCCTCCTGCATCCTCTTTGCCTGACGTTCCGGACCCTGAGTCTGACCGGTATCGTGCTGAGCACCCTACTGTCACGCGTCTCCTTGCTACTGTTGTCACTGACCCTACCTTTGAGTCCTCGGCTGCGTCTGCTCTGGTCGCTGAGTTGGTTGACTTTGCTGCTGCCTGTCGTCTAGACTACGCTGCTAGCCTTGTTGCTGAGTCTGAGTCTGTCTGTCCTCCGTCCGTCGGGGGTGAGTGTGCTCTTGGCACGGACGTCCTTGAGGACAGACAGGAGGAGTTCCAGTGTCTTGCTGCTGCTTTGCCCCGTCTCGTGTCCTTGCTAGTTGCCCCTGAGGGAGACCCGGATGCACCAGACATCCCGACCCCGCGCACTTACGCTGAGGCGATGGCGGGTCCCTTCTCCTCTCAGTGGCAGACAGCCATGGACGCCGAGATGGCTTCCTGGAAGTCCACACGCACCTACGTCGACGAGGTTCCCCCGCCTGGGGCGAACATCGTCAGTGGCATGTGGATTTTCAGGGTGAAGCGGCCGCCGGGTTCTCCGCCTGTCTTCAAGGCGCGTTACGTGGCTCGAGGCTTCAGTCAGCGAGAGGGAGTAGACTTCTTTCAGACCTTCTCCCCCACCCCGAAGATGACTACTCTTCGGGTGCTGCTGCACATAGCCGCTCACCGCGACTACGAGCTTCACTCTCTTGACTTCAGCACTGCTTTCTTGCAGGGCAGCCTGCACGAGGAGATCTGGCTGCGCCGCCCACCTGGCTTCACTGGGTCGTTTCCTCCTGGTACCCAGTGGAGGCTTCAGCGGCCGGTCTACGGTCTCCGCCAGGCTCCGCGTGAGTGGCACGACACACTGAGGACTACACTTGCGGCTCTTGGGTTCGCGCCTTCTACAGCTGACCCGTCGCTGTTCCTGCGCACCGACACTTCGCTGCCGCCGTTCTACATCCTCGTGTACGTCGACGACTTGGTCTTTGCCACTGCTGACACTGCAGGACTCGCCTACGTGAAGTCGGAGCTGCAGAGGAGACACACGTGCACAGACCTGGGTGAGCTGACAAGCTATCTTGGCTTGCGGATCACCCGGGACAGAGCACGGCACACCATCACCCTGACTCAGTCACACATGGTGCAGCAGGTTCTCCAGCGCTTCCGCTTCACGTACTCCTCGCCTCAGTCCACTCCTCTGCCTACAGGTCACTCGCTCTCAGCTCTGCCTTCGGATGAGTCCGTAGAGCCGAGTGGCCCGTATCCAGAGCTTGTGGGCTGCCTCATGTACCTGATGACCTGCACTCGACCTGACCTTGCATACCCTCTTAGCATCCTTGCACGCTATGTCGCTCCTGGCCGTCACAGGAAGGAGCACATGGATGCCGCTAAGAGGGTGTTGCGCTACTTGTGCAGTACGTCGGGCATGGGGCTTGTGCTTGGAGGGCGAGACCGAGTTGTTCTCACAGGGCACTCAGACGCTTCTTGGGCAGACGACCAGGCCACTCAGCGGTCGTCTCAGGGTTACACCTTCAGCCTTGGCTCTGGCTCAGTTTCTTGGCGCTCTACACGCTCTTCTTCTGTTCTCGGCTCCAGTTGCGAGGCTGAGATCTACGCTACAGCCATGGCTGCCCAGGAGCTACGCTGGCTGACCTACCTGCTGACCGACCTCGGAGAGCGGCCTCGTTCTCCTCCAGTACTGTACGTCGACAACAAGGCTGCCATTACCTTGTGTGAGGAGCACAGACTGGAGCACAGAACGAAGCACATCGCCCTGCGGTACTTCCTTGCTCGTGAGCTGCAGCAGCGCGGTCAGCTTTGTATTCGCTACGTGGCCACTGAGGCCAACACTGCTGATGTGTTCACCAAGGCGCTTCAGCCTCGTGACCATCAGCGCTTCTGCACTCTACTAGGCCTTGTGCCTACTGGACCTCACTTGCTTACCTCTTGACTTTGCTTGTACTGTGATCACTATATATATCTATACCTGCATGTTTACTTTTGCTAGGTTGTGATCACTGTATCTCTTGCTCTGTTATAAACTTGCATGTGAACTGGTCTTGTGACCACTAGCTTGTGCTCGGAATTTGTGTGGAATCCTTGAGGTCCACCCTGAGCTTGTTGTTGCCTTGTTTTGCCTTGACTGGTCTTGTGACCCCTAGGACTCCCCCACTTTGCCTATGGGGGTGTGTCAAACATTATACATGTTGTATTTGTGTAGGCTGTAGTGGGTTAGCCTATAGGGGGGTCACAACATTAGGGTTTCATATTTGTACTCACAATCCTTGCTAGTCCATCATTCCAGTCCGTTATTTCTGACACTTCGCTCTGATACCATGTCAAAATCCCAGCCACTAACCACTGGGATAAAAGGGCTTGTTTGTGTAGCGGGTGAGTGCGCCCATAACCCCCCAGGCCGCCGTGCCTGTAACCCTTCCCTAGGATCAATCGGGGATCACCAGTGGACCTCTGACAAAAGGTCTTAATAGCAGAAGGACTCGGCTACAACTTACTCAGCGTCAGTCAGTTGATGGCGAAAGGCATCCACCTCGAAGCAGACAGCACCGCTCAAGAGTTCAAGCTGTACCACGGGAAAGGCGGCCTCTATATCGGAAAGGCGATCCTCAAGAATAACGTCTTCGTTCTTGATTTCGTACCAGACCTTGGCACCGCTGACAGCGACGGCATCGTCAGCTTTGCTCCTTGGACACATCCTCCAGATCTTGACCCAGACTTCAGTCCCGGCGGCTTCTGGCACTCACACACCATTCCTGAAACAGAGAGAACAAGGGCGTTAGCAACAATTCAACAAACATCGGCAGCAGCAGAGACAACACCGGCAGCAGCAGAGACAACATCGGCAGCAGCAGAAACAACATCGGCAGCAGCAGAGACAACATCGGCAGCAGCAGCGGCAACATCGACACCAATCGCCGGTCCTTCAACGGCACCAATCTCCATCGACGATTCGCCTCCGACACCCGCACAGCAGTTAACCCCGGCACCACGAGAAGTCCACCGAAGCGCTAACATCACCGCCGGCTTTTACTCAAACTCAGACATGTACAGACGCTCCCCCGGGCACCGCGCCAGCGAAGACATCTGGCACGCACGGATGGGACACCCAAGCAACACAACATTAAACAACACGATAAGAGCAGGAGTGCTCGACAAAGACTCCCTACTACTGCACGACGGGAGAGAACTTCAACGAGTCAGAGGAACATGCTTCACCTGCCCCGAAGCCGACCTACCGCATCAGCCGTTCGTACCTCATCACAACCCAAGCGCACCTGCATACACACCACTTGAGAAGGTATACAGCGACATCCTGTATAATCGCGCAACAGGGCAAGGAGCTCTCAATTACACCATCACCTTCATCGACGCCGCCACTCGATACGTCTGGCACCTCAACCTTCCAAGCCGCGATATGGCTTTCGAAGCCTTTGTCGCCTGGCTACCAGTTGCGGAACGAGAATCGGGAGTCAAGCTGAAAAGCTTTCAGTCAGACGGGGGAGGAGAATACACCTCACAAAGGTTCAAGCAGTACTTGGCGGAAAGAGGAATCAAGAAACTCATCTCCCTCCCCTACGCCCATCAACAGCAAGGCGTAGCAGAAAGGATGAACAGGACACTGCAGAACACCATGCGCAAACTGCTACGTGGCATGCGACTACCCAACCACCAGTGGCCAGAGGCGATGGACCACGCTGTCATGCTGCACAACTTGCTGTCTTCGTCGTCACTCCCGAACAACGCATCACCGCACCTGCTGTGGACAGGAAAACTGGGCAGCACAAAAATGTTACGAGTTTTTGGGTGCATGGTACAGTACCGACCCCCAGCTGCACGGGCCGGCCGATTCTCCCAACGCGCACAATGGGGACTACACCTGGGCATCGAAAAGAACTACAACGTGTGGAAAATTTTCAACGTCCACTCAAAGGAAACAGTACCAGCACGCGACGTCATCTTCTACGAGCGACTCACCCTCGACTCCTACCTTGCCAACCTGGCAGAACAGCGTGACCTCACCAGCGGATTTCGTGGAGACAGAGCCTTCGCTTCGGCAGCCGACGAAGCTGACCTGGACGAGCAGAACGTGGACGGAGCCTCGGAAGCAGCCGGACCTCTCCCTTACTGCTCCGTAGATATCCCAATGGACGACGACAATCCTCGCGAAAGCGTCAACGCCGAAGTCTTCTACGATTTCGCCGACACCGGTTACGTTACACCTGCACGGGTCAACACCGACGAAGCAGAACGCATAGGACCGAATTTCTTACCGGATCCTCAAGCAGGAGACGAAGCAGTTTATCCCGAGGATACCACACTCCCCCGCTACACACAGAGTGGACTGCAAATCCTCGGCCTCGTCACCGCAGTCCACGGCACGACACCTCCTAAGGAGCCTGCGACGGTTCAACAGGCTCTGGGGGGGGAACATAGGGAAAAATGGCGTGAAGCCATGGACAAAGAGCTGAAGGCACTAGAGGAGCGCAACACCTGGAAAGTCGTCCCTATCGGCGTAGCACGAAACAAGACAATACTCACTGGAAAGTGGGTCTTCCGTGTGAAAACAAAGGCTGACGGCACCATCGACAAGTTCAAGGCACGCTGGGTCGTACGCGGTTTCGACCAGGAGCATGGACGGGACTTCACCGAAACGTTTGCTCCAGTTAGCCGCCATACTTCACTTCGCATCCTTCTCGCAATCGCCGCCATGAAGAAGAAAAAGTTGCGACAGATTGATTCGCAAACGCATTTCTCTACGCACCTGTTGACGCAGAGATCTTTGTAGAACTACCACACGGCTCCAGCACGAACTCCACGCACGTTTGCCAGCTGCTAAAATCACTCTACGGGATCAAACAGGCTCCGCGACTATGGCAACAGTACCTGCACGCACGTCTCATTCGCATCGGTTTTAAGCAACTCCCGCACGACCAGGGCATGTACCGGCTCACGAAGAACGACGACTACATCCTGCTAATCGTCTATGTAGACGACCTCCTCTACATCGGCTCGACCGACGGCATCACCACCTGGTTCGAAGGGGAGCTGCAGCAAGATCTCACGCTCACGGTTTCATCTACAGTCACACAGTACCTTGGGCTCAACATCCGAGAAGAAGAAACTGCAATCTACCTCAGCGCCGCAAAATACGCCGACACTATCGCCAAGCGTTTCGCCTTCACACCGACCGCGATCTCCACGCCATACCGTTACACGACAGGAGCCGACAAGGGAGGATCTACTCTACTGAAGCCCGCCGGCATACGCGACTACCAGAGAAAGTTGGGCTGTCTTCTCTTCGCAGCTGTCACCTGCCGCCCCGACCTCTCATACTCCGCAAGCCAGCTCGCTACCTACCTCAAAAGGCCTGAAACAGAACACCTGGCGGAGCTCGACCGCGCTCTTCACTACTTCGTCAGCACTCCAACGATCGGCTTAACGTATCACAAGAACACAACTACACCAACCTCTAAGCTAATCGGTTATGTCGATGCCGATCACGCCGGCGATTCCGACAATAGGCGCTCCCGCACCGGCTACATCTACCGACTCGAGCCTATCGGTCCTATCTCCTGGCAGTCGAGCAAGCAGGAACTAATCGCCCTCTCATCAGCTGAAGCAGAATATATTGCACTCTGCTCAGCCACCAAAGAAGGACTTTACCTTCGCGAACTGCTGGAAGAAGCGAAGTTAGCTGAGTTACCCAACTTCACCCTGTTCTGCGACAACCAGTCTGCAATTCGCATCGCCAACAAAAGTGGCTTCGCGAATAGAATGAAGCATATCGCCCTGCGATATTTCTTCGTGAAAGACGAGATCGAGAAGGGGAGACTTGAACTATCCTACTGTCCGACGTCCGAGATGGCAGCTGACTACTTGACCAAGAAACTCGGAAAGCAGAAGTTCGAGTACTGCATGCTGCTGACTGGACAGGGCCACGTCATCAACTGCGACACTCCAGAAGCGAAGGGGAGTGTTGGAAACAAGTAATTCCTAAAGCGCCTCTGTCGTGTCGAAACATCACACCAGAAGCGAAGCGAGTCATATCGAGGCACGAGCGAGTCAACCCTCGGAGGTTGAAAGAGGTTGCCGGAGGTTACGCGAAAGTCAAAGGTCAGCGACCTTTGACCTGACAAGTACAGTACGACAGCAAGGACACACAACCGACTCGTTACAGAGCGGTTGCCCGAGTCGTTACTGTATCGAACCGCAACAGCAACAGTAAAGTAGTTACAACTGCATCCTTTCATATTCCTTGTATTCATATATAAACGCTTGTATTCCCAGCAAAAGATCCTAAGGGCTTTTCTCAGCCCAACAAAGCGCAGTGTGCCCCACCAGTGGTGGGGCGGGCAAGTGCCCTAACGCACCGTGATGAGTCGTTTGGCTCTCCCATAACCTCGGAAACAGCTGTCGCTTCCTGAATTCGCTTTCACCCCACGCACATTTTCAAAATATCCCCTTTTTCAGTTTTTTTTTTTATTTTTTTTTGTTTTTTTTTTTTCGCCGAACGCTTCCAACCTCTCATAACCATGCTGATACTGGTATTGGGTTTTCACGCAAGCATGATCATATGTAATGGTACAAACTAAATGTGAAGTCTTCAGACGGACAGGCCACTGGTGAAATCACACCAGATAGCAGTATTTGTGTTGAAAATATTATTGAATGTGTCCTTGTCCGTTGATCCATGACTAGTTCAATGATGCACAAGGTGAATGTTTCCCGTTTGTCGCCGTTGACAACCTGAAATAGAAGATGTTAGCATAAGCTGAAGGCAGCAGCCTTTACCATACTACACTCTACAAACACATAATCCCATCCTTGGACGCCAGTGACTAAAAGTTCCCAAAAACTCTTGAAACCTGAACCCCTCCCACTTTTGGGAGGGCTCAAGGAAGCCTCACGCCACCTCACAGGCTGTAGGGGCCGCGAGCGGCAATGGGGCCATTGGGGGTAGGAGGAGGCGGGGTGGAAGGGGTGACAAGAGCAGCTGCGTCTTCATCCCAGTCTGACTGGTACTCGGGTTCGGGCTCAGGCACGTACTGAGGGGCATGAGGCAACAGCGCCTCTTGGGAGACGGCTGAGAGCATCTTCATCTCCAGGTCGTCCTCCACCACTAGGTTGCGGATGCCCTCATGCAGCGACACGAGCTCCTGTGAGGGGGAGCAGAGAGGGAGAAGTTTGAGCCAGCAATACATTATTACGTCCTGTGAGTCTGCTGACAGCATCTTCATCTCAAGGTCGTCCTCCACTACTAGGTAGCGGATGCCCTCATGCAGTGACACGAGCTCCTGTTGAAGGGGGGGCAGGGAGAAGAGCGGGCAGGGCGAATTTTGAGTCTGAGTCACATTACAGAAGTCTTGGGAGTTGGTCGGCTGACAGCATCTTCATCTCAAGGTCGTCCCCTGCCACTAGGTTGCGAATGCCCTCATGACTGGCATTTATTTCAGTGGTTGCAAATGGGAGAGGGTAAGATCAGAGCATGCACATGCGGATTGGACAGGGGGACTGAGAGGCTGGTAAGTGAGAGCTGCTTCATTACAAGGTCTCACTCCAACATTGAGATTGCAATTATCTCCGCAATCATGCAGCGCCACAGGAATCCAACCATAGGAAGATGGGCGGGTTTCGACTGGGTGAATGCACATAACTGTAGGTTACAGAAGTCAGATTCCACGACTGATAATGTGGAATACTTCATGCTGTTCCACTCCACAAGTGCTTGTTATGAAGAAACTTGGGGAGTGTGATGGAGAGGAAAAATGATGACAAGGGTGGCAGGATGGAAGGAGAGATCTGACTCGGGGGGATTGGGAGAGGTGGGTCAGGAAGGTGGAAACCAGATAACAAGGATGGCAGAGCCAAGTGGCAGTAGAGGGATGCGCACTGGAAGGGGACCTACAGCAGCATTGTTCCGTGCTGATTGAGTGATAACCTCAGTGCAAGGATGGGGAAGGGTTCTCAGTGAGCACTCCGACCTCCTCGATGTGACTTTTGAGTCAGACCCAAAAGTCAACCAAATGACAAGAGTGCCTAACCCAAGTGGCAGCAGCAGGTTGCACAGCAAGAAGACTTACAGCGGCATTGTTCTGTGCTGATTGAGCGATGGCGTCGAGCGCAAGGATGGGGAAGGGGTTCTCAATGAGCACTCCAACCTCCTCAACAGAACAAGATCGTTGTACACGTGGCAGCAGCAGGATGGGACTTACAGCGGCATTGTTCCGTGCCGATTGAGCGATGACGTCGAGTGCCAGGATGGGGAAGGGGTTTTCAATAAGCACTCCGACCTCCTCGATGCAGAAAAAGATGGCCGCACACGTGGCAGTCACTGGGATGGTGAGCCAGCCGAGGGGGTCCCACAGAGCGAAAGGCAGGAACATGTGGTAGAGGACGAGGAAGCGCGAGGTGAGGCGCGTGTAGGAGAGCGGGATGGGCGTCTTGAAGAGACGCTCACTGCCTCCGATGTCATCCGCGAACGTCGCGAAGTTGGCCTCCTGGAGAATGCAGGGAGAAAAGGAATAGAGGGGAGGATAAGAAATGTGCTGATTCCGGCTGCACTAGTCATCCAGCTTCCAAGCTACTTGTGTATCTGTTGATGGAGCTCCTGAGATCGTCAAAAGGATTATGCCTGAGGACTTCTCTGGTCTTGCCATTCTAAAATAACCCCTGCTGTATGTTGAGCTTTGTATGTAAGCTTATTTCTATGGATTTCCAACGACGATTTCTCGATACAGAAGCATGACGATAGAGACGAGAACATAAGGAGGGAATGCGAAACTCACCATGGCCACGCGGTGCATTGGCTCCATGGTGCACGAGCGCATGCACTCCGACATCATCTGAAGCACGTAGTTGGGCCGGTGGGTCGCCCCCAGAATCCCCGCAATCTCCTCGTCGGACAGAGTGGTGAATTGCTGCAAGGGACGTGTAGAATGCACAAGCAGGCGTCAAACACGTTACACCGCATAACAATAATAACATTTTAAAAACTGAGTAAACTGTATTACAAGCAAACTAGTTATTGTGCTTAGGAAGAGCCACAATGAGTCAGAAGGGTGTTACTCACACGAAGGTCTTCCTCCAACGAGCCCTCTTGAAGAAAGTGGTGCTTGTAGGTAAGTGCGAACGCCTGCAGGTGGCGGATGAACTGAGCGCGTTTGGGGTACTCGTACGTGTACTGGTCGCGCGCCATGTACGACAGCGCCTGTCGCGTGATGTCGCGCGTGCGATTCAGCATGAGCCCCCACATCTTGCGAGCCTGCGGGATGAACGAAACGAATCGACATGGGCACACAACGCATGAGCGTCGAAGATTATAGCCGGTTACTAACCACTCCGACACAGGACCCTCGACGTTTCAATCCTCACACATTTGATAACTTTTCGGGATGGAAGCTGACTGCATTAAACTTGAAGGCTAAAACTCGGAACGCACCTCGTCGAAGCGGCCGTAGCTGGCATTGGTCCGGAAGACGAGGAGGAAGGAGAGAGCAGGTGCCGTGAGGGTGTACGGGAGGTTGGACATGTGCAGCAGGGGAACCCACTCGGGCAATGCACCCATCGTAACCAGCTGATTCCACCCAACCACACCGGCTGCGATTCCAGTCATCACGGAAACTGGAGGTCCGAGCGCGCCGATAACCTTAGACGTAAGCATGGATTTCATGTGACGGAAGTACCGGCCGCTAGATTTGTGTTTCTGGAAGCACCAAGGCGTTTACGGGATTGAAAACAACAACTAAAAAGACTTAGCTAGAAGGAAACATGAAACGACAATGTATGCACGGTTCGTGAGTGAACGTGAACGTCAACGTAACGTGAACGTGAACGACGACGCACCTTCCAGTCATCATGACCGAACACCACCCGTCGCAGCACCAATGCCTCGAACTTCTTCTCATCAATGGTTTCAACATCTACCAAATTCTTAGGAACCACTGCCTTCACCACCAAGGGTCCTCTAGCCTTCTTCTGCACAGTGTGAGCTTTGGTGACATTGACGCTATCCTTGCGGAGAGAAACACTCCTCAAAGATCCGTCGGTCCAGTCCTGCAGGCCTGCAGCTTGAGCCTTCAGGCTGGTCTGAGCAGGAGACAGAAACATGGAGGTGCGTGATGCGACACTCGTGGCCGCCATTTTCGTCACGGAGCTCAGTCACTGGCTGAAGAAATCGAGAGTCCTGCTAATAAACCTGGACATTCAGGAACGTACCTTCTACGCCTTGGGGATTCCGACTAGTGTGCGTCAGAGTAAATAATCCGAAGCAGATGTGTGAAATGAAAAACTGAAGTAGGCGTTTTACACCCTCTTATCAGAGAAAGATCTTGCTGCCACCTGGTTGGTGAAAACATGCAGGAATGCCGACATTCAAAAGGTTGATGAGAGCCAAACACGCAGGCCGAGTCTCTCAAATCTCGATCTCACTCGCTAGAACCAGGCAGTTCGCCCGAACAGAAGTCAAGCAGAGCCGTTGGATCTGGAATGGAGTCGTTTCCAGACGAATTCCATCGGCCAATTCATGTGATCGAAGCGAGCTGATTGGCTACTTGATGAGCCCACGGGAAGTGAGGTGACTGGAAGGCCGAGCGAGTCTGGCGTGTGCTGACGAAATCAAAGAGTCAGCTGGGTGATTGATGTCCGCGTATCAGCCGATGTGATCTGACCAGATACATGACACGTCGGCATTGTCTGCCATCAAAACGCGGGCTTGGGAGTGGGGCTGCTAGCTGGCCGACCACGAAGTCAAAAGCTAATCCACGTGGCATCTTCTTCGGGCTGGACCAGGCTTCATCGCTTGCCACCCAAGTTAGCTGTGCGACGTGCTGGCGCGCGGCCTTTCCTTTTCGCGCGGGCATTTTGTATTCGCCAGCTCCGGAAAATCGCCCACCACCAGCCAATTTTAATGTGATGCTTTTGTTGTATGTAGCCTGTGTGGAAGGGAACCAATACAGCGCAACTTCAGCTAGTCCTCGCTCATGGTGCCATTCAGCTAATCCTCGCTCAGCTACTCTTCAACCCGAGCCTTGGATTCGGACCATGAATTCAAATTCCAAGCAGCAAGTTTACTTGGCTTTCTCGCAGAATATTACACAACTACTGCTACAAGTAGGTTTGAGCTTGACAATGGGAGCGCGTTGCTTTCTTCTGTTGGATGTACCCAACATCATAAAGTCTGTAAGGGCGTGTAAGATCCCCGTGCATCACCATTCGGCCATCAAAATTAGGTGGCCGAAAGCGAAACTCGATGGTGTTTGAAACGCTTTCAAGATGGTTCAGCGCGGTGGCGTACGATGTTTAGGGTTAATTTCACAACGGCCACCAAATTTTGATGGCCGAATTGTGATGCACGGGGATCTTACACGCCTGAAGAACACAAATAGAATCTCGACAGACTAAGGCACAGTACGTCATACAAAGCAGCTGGCAAAATGATTGAAGCATGCAAACTAGCAAAAAAGTGCTTATGGCGGAGAACCTTGCAAAAACGACTGACTCTGGGTGCAATTTCAAATCAATTATTCACGTACCTGCCGCTTTACAACCAATATCTGGCAAAAAGAAAATTACATGCAGAGGGTTTGACAAATAATGCAAACTACAAAACATTTAATCGCTGTAAGGACCGCGCCCAGCCAGAGGGGTCACAGGAGCTGATGGGGGAGGAGGGATGGGGGCGAGAGCCGCAGCGTCTTCATCCCAGTCCGACAAGTACTCAGGCTCGGGCTCGGCAACAAACTGAGGCGTCTGCAGCAGAGCCTCCTGCTTGCGGGCAGACAAATTCTTCATCTCGAGATCATCCTCAGCAACAAGGTTCCTGATACCCTCATGCAGGGCAACGAGCTCTCCGGCATTATTGCGCGCGGATTGGGAGATGACGACAAGAGCGAGAATCGGGAATGGGTTCTCGATGAGCACTCCGACCTCCTCAATGCAGAAGAAGACGGCCGCACATGTGGCAGTCACTGGGATGGTGAGCCAGCCGAGGGGGTCCCACAGAGCGAAAGGCAGGAACATGTGGTAGAGGACAAGGAAGCGCGAGGTGAGGCGCGTGTAGGAGAGCGGGATGGGCGTCTTGAAGAGACGCTCACTGCCTCCGATGTCATCCGCGAACGTCGCGAAGTTGGCCTCCTGGAGAATCGCAGCACGGGGAACAGGCAGAACAGACGAAATGCTTCAATGAGACATGGGCCAGGATAGAGCCTTTAGAGATACTCTACTCCCGTGTGCGGTTGGACTGAGTGAATAATGGTAATGACACATCGCACGCCTCAAAGTTCATTTCTTGAGAGTCAATTCTCGATCATTTCAAAACGTTTGGGAGCTCTAACAAGGCATACCATGGCGAGGCGGTTGACGGGCTCCATGGTGCACGAGCGCATGCACTCTGACATCATCTGAAGCACGTAATTGGGTCGATGGGTGGCGTTAAGCACTCCCGCAATCTCCGCGTCAGTCAGACTGGTCAAATCCTGACGAGGGTACGGGTGCGAAGGCAAGACAGAAACACATTGATTGATAGATCGGGAAGACTGCCCTAAATCGAGATTTTGAACCGGAGAATATTGTGCACCCGAAATTGAACGACGATATCCAGCTTTTCCTGATAAATGTTGCAATCACGGCGGGTATCGGACAAAGTAGCGGTGTTTACCCTGAGGTCCTCCTCGAGCGAGCCCTCTTGGATGAAGTGGTGCTTGTAGGTGAGGGGGAACGCCTGCAGATGGCGGATGAACTGAGCGCGCTTGGGGTACTCGTACGTGTACTGGTCGCGCGCCATGTACGACAGCGCCTGTCGCGTGATGTCGCGCGTGCGATTCAGCATGAGCCCCCACATCTTGCGAGCCTGTAGGCGGGAGGAGCGCACGTAGGAAAACAGAAAAAGGAAAAACAGAAACAACGTCAGAAATGTGTGATTGATGGGAGAATAAACCGGAAAGAAAATTTGCATCTGAGTCAGCATCACATATTTCGACAATTCACCAACAACATGGCACATATCAATAAGTGATTCAGATCTTCCTCATGCTTACCTCATCGAAACGGCCGTAGCTGGCATTGGTGCGGAAAACCAAGAGGAAGGAAAGAGCAGGCGCGGTGAGGCTGAAGGGGAGGTTGGAGATGTGCAGCACGGGAGCCCACTCGGGCAGAATACCCATCACAACCATCTCGTTCCACCCCACCACCGCCGCTGCGATGCCCGTCATCACTGACACAGGCGGGCCCAGCGCGCCGATGACCTTGGAGGTCAGGATGGTGCGCAGGTGCTTGAAGTAACGGCCGCTCGATTTGTGTTTCTGGAAAGAGCGGGGGAGGGGGAGCGCGGCGAAGGGGGAGGGGGGGAGGGCGGAGGGAAGGGGGGAAAGAAAGGTGAAATTACGTGAGAAAGGAGAGAAAGGGTGGAGCTGGAGCAGGTCGATAAGGGAGAAGGGAATGCTTGACACATCTACGGGAACTACAGGACGCATCCTTGTAGAGTGAGACAAAGGAACGTAAACATGCGTATTTTCTAGATAGGGATGCGTGAGGGTGTGGAGGCACAAGGCAAGAAGGTGGCGTCAAAGAGAATTGCTTCTTACCTTCCAGTCGGCATGGTCGAAGACGACGCGGCGAGAGACAAGCGCCTTGAACTTGACTTCATCAGCTGCGTTGATGTCCACGAGCGCGTTAGGCGCCATGGCCTTAACCACCATGCGGTTCTTGCCATTGGCATTCTGACGGGACTGTGCCTTGCTCACTGCTGGCTTGGTGCTCTTGAGGGAGATGCTTCTAATGGAGCCCTCGGAAAATTCCTGGAAAGAAGAGGACTTCGCGCCAAGCGAGGAGGTTGTGAGCTTCAGGGACGAGCCAGCGGCAATGCTGGTAGACGCAGCCATGGCGACGAAGAGACTAAACGTAACTTACGAACCAATCGAATGCGGCTTCAGATTGAGCCAATTGTTTGCTTTATATGCAATGCCTAGTTGGGCAGACGATAATGACGAACCGCGCAGTAGCAAGTTTGGTAGGCTTGGGTGGGTGTGCAATGGTGGAGGGAAGGGGGAGGAAGTGATGGCTTGCGGTGCGGCTGGCGGAAAATCGGCTTCCAGGTTCCGCTCGCCATGAAAGATTGAGTATTCCCGCGCTGGTTGACAGTAGTGGCAAGATGCACTTACCGCTTGGCAGCCAACGATGGGTGGCTAGGATTAGCTGGGCTGACTCAGGATGGCGATCTTAGCGGGCGTTACCAGTGGCGTGGGGGTCGCGAAGAGAATGGTGATTGGTTCAATCTGCGCTCGACAGTTTCTGCCACGTAGGCATGAGACACTTCCCCCAAACCCTGAAAAGTCGGCATCCTGTCCGGGTGAGTCAAGGCGAGCCGAGTTATGGTGAGATCTGAACTTGGCTGTCCACGTGGCGAGGAAAATTACCTCATACCGCAGATGCCACGCTGCCACCACAAAACATTCGAAATTGCAATTCATGAACTCGATGCATTCCCACTGTTCCCAATGAAATGGCGGGACAAGGTGTAACAGGCAACTCAAAGTGTCACTTGGGAGTTCGCTCGGGAGCATCCCACATTGATTTTCGCCATTCGGTATGAAACCGCTGGCTTTCGCGAAAGCAATTAGCAAATCACGAGTGATGCGAGAGCAAAAGAGCGACACAAACGCTCCACGCGCTTTTCTGCCTCTTTGATGCATGCTTCAGTTCATTTCTCAACAACGCCTGGGATTTCGAATGGCGTCAACTTGACTCCACTTGTCTGATTCCCCCTGCCACAGATTCACTTCACCACCACCCCCTCTCCGCCACCATTCTCTTCTCATTATGTTTTCACCATACACCCTGAATTTGCATCGTCATACCTCAGCCTCAGATCTTCTTTTGGTGCTGCTTGCGCTCTCTAATCGCTTTCCTTTTCCTCGTGAACTGGTCGAATTGGACATAGTAGTACTTCTTCCCCTCTGACTAATTTCTGATTCTGTCATTGATACGGTAGTCGACGCTCAGCAGCTTCAATCCGCGTGTGACATGGATTTCTTCTAAATATTATACGGTAGGTATCATTAGAGAGTGCAACCCACGAGCTTGCCTGACTGTTTCCGCATTTCAGCCTTTCCACTTTCCCCTGGCAGGAATTCACACTCCTCGCTTTTGCAGGAGCTTCAAGCGAAACAGCATTCGCACCTAGCATGGCATGGTATGCGTGCCAGAAAGACTCTTCGCAACAACATACAGAGTATCACAGGTAAGAGGTAGGGAGAGGAGGTGTTTTTTCAGGTGGGAGGGCGTACTTTTCTGTGAACAGGTTTAGATTATCAACAAAACAACCAAAACAGTTTTTTCAAAGAAACCATTGCAGCCTAGCTAAAATCACAGCATAACATGATTAGCTACACGCACCACCAGCTTGCGTGGCCTTGCACTAGCTCTAAAAATCCTAACTGTACTTATACGCTCTTCCAGCCTCACTATGAACCTAATCCCTAACACTACTACCTACTCCTAATCTACTAAACGGCTAACTTCTAAATGGCTGGCACGGCACCAACCATGTGTTCCCCCATGCTGCCTCCCCCACTTGCAGGGGTGCCATTGCTCCTACAGGCTGCCACGTCATACCCTACCATGTCATACCCTGCTGTGTCATACCTCTCAACACCTTCTCCATTTCCTCTGAGATAGTCTCCCTCCTCATCCTCGCTGTAGTAATCCTCTACTTCATCACAGAAGTAGTTTTCCTCCTCCTGTTTCCGAGGAGGCCCATTAAACTCCTGAACCTCAGTAGTATCCTGCTGTGCTGCTACCAGCGGTTCCCCTTCCGTGCATGGATATCCCTCGAACCCTCCATTACCCTGCATTTCATCATCTCCCTCTGCAACGCCTTGGTAATCTCCCAGACCAGTCATTCCATCCATGAGATCAATCCCTTCCAAGCCGTCAAGCCCATCCAGACCGTCCATTCCTGCGAGCCCATCCAGGCCGTCCATCATGTCCAGCAAGCCCCCGATATAGTCAACCCCTCCAATGTCACCACCAGAGGCGAACATTGCATCGTTCAGACCGCTGGCAGAAGCAGGGGCGGCAGCAGCAGAAATGCCAGCAGCAGGAGTGGCGTCAACCGGAGCAGCAGCAATGGCAGGAGCGGGGAAATAAGCATTTGCGGCAGCAGCGCAAGCGCCAGCAGGAGAAACGCTGCAGAAATTGGATGCTGCAGCTCGCGTCAACCCATACTGACTCTCCTGATGCCGCTGCTGTTGCTGTCCACTCCTTTCACTCCCCTGGATGTTCCCTTTGGTACTCAAGTCTCCCACGCCCTGTCCATTCCCCTTGCCATTCCCCTGCGCGCCCCCTTGCCCACCCCCCTGCGCACCCCCCTGTACGCTGCCCTGTCCGTCGCCCCTCCCACCCGCCCCTGGGCCACCCCCGTGCCCATCGCCCTCGTCTGAGCTCCTCCGCAGCACCACCTCCTCTCCAAAGCACCGCCTGTACACGTCTCTCAGACTCATCGCCTTCAGCTGTTCCTCCTCGCTCCCCTCCTCACTCCCCTCGTCATCCCCCTCCTCTCCCTCCTCCCTCTCCTCCTCTCCGTCCTCCCCTACCCCTGCCTCCTGTTCGACCTTCTCCTCCTCTATGCTTTCCCTGTCGTTGAAATCAGCAGCCCCTTCCTCGCTGTCAGCTTCCCCACCCTCCCCACCAATTCCCCCTTCTGCCTCGTCCTCTTCACCCCCCTCGCTACTTCCCCCGTCTTTATCATTGGTAAGAAGCCTCAAGTATCCCGTTTTTCCCTCCTCCACCTCCTCCTCCTGCTTTTTCTGCTGCTTCTGCGTCTGCGTCTGCGTCTGCGTCTGCGTCTGCTTCTGCGCCTGCACCTGCTCCTTGTGCTTCCCCCCCTGCTGCTTTTGCTGCCCCTTCCTTCTTCTTTGCCCCTTCTGCTCCGTCCTTTTCACCTGCAACCTTAGCAGCGCCAGAGCGGGAAGCACAGAGTCAAGCGGGTCTTCCGAGTCAACGAATTGGTACTCCTCCTCCTCCTCCTCCTCCTCCTCCTCCTCCTCCTCGTCTGCCACCTCAGCAAAACCACCAGCTGTAGAAGCGTTACCAGCACCAATGTGGTTACCACCACCAGTACTGTTACTACGACCAGCAGCACCGCCGGCAGAAGCACCAGCAGCAGTATGCCCGGTATTCAAGACGATGCCCTTGGTATTACAGCCTAGAGGGGAAGGAGAATACCGCTTCTGCTGCTGATGCTGCTGGGCGAGACTGCTGGTAGGGTCGGGCAGGGGCGTGCTGGTAACGAGGTGTGGTGTGCTAGTAACTGGAGATGGATGCCTGCTGACCTGCGCAGAACGGGGAAAGGGGAAAACGGGGAAATCTTTAGTTCACGGCGAAAGTGAGAGGAGGAAAGGGGAATTGAGACGGAATTGATGGGGAAAGCGGTGAGATGAATTTGTGTGCTTGTGTGGGGGATAGGGAGGGTGGGTGAGGAGGGGGTGATGGGAGTGAGGAGGGGCTGACGGGAGTGAGGAGGGGCTGACGGGAGTGAGGAGGGGAGGATGGGAGTGAGGAGGGGATGATGGGAGTGAGGAGGGGAGGATGGGAGTGAGGAGGGGATGATGGGAGTGAGGAGGGGAGGATGGGAGTTGGGCGGGCAGAAGGGGAAAGGTGGGTCTGATGGGGGAAATGGAAAGCGAGAAGGTAAAAGAATGATGTTGCCATGGCATTGCATCCATGTTTCATTTGTTCTCTTACCACCACGTTCAGTTTTGAGGCGCCTCAAAACAAGAAGAATCTTTTTGCCATGGCATCGCATCCGTGATTCATTCATCCACTTACCACCACGTTCCCATCCCCATGCCGGCCACTCGAGCCGCTTCCATCCCCCTTGTCGTCTCCTCCGTCCGCTCCTTCCCTCCCCCTCCCCTCCCCCACTCCACCAGGAGCGCCTCCCTGCTTGCCCTGCCACTTTTCCTTCTGCCTCCTCCACCTCCTCATCTGCAAGCAAGGGAAGGGTGAATTTACAAGGGAGGAGTACTGTGAGTGGAAGGGATGTGTGTCGACTCGCGCACCATGCTTTTAAGTAAACAAAAGAATGAAACGAAAGAAAGAAAATTAAAAGAAGAAGAAGACAAAAAAAGAAGGGCAACTCACCCTTGCTTTTGAGTACTCGAAAACAGGCAACTCACCCTTGCGTTGATAAACCAGCAGTTGACTTGGGTGTCCCTCAGACCCGAGTTTGCTGCTAACTCTGCCTTCTCCCTCTGCTCATGGGTGTTGGGGAAACAGGAGACACGGACACAAGAGGAAGGGGAAATGGAAGAGGCGGAGAGCGACGAGAGGATGGCGGGACAAAGGCGACTAGTCTGTTCGGTGAAGTTGAGGTGGGGCTTGGACAACAACACGAGGGCAAAACATGAGTCAATTGGGACAGAAAAACGAGGGCGCAGCAACACGGCTGGGTGAAGTGGAAGGATGGTTGGTACTTCGATAGGTTGGGATTGGGTGGTACTTCAGTGCGGTGGAGATGGGTGGTACCTCGGTAGAGTAGGGGTGGTGGAGGTGCGAGAGGAACCACGAGTTGAGGCAATCAACTTCTGAGTCGACTAAAAAAGTAATGGTGGGATTGGGTGGTACCTCAATGGAATGGCGATGGATGGAAGGTACTTGGGATGGGGTTGGGTAGGGTAGGGATGAGTAGTACCTCGGTGGGGTAGGGGTGGTGGAGGTGCGAGAGGAACCACGAGTTGAGGCAATCAACTTCTGAGTCGACTAAAAAAGTAATGGTGGGATTGGGTGGTACCTCAATGGAATGGCGATGGATGGAAGGTACTTGGGATGGGGTTGGGTAGGGTAGGGATGAGTAGTACCTCGGTGGGGTAGGGGTGGTGGAGGTGCGAGAGGAACCACGAGTTGAGGCAGTCAACTGCCTCCTTGGAAAACTTGGTGCGCGGGCCCTTGCGCCGGATGGGCTCGTCCTGTTTAAGAGGTGAGGGTTGATGGTAGGGCCAGGCGGGATGGGTGGTTGAGGGGCAAAGACGAAGGCAAGCAGGGAGGGATGAGTTGAGACAAGGAACGAGTTGAGGCAGTCAATCGCCTCCTTGGAGAACTTGGTGCGCGGACCCTTGCGTTTTGAGACGTCTCAAAACACTTCTTCAAACACGTGGTGCGCGGACCCTTGCGCCGGATGGGCTCGTCCTGATTGAGAGGTGAGTGTTGAGGGGCGTTTCAGGGGTAAGACACAAGACAGAGCGAGAAGACACAAGACAGAGCGAGAAGACACAAGACAGAGCGAGAAGACACAAGACAGAGCGAGAAGACACAAGACAGAGCGAGAAGACAAGCACGGGGGGATGAGTCGAGGCAGTTGATTTGAGCCGGGTTCGAAAAATGGAATGGAGAGGATGAATACACGGAGCAGGCTAGAAGAAGAGGGGAAAAAGTGGGTTAAAACACACACACACACAAACACACACACACACACACACACACACACACACACACACACACACAAACACAAAAGGAATGGATAGATAGTGGGTATACCTGTTGTTCAGAGTCCTGAGTTGCATTTCCCTGCCCGTCCTCGTCCACCCCTTCTGGTGCCTCTGTACCATCGTCACTACCAGTACCAGCACCACCACCGTTGCTTCCAGCAGCAGCCCTAGCAGCAGGTGAACCACCACCAGCAACGGAACCGCCAAAAGCTGCACCAGCAATCGCAGCAGAAGCACCCACAGCAGGGGGGAAAGGAGGAAGAGTGCCAGCGGGGGTGGGGGGAGGAGGGGGGAGAGGGGTGCGCATGGGTGGGGGAGTGGATGGTGGGGGGGCAGACCGATTGTCTGGAGCTGCATAGAAGGAGCTGTGTGCCTGCTGTTGCTGCTGCTGCTGGTAAGGCGGTTGCTGCTGGTGTTGCTGTTGCTGATAACGCTGCTGGTAAGAGTGGTGTTGTTGCTGTTGTTGTTGCCGCTGCTGCTGCTGGTGCTGCTGCTGCTGCTGTTGCAGGAGATGCTGCTGTTGCTGGCGATACCGCGTTTGCTCCTGCTGCTGCTGGGGCAAGTATCCCTGCTGCTGAGTTGGCAAAACGTGTTGCTGATGTGGCTGCGGCACCCGCTGCTGCTGCTGCTGATGCTGTGAAATCATGGCCCCTGAAAAGTGTCTCTTGACGGGTGTGATTGTACCGAGGTTAGAGGATCCCCATCCCCCACGTCCGCCAGCCCCTGCCTGTGCCACGTGGACAGCAGGGCTTCTCTGGCTTTGTGACACGTCAGCTTGGATCACGCCAGGGTAACGTGGAGCGCTCTCTTGCGACATCATCACATTCCCTTGACGTTCGTACGCGACATAAGCATCTCCGCGCACTCGTTTCAGCTGCTGCTGCGACGCATCCTGCGACCACCCTTGCTCTTGCACCTGCTGCACCCGCTGCTGCTGCTGCTGCTGCTGCTGCTGCGGTTGCCACACGTTCGGCTGATTCTGCAGCTGCGGCTGCGGCGGCGGGGCCAGAATCTGCGCCGGCCATTCTGCTTGCGGAGGCGGCGGAAAGGAACGGGTAGGAGGGGGTGGTGGAGCGGAGAAAGGCGGAGAGGAAGAAGTGGGGGAGACGACGAGCGGGGACGCGGGTTGCGGAAGCGGAAGGCCCGCGCAAGGGGGCACGTGAGGCGCGCCGTAATCTCCGCAATACCCTCCTGTTACAGCAGAAGCGCCGTAAAAGCTGACTGCGGGCGGTTGGGAGGGTCCGGCGGGATGGCTTGGCGGGAGCGCGGGCGGTGGAAGAGTTGGCTGCGGCGATTCGTACGAGGACTGCGCGAATTGGATATTACCCCCGCTGGCGCTTGCGGAATAGGCGCCGGGGTTGACGGGGGGGACCGCGACGGGCTGCGCGTTTGGCGGAGAAGCGTGGGTAGCTAACCCGCTGTTAGACCCTAGTGGCGACGATTGATCGCCGCTGTGGTAAGCGAAGCTACCGGTGGCGACGTTCTGCTGATGGTTACCGCTGGTGTTACACTGGAACTGCTGCTGCGCCGGTGGTTGCTGGATCTGCGGCTTGAGTTGCGCCTGCAGTGGCTGCTGCTGCTGTAATGACTGTTGCTGCTGATGAGAGAATTCGCCGTAGTTGTGATAATCGCCAATGCCCGCCATAGACTCCGACGCAGAACCCAGAACCCCTGTATTCGGGTTTTGGTAACCTGTCGCGGACCCAACAACAACGGGTGCGAAATCAATGTCATCAAGCATAGAAGCGAAAAAACCGTCGTCAGCGAGTGCTGCTTCGGTGGTTACCACATTGTCGCAACCCAACCCCCTTCCTCCCTCCCCTCCCGTCCTCTGCGACACATTTTTCTCGTCAAAATGCATCTCTTGTTCTGGCTGTTGTCGGGAGTGCATGCCCGCGCTCCGATCGTCATGTTGCTGAGTTGACGCGAATTTGAGAGGATTCTCGTCGGATTTCACTGCCGCGTACGCGCTTCCCGCCACGCCAGACGCGCCAGCGAAGCTCGGAGCTGGGTAATTCGCGAAATCCGCCGCGTTGACACGTGGCGTTGGCTTGCAGTCAGATGCAAACGTGGCGGCGTCATGAGTGGCGGCGGTGCTTCGATTAGAAGGACGATGGTAGTGCACGAGCTCCGCACCTGTAGCGGGGATGGACGTCGGATCCGCATGGTGGAGCAGCAGCGATTGGTCGCCCTTGCCAGGCTCGTAGATGGAAAAAGATCTGCCAAAAGCGTTTGTATTATTGTTATTGTTAGAAACAACAGCCAGCGCACCAGCAGTGGTCTGCGTTGGATGAGGAAGAAACAGTGACTCGTCAATATTATCGGGGACGTTACTAGCGAGGATGTCCGTGCTGAGGCCCCCTGGCGCGCCCAAAAGCATCTGTTGAACGCCTGTACTATTCGCCGCGTTGACATCAGAGGCACACGCCGCAGGATGCGGGGGTTTCTGTGCGCTGATTCCTCGATCGTTGCCTGCACTGCACATTCTAAGATGCGCTTGACTCTCAGGAGATGGGGAACTAGACGTTTCTAGTCTTAAGGCGGCCTCAGCGTGAGAGCTGGTGTTTCCACTGTCGGGATCGTTGCTAGGCTGCTGAATGAGGCAGAAAATGTCCTCGGCCATGTAATAAGGCCCTGGGATGTCGAGGAGCGGGTCTGAGTCCTGGAACGGCCTAATGCTAAGACAGCTACTACTGCCCACGGCGTTCATTGGAGCAGTCCGGAGATTGATCACGCTTAGGAGCAAGTATGGGCATCCAGGGCGACTTGTCAAGCAGGAAAAAACGAGTAATGAAGGCTGTGCTGCCTCTGTGGTATGGCCCTTATGAGAAGACAGAGGAGGCGTAAGACTGGATAAGGCGGCGACGGAGGTGGATCAGAGCTTCGGTTTAAGGCTTACTAAAGGGGCGAAAAACACGATGAGGACTCATGACGGGTTTTTCGCTGGTGCAAGGATGAGTGATTTCGGAGGGGGGGCTTTGTTTGGTTTGGGTTGGGTGCAAGCACAATTCCCAAGCTGATCAATTTCGGCTTGCGAACCGCGATCATGACCGAGTCGCCTCGAGAATTTCGGGGATGGGAGGTTTGGTCTGGTTGGTAAGGAAACGAAATTGGGGGGCCTAGCCTGGTAACCAGCCGTGATTTCAATTCGCGGGGAATGGAGGCTCGGGTCCGGAGAAACCGCCCTGCGCAAACACTGACTACGTAGTTTCGGACACGTGTGGCGAAGTGAGTGAAGGGCCTATGGCTGCTGGTTGCATATTTTACTGTACCAGTTATAGTTGCTTTTTGTGCGTGTATTATCCACGTGTAGACAAAATGTTGGTCGAGTGCCACATGGACGACAAGAGTGGAGCATGTAGAGGAGGTAGCCGCACCACGTCACTCCCCAGTCAGTGGACCTTCCATGCCACATAATATTGACGTCGGTCTCACACATTCAATGTTCGCTACCTTCGAAACATTTACTAGTTACATTCGGCCAAACCCAAAACTCCGGAGACGAAAGTCAGCGAAAATAAGCGAAAACAATTCCAAGAATTCCAGCGTTCGCATTATGTACCTCTTCCTGGGGAACACAACATCACGTCATAGTGCTGACGTGGGCGAAGGACGTCCCTCGATCTTTCGTGATTGGCGATCTTCCAGGAAATTCCAGTTCGAGCGACAGCATCCTCATCTGACCTGAGGCGGAATGGGAGTACTAATCCGCTCTGTAGTTCTTAGCTTGTGTTCGCTCTGTTGCTCGCTATCCTACTCGCTCTGCTTACTTCCTCGGACTCCCTACACGCGGTTAGAGTTAGCCTATTGTTCCGCTCGGATTTTTGGCGCCATCATGCAGGTTCGTACTCGCAGATGTCCGCATGACATAGGCCAACATTTGACGCTGCAGTTTAGGAGGAGTCGTAGTGAACACTATCTCAAATGTCGCGTTTTTACTTCAGTCGTCATTCCCCTCCCGCGCGGCCGTTCGTTCCGTGCAGGTCCTGCGCAACGCGTTGTTCATCGCGTCTCAAAAATCGCAGCGCCAACTTCACCTTAGCGCTTTCCCTTCATTCCTCGCTCCCGTGTCGTCGCTCCCGCGCGCCCGTTCCATTCCGCGCAGATCCTGCGCAACGCGCTCTTCCTCGCGTACGGCAACGCCAACTTCACTCGAAGCGCCTTCCTGTACGACCTACATCCATCCCTCCCCGTTGTTCCTCGCCCCCGTTTTCGTCACCTCTTCTCCGCCGTGTCGTCACCGTCAAATTTTCTAATATTGTTTATTTACTTTTTGTCAAACGTTCCGCGCGCGCACTTTCTGCGTTCTCCCTGCGCACATTCCCGCCAGGAAACACGCCAAGTCGTTTGAAGACGCTGGCGATCAGGCGGCCACAGCGGGTGTCACCACGGACGCTCGGCGTCCCGATGAGGCTAGGAATGCCGAAGCTGAGGTTCGGCATGGCGGTGCGGCTGCTGCGGAGCCTGTACCAGCGGACGCGCGGGGGCGGCGGGACATGCAGGGGCGCGTGTGTGTGGTAACGGGGGGGAATCAGGGCATTGGGCGCGCTGCTGCTACTGCCATGGCGCAGAGGTAAGAGGGTGGCGCATGTAAGGAAGGGAGGGGAAAAAGTGGGAGATGAGGCTTTCCCGTCCTTTTACCGCCCTTCCTCCCCCCGACACAACCGCCCCTTCCTTCCCCAATCCTTTACGGGCGACCCTATTCACACTGTCATTCCCACGCTCTTTCTCTCCCCCTCTCTCCCTACCGTTTCCCCAAAACCCCAGGGGGGCCACGGTGCACATAGTGTGCCGCAATGAAGCCAGAGGGGCTGCAGCAGCCTCGGAGATCGCCGCCCAAACAGGAAACGATCAGGTGTTCCTTCAGGTGAGGAAGGAAAGCAATCGTTTTGCTTTTATCTGTAAGCCCAACTGTTGTTTGTTAAGCCCAAGAGGCCAAAAGATTTGCCTTTTGAACCAGGTGCTTTCATTCTCCTCGCTTGTCTTTTCACCGTACATGGGTGTTTGTTCCTATCAAGTCTCCTCTCTTTCTTGTCTTCTCGTCACGATCCAATCCCATGACTTCTCTCCTCCGCGCTTCCCCACCCCTTCCTCCGTCTTGGCCTCTCCCTTCTCCCTCAGAGGGATACTCCCAAAAGTCCCTCCCTTTCGTCCGCACACTCCCCTCCCTTTCGTCCCTCCCTTTCGTCCCTCCCTTTCGTCCCTCCCTTTTGTCCTTCTCTCCCCGCCCCTCCCTCCCTCCCTGCCAGCTGTGCGACCTCTCCTCCCTCTCTCAAGTGAGCTGCACTCACTCACGGATTGACAATTGTGATGCGGTCCGATTCACCTCTCCCTGCCCTCCCTGCCCACCAGCTATGCGACCACTCCTCTCTCGCTCGAGTGCACTCCCTCGCAGATATTCAATTGTGGTGTAATCCGTTTCGCCTCTCCCACACAATGTTCCTTTCTCTCACCAGCTGTGCGACCTCACCTCTCTCTCCCAAGTGCGCTCCCTGGCTGATCGGCTAGCGGGGCTAGACACGCCCATCCACGTGCTGGTGAACAACGCGGGGGTGATGGAGCATGAGAGGAAGACGTCGCCTGATGGGTGAGTGAGGGAGTGTGTATTTTGAGAGTGTGCCAGTGTGGGTACGGCACACTGAGGGCATTCACATGGCTCGCCCGTCCTCGTGCTGGTGAACAACGCTGAAGTCATGGAGGAGCAAGAAAAGAAGACGTCACCTTATGGGTGAGTGAGAGGGAGTGAGCGCCATTGAGCTCTGTGAGAGCGGCTGTATGGGGGGGGCATTTGAATGACACGCTAATCCATGTGCTGGTGAACAATGCGGGGATCATGGAGCATGAGAAGAAATATATCGGCTGATGGGTGCGTGCGAGAGTGTGCCAGTGTGTGGGGGCATCCACACGAGTCGCTCTGTGCCTGTGAACAACGCTGGGACCATGGAGCAGGAGCAGGAGCAGGAGCAGGAGCTGGGTGAGTGAGGGAGAGAGAGCACTGCTGTGTAGCTCTCCACATGACTTGCACTGTTCCTTCTGCCATGGGTGTGTGTGTGTGTGTGTGTGCTGGTGAACGGCGCTGGGAATTTGTATGGGATGATTACCGCTTTTGAGTCCAATTTCCATTTCCCTCCTCACTCTTCCCTTTCCTCTTCCCTTTTCCCTCTTCTCCCCTCTCCTCGTCAATCTTCACCCGTACCCCTTCCCTCTTCCCTTTTAGATTTGAGCTCAACTTTGCAGTGAACGTGCTCGGAACTTTTGTTCTGACCGAAGCTCTGCTGCCCCTGCTGCAGCGGGCAGCCCCCGAAGCGAAAGTCATCACCGTGGCAACAGGGGGCATTCTCACCCAACCGCTCAGCACCGATATGCAAATGGAAGACACCAAGTTTGATGGAACTGACGCATACGCTCGTAACAAGCGAGTGCAGGTGTGTGTGGGGAGGGGCGAAAGGGGGGGTTGGGGGAGGGGCGGGTAAGAAGAGGGGGGGTTAGGGGGGTACAGTGGGGGTTGGGGTGGGGATGAGGGAGAGGGGTGGTGGTGTGGGAGAAGTGCGGGGGAGAGATAGAGACTTTCGGTGAGAGTGGTGGAGGGGGCGTTCTGACTCAACCGCTCTGCACCGATCTGCAGATGTAAAGCACCGAATTTGTTGGAAGTTGGTACGGAGGCGTATGCTTGCTCGCACAGTTCAGCCACGTGTCAGCCACATTTCAGTCACATTTCAGTCACATTTCAGTCACAGTTGAGTCACATTTCAGTCACATTGCAGTCAAATTGCAGTCACATTTTAACCACCTCAACTCATTTATTTTCTATTCCCATTCATGCACCACCTTCAGGTGGCTTTAACAGAGAGCTGGGCGGAGCTATATGGGGTACAGCCAGGAGTAGGATTCTATTCCATGCACCCGGGGTGGGTCGACACAGCCGTCCTTCAAACCAGCATGCCTGGATTCTACAACACGTGAGCTCTTAAATCAATGGCTTAGTTAGTTACTTGAGGGCGTGTGCTGCTTATGTGTCTAATTTTGAGGCGCCTCAGAGCTAATACTTGAGGGCGTGTGCTGCATATGTGTCTTTGGTGTTTGTGTGCATTGTCCGAATGTGATTGGACGTGTCTGCATGCTGCGTGTGTGTTAGCCTTGTATGGTGAAGTGGGCGGGGCTATATGGGGTACAGCCGGGAGTAGGGCTCTACTCGATGCACCTGGGGTATGTAGACACCGCCGTTCTCCAAACCAGCATGCCTGGATTCTACAACACGTGAGTTGACTCGAGAATTGACCTGTGGTGCTTGGCTGTCTGTGGGTGCTGCATGTGTGCCGGTCATGTGCGGGTGCATGGATAGAGGTGTGTGTGATAAATCAAGTTTTAAGTCGGCTCAAAACTCGACTTATGTGGAGGAGCCTGGGCAGAGGCGATCTTAGTGCTGGGGACCACATGTGAGCTCTTGAATCAATGTACGTGCATGTGTGTGCTGCATGTGTAGCAGTCATGTCTTTGTGCGTCCTCAGAACCAGCATGGGAGGGAGGCAGGCACCATGGTGTGGCTGGCGAGTCAACTTGACTGTTGGGCATCTTTGTAGGGCGTCTTTGGGCATCTGTTGGGCAAGGAGAGAAACTCCTTCCTCTCGTGCGCCCCTCTCGTCCGCCCCTCGGGGAGGCCAGAGGAGGGGCCGGCCAGTCACAATAGTGTGGCTGCAGGCTACATTGCTCTGCACATTCTTGTTCCATCTTTTCCCCTCTCACACCCCCTTCCACACCCATCCGTCTCCCACTTCCCCAGGTTCAAGGCCCAGCTAAGAAGGCCAGAAGAGGGGCATACATGTTTGTGCGGCAGGTGAGTCATCTTGACCGCTTCAAACATTCTAAAGCGCTCAAGATTTCCCCTCATCTGCCCATCTCCCCCTCCCCCAGGTTCAAGGCCTCGTGGAGAAGGCCAGAGGAGAGGGCGGACACCATAGTGTGGCTGGCGAGTCAACCCGCTTTCTTGGGCATCTCAAAAAGCGCATGTATTTTTTCTCGCCTCCCGTTCCTTGCCAACCCCCTTTCCTGTCTCCCTTCTCTCATCCCTCCTCTCCCGCTCTCCTGTCCCGCATCTGTCGTCCAGGTTCAAGACCTCGTTGAGAAGGCCAGAAGAGGGAGCAGACACCATCGTGTGGCTGGCGAGTCAACCGAATTCAAAGCTGGTCAACGGCGGCTTCTATTTTGACCGGCAGGTTGCTTCCAAGCACCTTCCATTTGCAGGCACAGAGTACAAGAAGGAGACAGTGGATGAAATCTACACCAAGCTGACGGAAGTCGCCAAAATAGCAAAAGAATAGCGCAGTACCTGACGAAGTTGTAGATGAAAGGTGACTTTTTTTCTTGCTATATCTCTCTCTTTTTTTCTTATTTACCATCTTCAGATTTTCAAGTGTAGCTTGTAAATGGTAGTAAACATGGTCAATACACAATTTAACTCATCAGATTAACCATTCCAAACTGTGTAGCCCCAAACATATTCCGGCGGTAGAAGCATCTTTCTGGTGAAGATTAGAATTGCTACCCTACCACAGGGCACCAGGGCTGTGATATAGCAGCTCGAGTTCTTGCCGCATATCCTGAAGAGGACTCAACCCTGCCATGTCACACTGTCTGCTACACTACGTCCCGCACCGCAGAGCACTCCGCACAACACAGCACTACACTGCACTGCACCATATGAAGGCAGCATATATTCAGCGGTCATTCACATGACCCGCCTCCCGAACTTCCCTTGCGCTCTGGCTGCTGCTAGCAGCAGCTGGTGGTGGTGGTGGTGCTGCTGCTGTAGCAGCAGCTGCTGGTGGTGGTGGTGGTGCTGCTGCTGTAGCTGCTGGTGGTGCCGCTGCTGGAAGACTGGTGCTCACCGAATTGGCTCTAGGTTCACAATCTTGAGAATTCGCAAGAGAGACTCCCACATATGCTGCTGGTGCTGCTGATAAACTGGTGCTGCCAGTCATCTCTCAGAGCATTTCAAAAGCTTCAAAGGCTGCCACTCCAGCCACCTCGGCTGTCGCTGATGCTAGCTCTCATCCCGTCAAACTCATTTTGCTGCTGACAGTGTTAGGTCGACTCAAGGAATGGGGCTTTGGCTTGCTGTTTCTGAGTTAACCAGGGCAGAAGCAGAAGTAACCCTGCCCGAATCTGGTGCACCGACTGGTAACCCTCGCGCCTCTGTTGGTGCTGATGTGGCTCCAATGGTTGCTGCAACAGCAGCCACTGCTGCAACCCTTGCTGCAGCAGCTGTAGCGGCCGTGACAGCTGCAACAGAACCAGCAGTGGGAGACTCACACGCAGTAGCAGCAAATGTAGCAGCGGGCGCAGTAAAAGCAGCAGCAGCACCACTACCACCAGCACCAGCAGCAGTACCCGCAGCAGCACCGGCACCAGCAGCAGCGGTAGCAGCACGAACAGCAGCAGGTGTGGAAGACGAGAGAGAAGCAGAAGCAGAAGCAGCAGGCAGCATTGCAATGGTTACCACGGCATAGGGGGCACCAGGAGGCAACCCATAGGGACAGGAAGTGGCTGCACTGCTGGTACTACTACTACCTCTGCTGCTTTTGAAACTACCATCACCACCATCAGCAGCACCAGCATCAGCGGCATTGGCACCAGCAGCAGCACTGCTGACTGTAACACTGGCGCCATCACCACCACCATCAATGCCACCGTCGGCAACAGCAGTGGCAGTGCTGGGAGTGCTTTCAGCAGCAGCAATCTTGCGTTCAATGTGCACAATGCGACCCACAATCACAGGGCACAGCATTTCACAATGCTTTTGCCCCTGCCCTTGCTCCTGTCCCTGTCCCTGCGCCTGCTGCTGCTCCCCCTGCCCCTGCCCTTGCTCCCCCTGCTGCCGCCCCTGCTGCCCCTGCTGTCCCTGATGCAGCTGCTGCTGTTGCAGGAAGAGTGCGAGGGAGTGAGGCGATAGGAAGAGAGGCACAGCAGCGGCATCCGGCGAGCAGAGGGCGCGGTAGTGGAGGCCCCCTCTCCCCATGGGCACAAAGGCTGCAATGTCATGCGTGTGGAAACGGGTAAAGGCTATCCTCTCACGCGCGATCTGTACAGACGGTAAGAAAAGGGAGGGGGGAAGGGGGAGTGGCTGATACAACTGGGGCGAGCAGAGGGCGCGGTAGTGGCGGCCCCCATTCCCCAAAGGCACGAAGCCAGCAACGTCATGCGTGTGGAAACGAGCGAAGGCGATTCTCCCACGCGCGATCTCGTGGTATATATGAAGAGAGAGAAGAGAAAAAAAAAGAGGCTAAGGGGGTAACGAGGTTGAGCAATACAACTGGGGGAGCAGGATAGTTGTGACCTGCCTGACCCTCACTCCTCACCTGCTTCACCAGCTCGTGCTTGGAAGACATGTCCACCAGTGCATCTGATGTTCTCTGCAGCTGCCTTGCCAGGCGGAGGACGTCCCTTCACATGTTCACCACTACAAGCCAGCATAACCACCCTCATTCCTCACCTGCTTCACCAGCTCGTGCTTGGAAGACATGTCCACCAGTGCATCTGATGTTCTCTGCAGCTGCCTTGCCAGGCGGAGGGCGTCCCTTCACATGTTCACCACTACAAGCCAGCATAACCACCCTCATTCCTCACCTGCTTCACCAGCTCGTGCTTGGAAGACAAATCAGCCAGTGCATCTGATGTTCTCTGCAGCTGCCGTGCCAGGCGGTGGGCGTGCGTCCCCCTCCGCCCTGCGCCTGTTGGCCACTACAAGCCAGCACAACAACACCCCTCCACCTTTCCCACCCCTCACCTGCTTCACCGGCTCATGCTTCGAAGACATGTCCACCAGAGCATCGGACGTGCGTTGCAGCTGCCCGCTCCGCTCTGCTCTGCCAGCATGTTCACCGCTCTGCCGTGCCAGGCGTCCCCCTCTGCTCTGTGCCCGCGCTCCACCACTCGCTCCACGCCCACTAATATTGCCCTCACTGCCAACCTGTTTCATCCTCACTCACCTGTTTGACAAGCTCATGTTTGGATGACATGTCCACCAGTGCATCAGATGTTCTCTGCAGCTGACGTGCCAGGCGGTGCGCGTCCCCCTCTGCCCTGCGCCCGCGCTCCACCACCCGCCCCACGCCCACCGCTATCGCCCTCACCGCCGCCACCACCCACTCCTCTGCTGTCGGCACAGCAGGGGCAGCATGACCAGCAGCAGCAGCAGCAGCAGCAGCAGGAGGAGGAGGAGGAAGAAAAGCAGCAGCACTGCTGGTCATGCTGCTAGCAATGCTGCCCATAGCCGCGCTGCTGGCAGCAAGAACAGCACTCCTGCTCAGGTCAATAGCAGCTGCTGCACCCGTCGCCTCCCCCAGGGAATCGGCAAGGCCAGAAAGCCCCTCAACCACGGCTGAAAGGCTGTTGGCCTGCAGGCATCGGTTGATTCGCTCCATCAGCCCTCTCAGCCGCACTGCTGCCGCCCGCAACCCGCCGCTCTCCGCCGCCCGTCGGTCCGCCGCACAGCGCATGGTCCGGGCCTCGCTCCTCGCCTCGTGCAGCCGGGTCTCTAGATCTGCGCACTTGCGCTGCCACTCAGATAGCTCGGTGCATTTAAGCGCACGTCCCTCATTCCTCTCCTCCCTCTGTGTCTGTGCCTCGGCCTTTGCTTCGCTGTGTCGAGCCTCGGTCCTCACTGCACTCCGTGCCTCATGCAGCCGGTTCTCCAGGTGGGCGCAGTTGAGCTGGCATTCTGCCAGCATGGCGGTTTTCCTCCGCAGCGCCTCCTCCAACGCCGCCACCTGTCTTGCCATGTCACTGCCCTGCCTGGGTGACGTGGCAGTCGACTCCTCTACTGCTGCCACGTGTCTCGCCACGTCACTGACCTGCCGATCCAATCCCGCACCAGCTTCCGAACCAGCTGTTGAACCACCCTTCCTTTCCCAACCTCCTCCCGTACCTGCTAATGCCCCTTCTACTCCACCCCTCTCCATCGCTCCCAACCTCTCCATCACCAGCTGCTGCAGCTGCACCGGCCCACCGACCTTCTCCTCCAGCGCAGCAAGCCTTCCCGCCGCCACCTCAGCAGCTGCCAGGTCAGCGGCCAGCCTCGCCAGCTCAGCATCCTTCCGTGCCACATCAGCTTCGAGATCCGCCACTCTGGCCACATCACGCCTCTGCTGCTGACTCGCCTGATCCAACTCCTGCTGCAGCAGCTCTAACTGGCTCTGATTTCGCTCACGCTCCGCTATACACAGACCCAATTCCTCTTTACAAGCATTATAATCTACAGTGATATTATTTATATCTACACTGCGGGCGTCCAGCTCAGCATTGCGTTCGCTCAGCAGCGCATCGAGCCGCGCTGACTCATCGCGGGCCTCCGCCAGCTGGGACTCAGCGGCTGCCAGCCTGGCTTCCGCCGCGGTGAGCTTCGATTGGACGGTGGCCAGATTTGATTCTCCTGCGGACAAATTCGATTGCGCTGCGGATAGCTGCGATTCTGTCGCAGTGAGCTTGGATTGCAATAACTGCAGCTCACTCAACGTGGTTTGGAGCTCCTCTTGCAAACCTGCTACCTCTCTCCTTCTCTCCTCCTCACTCTTCCCCTCCTCTCTCTCCCCCTCCTGCTCCCCCTGCTCCTCCTGCCCCTCCTCCTTCCCCTCCTGCTGCTCCTCCTCCCTCCCTCTGACTGCACCACTCGTCCCCACACTTCCCTTGTCTCTACCCACATCCTCACTCGTACCTCCCCCCACATTGCTTCTCATACCGCTTCCCATATCACCCGCCGTATCCCTAGAGATGTCTCGGCTCATATCGCCCAGCATCCCTTCCAGATCTCTGATTCGCCGCTCGTAAGCCTGCACCTGCGCCTGCCTATCACGCAGTGCCACCTGTACATGCCGCACCACCTGCTCCCTCAAATGCAACGCCTGCACCAGCTGCTGCCACTCCTCCACGTGTCCTCCCTCTCCTCCTTCCCCACCACATGCACCTTCCCCAGCAGAAGACCCCACCCCAGATAAGCCTCCCCCAAATGGGCCTACCCCAGGAGCACCGGCCACAGATAAACCTCCCCCAGATGAACCTGCCCCAGAAGCACCTCCCCCAGCTGCGCCCAGCACTCTGAGCGCAATCAGCTCCGCCCTGAGTCGCATGTTATCTACTGCCAGCTCCTCCGCGCTTCTGCCGCCCACCACGTCATCGTTCGACTGGCTGACGTCAGCGTCCTCGTCGTCCACGTCAGCATGGTGCCGGTGTTGGTGGTGGTGGTGATGATGATGGTGGGAGGGGAAAGCACTGCTATCGGTGCCATCCTCGTTATAGTCATGTGCAATACTGCTTTTGTTATCCGCCCCTGTTTTCGAATCACTGGCAAGCGCACTCCATTGGCCGGTCAATGCACTCCCCCCCCACATGCCCTCCCCCCCAACACTCCCTCTCCTCCTCCCCTTCCCTCCCGCACCCAGTCCCTCCCCCTGCCCCTCTCGCTCCAATCTCCCCAACACCCCCTCCCCCGCTCCCCCTCCCCTTCCCCCTCCATCTCCCCCTGCCCCTCCCCCACCCTCCTCCCACACCATCCCCTCCTCCCCGTCCCCTTCCCCTTCCCCGCCCTCCCCTTCCCCCTCTTCTCCCCAAACAGGCAAATCCCCCTCCCCCACACTCACCAGACCTTCATCAAAAGGCGCCACACTCACAGTACACACACTAGGAACACTCCCCTGCCCCAAGCCCATCCCCTCTATCACAACCCTAGGCACCAACCCCAACTCTCCTTGCCGCTGCCAAAACCTCTCTCTCCTCTCCACCTCCTCCTCTCTCACTCTCGCCATCTCCTCTGCTACCAGCTGCGCCCTGCTCATATACCCCATTCCGAACCCTTTTCTCCGGGCAATTTCCCCTAAACAATCCGCGTAAGCCCCTCTTAAAGCCCGGGCGGAGGAGAGGAGCGAGAAGAGCGCGTCTTGGTGGGAAATCGCCTCTCGGAACGCGTGCAGGCGGTTCCGGAATCCGCGAACCCGGGACTGCCACCTGGCGACGGCCTGCATGCGCGTGTGGACGAGATTCGTCATCGCGATCTTGCTGGCGCGCGCTGATTGGACGAGAGCCGCCAGGTGCGAATCGATGGCTGAGATTCGCGGGAGGAGGGAGGAGGAATGGACGGTGCAGATCGGGTCTAGTGCGGCGACGGCTTCTATTGGTTGGAGGAGAGGGGAGGAGGAAGAGGAGGTGGAGGAGGAGGAGGAAGGGGAGGAGGAGGGGGAGGGAGGGGGGAGGTGGCGGGAAGGGGAGGCGGAGGGGGAGAAGGAGGGGGAGAAGGAGGGGGAGGAGGAAGACGAGGAATGGGTGACTGAGAGGGTGCAGTCGTGTAATAGCTGCCTCACTGTGTTGAGATCTTTGCTGTGGGGGAAGAGGGGGGGGGAGAAGGGAAGGGGAGGGAAGAGAGGGAAGGAGATGGGGGGGAGTTGTGATGCATGAGCGAGTGCAGTCGTGTATTAGCTGCCTCACTGTGTTAAGGTCCTTGCTGGAAGGAAGAGAAGGAGGGAGCGGAAGGAGGGAGGGGAAGAAGGGAGGGGAGGGATAGAGGGAAGGACAGGGGGGAGATGGTGAATGAGAGAGTGCAATCGCGTGGAGGCTGCCTCACTGTGTTGAGATCCTTGCTGGCGGGAGGATAGGAAAAAACGGTAGAAGGGGGGGGAAAGGGGAAAATAGGCGTAAGGAGAAAGGACAGGGAGAGGAGCAGTGGCGCATGAGAGAGTGCAGTCTGTATTAGCTGCCTCACTGCGTTGAGATCCTTGCTGGCAGCGGAGAGGAGTAGGGGGAGGGGAGGGTAGTGGACGGAGGGGAGGGTAGTGGACCGGGGGGAGGGGAAAAGGGGAAGGACAGGCAGGGGAGTCGTGGCGCATGAGAGAGTGCAGTGCAGTGCAGTGCAGTGCAGTGTAGTGTAGTGCAGTGCAGTGCAGTGCAGTGCAGTGCAGTGCAGTGCAGTGGTGGAGTGAGCTGCCTCAATGTGTTGAGGTTGAGATCCTTGCTGTGCGGAGGAGGGAGAAGGGGAGGAGGGGAGGACAGATCACCTCAAAGAGAAGGGGAAGGGCAGGGGGCGTCATCCCACCCCAGGGAGCAAGTCAACTCACCCCTGGGGGCAAGTCAACTCACCCCAATCGCCAAGTCAACTCACCCCAGAACGCCAAGGATGACTTGTTGCTCCTCCAGCAGCCGATTTAGGGTCAACTGAAAAGCAAACTCTGCTTCTGAGGCTACTAAAAAGCGTCATTCCACCCCAGGGGGCAGATCAACTCACCCCAGAACGCCAAGAATGATTTTTTGCTCCTCCAGCAGCCGATTTCGGGTCAACTCAAAAGCGGACTCAAAATCAGACTCTGCTTCTGAGTCAACTCAAAAGCGTCATCCCACCCCAGGGGACAGTTCACTCACCGCGGAACGCTAAGGATGACTTCTTGCTCCTCCAGCAGCCTTTAGCGGCGAGTCCAATGAGGAACCTCAAAAGCGACATCCCACCCCAGGGGGCAGATCAACTCACTCGCCCAAGAACGCCAATAATTACTTCTTGCTCCTCCAGCAGCCGATGTTGAGTTGACTCAAAATCAGACTCTGCTTTCGAGTCAACTCAAAAGCGCCATCCCATCCCAGAGGGGGGCAGTTCACTCACCCCAGAACGCCAAGAATGACTTCTTGCTCCTCCAGCAGCCGATGCCCCTCCTCCACCATCAATCAACAATGCTCACAAAGACTAAGGGCAATTAGCTGACTCAACCTTAGCGAATGAACACAACACAATGCCAGGGGAAGAACACAGAACACTTCCCAGGGAGCAAGTCAGCTCACCCCAATCGGCAAGTCAGCTCACCCCAATCGGCAAGTCAACTCACCCCAATCGGCAAGTCAACTCACCCCAATCGGCAAGTCAACTCACCCCAATCGGCAAGTCAACTCACCCCAGAACGCCAAGAATGACTTCTTGCTCCTCCAGCAGCCGATGCCCCTCCTCCACCATCCCCTCCACCTCCCGCACCACCTCCGCCTCCCTCCTCCGCCCTTCCGCGCCTGCTCTTCCGCCACCAGTCCCCCTGCTGTCAGCACCCGCCGCGCCTGTAGCAGCATCAGCCCCGGGCCCGCTGCCTGCAGTTTCTCCGCTTCCCCCTGCTCCGCCGCCTATCAGCTCCTCGATTCCCGCCCGTGTGTCTTGAAACTGCTGCTCCAGCTCAGCGACCTTCGTGGCCATCTGAGCGTGCGCCACGTGGCACTCCGAGAACGCCTGCTGCAGCCGCGGCTCCTTGGCCAGCTGCACGAGGCTCTGCCACCCGGTTGCCACCCGGACGGGCGCCAGTAAACGACAAGAATGCAGCGCGCGGAGGTTCCGGTGGAAGGTTCGCAGAAGGAGCTCGTGACGGCTGTGCTGCTGCTTATACGTGGACTGGAAATCCGCAAACGATGTGACTATATGGAGGGCCATCGCCTCCATGCTGGCGGATCCGGAACGGACGGCCTCTGCCTGCGTGTGCTGCTCCTGCAGGAGCCGCCGACACGTGTCGAAACGCGATTGGCTGGCGGCGAGATACGCCTGAGCCTGTAACAGATCCTGACGAAATTGCCGTTCGTACGACGGGATGGCTCGGAGGAGCGGGTTACCCGACCGGTCTAACGGATGTAACGGCTCGCCGCCAGGCTCGCCCACCGTTATAATCACTTCTGGTACAATCACCTCCTCGATTTCTTCTACCGCGGGGGGAGGGGATTTTGGAAGGAGGCGCATCTTGTTGAAAAGAAAGACCGGGCGAGAGCGCCCGTGAGATGCGGAGCGCGAGCGCGCGTCGACCGCGCCAGCTGTGTCATGGATGCTGCTGTCAGCGTCAGCATCGGGAAGTTGATACGCTCCGAGTTGCCGTCCGGGCTCGAGGCGCACGTCGCGGCAGATTAAGAGCTGGTCCTGAGGAGGTATGGCGGTTAGGGAGGCGAGAGTGTCGCAGACGGAATCTACTGGCGTGTCCGCGCTGCAGTGGAGCTCGAACGACCTACCGCTCTCTGCCACGTGTACCAGCAACATGGCAGCTAGACTATTCTGCGACGTGTCAAAGGTTTTATATCATATATATATACACGATAAGTACTCTGCATAGAATCGCCAAGGGCTAGCCCGAAGGCTCGCAGATGGAAGCAACAACGAAACCCGAAACTGGCTAACGAAATAGTATATGGCCAGTTCGGAGAAGCAATCAAAGGTTCAATCCACACTGTCTGATTGTCATTTTCTCACGGAACTGGCTGCTGAGAAAGTGGACTCATGCTTGCGTGCATACATGCTCGCATGTTTGGAGAAGCAATAGCGGCTGCGTTATATCAAAATAGCTGAATGCAAGAAGCTGTCGATGAACACGTAAACTGCATCTAGAAGTCATCTCAAAACAAGTTTATGAAGTGGTTAAGCAGGGTAAAATATAATAGAAAATGATTTAGTAGGGTGGAGGTCCAAACCACAGAAAGCCAAAAATGATGAACCGAGCTTCTCGCGGGGAAGTTCCAAGAGAGGTTCCGAACGATGAATCCAGCCTGCACTGGAGCCTCGGCCGAGCGTAACACTCGCTCTCTGTGATTCGTCGCGGCAAGTTCAGGGTCGACACCGGTCTCTCTGATTGCCAGATGGCATTTCGGAGGTTCGGTCTGACGTGCTCATGAGACGTTTGGAACCAATGGGAGGGAGGGACCAAGGTTCGAGGTATTCTGTATGATGGCTTGGCTGCGTGCGACAGGATGAAGGTTTTACGCTGCAGACGTGAGGTTCACGGAACTTGACGTGTCAGTTGTTACACGCTGAGCACTTGGCTGGCGGGCAGATTTCGTCAGTCTTCGTCGCGATCAATGCGACCCAAATTTGCCCAATCACAACTCAGAAGCAAAAACAGCGACACGTCAGAACCCTTGTGTGGTGAGAAGGACGTTGGATTTGGGATTTGCTGGGTGGCAAACGATTGTTTAGGGCGCGTTCGTTCTTGCCGAACCTGACAAAGTTCGAACTCAAACCGCTTTGCACCGTGGCAAAACGTTTTTAATTGTATTCTACCGTGACGAACCGTTACAAAAGTTCGAACTTTCAGTCAGGTTCGGCAAGAACGAACGCGCCCTCACCACCTTGATTGGACGGGGCCCTTTGACCAATCCCTGAGGAGCGGCAGGTCGGGCAGACATTCACAACAAAGAATTCACTAAAGCTTATTGTTACAATCTAATGCATGATTCTCCTTATTAGTGATTGGTTCCACCATCCTCAACAATCGCAAGGGTGTGCCACCAGCCACACGTGGCATCTTGCACACGCACACAATGCTCATGTTGCCGTTTCTTATTATGAGCGCTAGTGATGCCACCACAAGGTCGCTGGTCATGCTTTTCCATGGAAACCATGTGAGGGGAATGCTTGTCTCTAATGTGACCAATTCCCAACTGATATCGCAAAAATGCAAAAAAAAAAAAAAAAACGAATGTTATGGAGTTGGAGCACAAACAAGATGGACACGAGCTTAGTATTACGCATGATAAGAATAGTATGTGCACTGGTCCCATGCATGGGTGCATGGCATGTAAGTGGAGGTCAGAGCATGGGGATGGGGCTCGATGCACTAGAAATGATTGCATGGCAACATAACCAGGTGCATTGAATCCAACTATACTTGCATGGATGGCACCAAACATTAAAATAATGGGTTTGTGATTTCATAACAGAAAGAAGCATAGGTTTTAACACACACACCCCTTCTCGAACTTGTTACCACGGGTTTAGAGCGTATTCCTACGGCCTCATATCAGGAATCCTCGTATCAAGTTTGTACTTTTTGCCTGGTAAAACTAGCGAGTGGTTTTGGATTTAGGGGAATTTTCAGCGAGAGCTTGATATGAGGTTCGATTGATACGAGGGTAGGAATACGCTCTTACACAAAAAGAGCACAGTTGGCGGTGAGCAAAAAGTTATCAGATGTCTCAAAACACATACACTTGCCCGAACTTGTTGGAGCCCCAAACGAAAAGAGCGCCGTCGGTGGTGAGATAAGAGTTTTGAGATGTCTCAGAACACACACACCTGGCCAAACTTGTTGGAACCCCAGACGAACAGAGCGCCGTCGTTGGTGACTGCAGATTGTTGACACATCTCAAAACAAACACACCTGCCCGAACTTGTTGGAGCCCCAGACGAAAAGAGCACCGTCGGTGGTGACAGCAGCCGAATGCCTCGCTCCACAGGAGATTGCTTTCACTGAACGAGTGTCTAGATCCGAGCAATCTAGTAGCGTTGGAAACACCTGACAGGGCGGCAGACACAGACACACAGGCATGCAGGCACAGATTAGCCTGTCAGTCAGAGATGCAGGGACACACAACAGGGAAATGGATGATATGCACAAACAGGGCTAGTCTACTGTTTTTGCGCACAAGAAAAGAATGTTTCAACACGTGTGTGCAACAGCTGGTTTAGGAACGGTCGTTGTTCACACCTTAGCGGCCGTGTCTCCAGTCCCCAGCTGGCCAAACTGATTGCCCCCCCAGCTGTACACGTCACCCCCTTCCAGCGCCACGTCAGCGCCGTCCACATCCACGTCAGCATGACCACTCCCACCGTCCCCAGTACCAGCACCACGGCCGCACATAGAACCGGCAGGGAGGACGAGGGCGAGGGAGTGCCAGAGGCCAGCAGCAATGGCTGTTACTGAGAGGCCGGCAAAGGAGGCGAGGCGCGTGGGGGAGAGATGATCGTCTGATGTGCCGTGGCCACACTGGGGGAGATAGGGTGGTTAAGGGGATTTGGGTTGAGAAGGGGTGGGCATGGTCAGCACCATGGCCACACTGGGGTAGTATGGTCAGCACCATGGCCACACTGGGGTAGTATGGTCAGCACCATGGCCACACTGGGGTAGTATGGTCAGCACCAGCAGCACCAGCGGCATCAGCACCAGCAGCACCAGCAGCACAAGACAAGCCATGGATGGCAAACCTATTAGCCCATATCAATGGCGTGCCTACTTGCCCATACTGGCCCCAACCAAATGAGAAGAGCGAGCCATCCTCCTCTGCCATGGCACAGCGGGGAAACACGGGAGTGGTGGAGGTGGAGGTGGAGGGAGGAAGGAGAGGAAGGCGGAGGGACACAGGGGAGGGGGAGCGTACATACCTGCCCGTACTGGCCCCATCCAAATGAGAAGAGCGAGCCATCCCCTGCCATGGCAGAGCGAGAAAACAAACAGGAAAGAGAGGCGGAGGTATAGATGGAAGGGGGGGAAAGGGGAAGGGGGAGGGGGAGGGGGGGGAAGGGGAAGGGAGAGGGGCAGGGGGAATGTGAAGGTGGAGGAAATTGGGTTGGGTGGGACAAGGGTGAATGAAGAAGGAACAAACAGGAAAGGACGAGCTGGGACATGTGCCTCTGCCTGTACCCCTCCCCATGCCCATGCCTGTATCCCTGCCCATGCCCATGCCTCTGCCTCCGCCTCTGCATCTGCCTCTGCCTCTGCTTGTGCCTCTGCTTGTGCCTCTGCTCAAATGTACAGTTGCTCCCCACCCATTCACCTTGCATAATCCCTCTCCACCCATTCACCTTGCATAATCCCTCTCCACCCATTCACCTTGCATAATCCCTCTCCACTCATTCACCTTGCATAATCCCTCTCCACCCATTCACCTTGCATAATCCCTCTCCACCCATTCACCTTGCATAATCCCTCCCCACGCACCCACCCACCTACCAGCACGAGGCTGTGTCTCCCTCCACAAGCCACCGCTGTTGCCTGTAACGAGTCATCTCTAGAAGCACAATCTGCTACAACGGATGAGCTTGTAACGGATGCTGCAGAAGCAGCAGGCAGCATCATGCAGACCGGCACTGTGACCTTCCCCACCCACCTGCCTACCCCCAGCTGTCCATCACACCCTTCACCTCACGCCCACCACCTCCCCTTCTCCCCTCCCCTGCCCACCTGCCAGAACAAGGCTGTGTCTCCCTCCACAAGCCACCGCTGTTGCTCGTAACGAGTCATCTGTAGCGGACGCTGTAGGAGGGGCGGGCAGCATCACGCACTCCGGCACTGTCACCTTTCCCACCCGCCTGCCTACCCCCAGCTGCCCCTCACGCCCCTCGCCCCACGCCCACACCATGCCGTTGCCTGCTCTGGGCGAAAGTGGAAGAAGAGAGTAGACAATGGGGTGGGGAAAATGGGGAGAGAATGGGGAGAGAATGGGGGGGGAATGGGGGGGGAATGGGGGGGAATGGGGGGGGAATGGGGGGGGAATGGGGGGGGAATGGGGGGGGAATGGGGGGGGAATGGGGGGGGAATGGGGGGGGAATGGGGGGGGAATGGGGGGGGGAATGGGGGGGGAATGGGGGGGGAATGGGGGGGGAATGGGGGGGGAATGGGGGGGGAATGGGGGGGGAATGGGGGGGGAATGGGGGGGGAATGGGGGGGGAATGGGGGGGGAATGGGGGGGGAATGGGGGGGGAATGGG